>MU842832.1:0-93170 GCA_030867305.1 Colletotrichum zoysiae
CCCCCAAGGACGTGGGACCCGACAAGCTGACATCCACTCTCAGAATCAAGAACCCCCTCCTCGGCATCTCCCGCGCCGACCTTCTCCGCGACGTCGACGCCTTCGCCCAGGAAAAGGGCCTGCAGGAGCACATCCCCATTCTGCGCAAGGGCGCCCTCGTTGCCCAGGACCCGACGGGCTACGAGGAGATTGACGGCGCCGAGGCCCTCGACCAGACCGAGATCCAGGTCCTCCGCGACGAGGTCCTGCACAAGTGGCGCATCCCCAAGATCCTGTACCTCACCATCATCACCTGCTCCATCGGCGCCGCCGTCCAGGGCTGGGACCAGACCGGCAGCAACGGCGCCAACCTGTCGTTCCCCACGGTGTTTGGCATCGGCGGAACATCGCATCATGATACCCTCCTCGTGAGTGCCGCCCCCGTCACGGACGGCCCGTGACCGTTTGCGCTTGCGACCGTGCTGACAATGCGGGCTTTTGAAAGGTCGGCCTCGTCAACTCGGCGCCGTACATCGGCAGCGCCTTCATCGGGTGCTGGCTCTCGGATCCCCTGAACAACCTCCTCGGCCGCCGCGGCGCCATCTTCTTCGCGGCCAACTTCTGCCTCTGGCCCGTCCTCGGGAGCGCCTTTGCCCAGTCCTGGCCGCAGCTGCTCGCCTGCCGTCTGCTCCTCGGCATCGGCATGGGCGCGAAGGCCAGCACGGTGCCCATCTTCGCCGCCGAGAACTCCCCCGCGCCGATCCGCGGTGCTCTTGTCATGTCATGGCGTGAGTTCTCCCTGCTGTCTCCCCCGGCCCGCACCGCCGTCTTCGGAGCCCTCATTCACTAACGACCTGTGCAGAAATGTGGACAGCCTTCGGAATCATGGCCGGGACGGCAGCTAACCTAGCTGTCGCCAAGACTGGCGATATAGCATGGCGTCTCCAGCTCGGGTCGGCCTTCATTCCGGCCATCCCCCTGGTCCTGTTAATCTACGTCTGCCCGGAATCCCCTCGTTGGTATATCAAGAAGAACCGGTACCCGGAGGCCATGAAGTCGCTGTTGCGGCTGCGGAACCACCCCGTCCAGGCGGCCCGTGACATCTACTATATCCATACCCAGCTGCAAGTCGAGGCCGAGATCATCGGACGGTCCAACTATGCCAAGCGCTTCGTCGAGCTCTTCACCATCCCTCGCGTCAGACGGTAAGTGTCCCGGAGACGAAAGTCGTGCGAAGAGGAAAACGAGCCTGACCCCCATGACAGCGCAACCCTGGCTTCGTTCACGGTCATGATTGCTCAGCAGATGTGCGGTAAGTCGGAGCTTTTTGTTTTCTTTTGGTCTCGACAACCCGTCCGTTACTGACGACCCCCCAGGCATCAACATCATCGCCTTCTACTCGAGCACCATCTTCAAGGAGGCCGGAACCTCCGATTTCAACGCCCTCCTGGCGTCCTTCGGCTTCGGCATGGTCAACTTCCTCTTCGCGTGGCCCGCCATCTGGACGATTGACACCTTTGGACGCCGGTCCCTGCTGCTCTTCACCTTCCCTCAGATGGCGTGGACGCTGCTGGCCGCCGGTCTCTGCACCCTCATCCCGGGCACCGGAGGTGCCCACTTGGGCATGGTGGCCCTGTTTGTCTATCTGTTTGCCGGTGAGCTCCCCTGGTACTGCTTTGAAAGCTCTCCAAAGTCTGACTGTCCTCCCCAGCTTTCTACTCGCCCGGCGAGGGGCCCGTCCCCTTCACCTACTCTGCCGAGGTCTTCCCGCTGTCCCACCGCGAGGTCGGCATGTCGTGGGCGGTGGCGACGTGCCTGTTCTGGGCTGCGGTGTTGTCCATCACGTTCCCCATCATGCTGGCGGACCTGGGCGTCATCGGATCCTTCTGCTTCTACGCGGGGCTCAACGTCGTGGCCCTCGTCATGATCTTCTTCTGGCTGCCGGAGACCAAGCAGCGTACGCTCGAGGAGCTCGACTACGTCTTCGCGGTCCCGACGAGGATCTTCATGAAGTACCAGCTCACCAAGGCGCTGCCGTACTGGTTCAGGCGCTGGGTGCTCTTCCAGCGGGACGCCACCCTCGAGCCGCTGTACAAGTTCGACCTCACGCACGAGGACCACCACGACAGCGAGACGTACGAGAAGACGCAGGTCGAGGAGCGGGACAAGAAGAGCGGCTCCGCGACCGGCGTCGACGTCACCTCCTCGTAAAAGTGCTGGGGAGAAGGGGGACCCAAATAGGTCCAAGGGCAATAAGACGTCGAGATGCGGCTTTGATACCGACGAGGCTGGGCCGCAGGACGTGCGGACAGCGCACGACTACGTAATTATAGACGAATACGTATATGTACTAGAAGAAAAGCTGGCTTCGGCCCACGATGCGCAATTATACACATCGCAAAGCATTGCACGTCCCGAGGACGCCACCTAGACTCCCTCGTGAAGAGTGACATGATTTCATCAGTACCAGCCGCAAAGAACTTTGCGTGCACCGCTACGCGTGGAAGCCTCTGTGATATAAGTCCACGGACCACAGCAACGTATCGAGAATCGCCGGTCAGCCGCGGCACGTGCAAGCGCCGGCGCGACAACGTCTCTCACGGGGCAGCGCCGCCACCGCCAACAAGAAGGAGGAGGAGAAGGTCACGACAAGGAGGTGAGAGTGGTTCCTAAAGGGAAGAAGTCACTGTCGTACGCCCTCGTCGTCTGCCCTCACTGCCGTCCTTCTTCCCCCGGGCAGGGACGGCGGCAGCGGCAGTAGCGTCCTGGCAGCAGCACTTCTTGCGGCGGCGCTCTTCTTCCTATTGGCCGAAGCCCGGAGGCTTTGGAAAACCTCCTGCTGCAGGGAGAACGATAGACGCGGCCGGCCTGTGGGTGTTCTTCCTACTGTGAGGCATAGGTACAATGCTTATACTGTATTCTCCCATCATGTACCTACACTGGCTTAATCACTGAAGCCTTCACTTGAGAAAGCGATACACACAAAGTCCTCTGTGCCGGGGGCGGCGTCAATTGACGTAAGCAGCTTGCGCCCTCCTCAGCCAATACCGAGTGCGGAAGAACGCGTGGGAGAGGACACCGGTTCAGCCCTTGGCACGAGGGCAACGGCAGCTAGGGGTGATTCGGGGAGGAGGCTTCCCCCGTGAGGTGTGATTCGCATCGGGATCCTCGCCTCGGGTTGAGTCTAGCGCCAAGCTAAGAAATGCTGACGGGCGATCGATTCCCAGGGAGTTTTCCGCCCACGGCGGATGCCGATCAGCTGGGAACCTCCGACAGTGTGTCGTCAAGCATGTGAGACGCGGCACGCTGACGCTGCAGGAATTCCAAGAAGGACAGAAATCCACTTCCAACACAGAGTCCTCGTCCCGTGGGGATGACAGTCTCAACAACAGCGGAGGGCCGGGCGGACGGCCATGTTACACGACCAAATTTCTAGCGCTTGCTTTTTTCCCAGGTACCCGCGTTCTCGAGGGTCTGAAATATGTCTTTGGCGGAAACACCCCCCTCATTGATCCCCCTTGTGGCTGAAAACCGTTCTTGGGATAAAGTTGGTTGAAGATGAGGGAGACAAATTGTGTCATTGATCGCCACTGGCGCGGACCGTAAGGAAACCAACGTCGGACTAGACCGACACCGTTGAAACGCCGGCTTTTTTTTGGCTGCCGTGAGCCGCGCGGAATGGGCTGGTTGGTGGGTTTCGCAAAGACCTGCGGGTACCGGTAACTTACTATGTACACTAGTTCAGATACAGGGTGCCGAAATGTAGCCTAGGGCGAGCTATCCGTGGGCATGCATGGGAAGGAGCTCATCAACTGGAGAGTAAGTTGACACTACGGCGAGAGATCCTTGAGAGAGCGAAGTGTTGCAAACAAAGTGAAAAGAAATAAAGTCGCTTGCTGATTTGCCGGATGCAGGATCGAGTGGGCTGGGCTGTCAAAGCAGGGGCCATGGGCAGGCCTAGACTGTGCAGGCCCGAAGCAAGCTGGACCGTGAACTCTTGAGTCCTGACAATTTGTCTTTGTCGTGTCCTTGTAAGGGGGCGTTGGGGGACACGAGCCAAGATGCCGGATGGACGTTGAAGAAGAGGTGGTGCCAGAGACTGCGAAGCGGCGGAAACCGAACAGAAACGACGACGCCGACTGGGTAGACTACTACTCTACACTAGACAAGCTGAGGGAGACGGAGCGTTGTCACGGCGTCAGTCTGTAACCGTGGGCCATACCAGATTGATTGACAACCTGGTGGTGTAAGGGGCTGGGCCGGCGAAGAGGAGAAATGGAGGTGGTTTAGGGATGCTCGGGGCACCCGTTCCAAGAGTACGGACACACCACGAGTGCTCTTTCCCCGGCGGGATAACAGCGAAGACGTTGCCTCCAAGAGGTTGGTTGGGTGATGAGTGGAATGGGTACGAAGTAGTGGAATGGCACACCGATGTATTGACTGACGGTGCCTGACCCGATGGCAGGCAAAAACCCACTGATCAGAGGCAAACATGTGCCGAATAAACAGCGGGGGGGGGGGGGGGGATGCTCGTATGCGCGTGTAAGAGTTATTGGCTTGGAAGGGGAGAAAATAGTGTGTGAAGCGAAGCAGCAGTGCCAAAGATTCTCCACGCTCGTATTCCACCCGTGAAAGTGGAGCAGAGAAAATTGTGGTGACCTGTCATGCTGGGCCCAGACGCTATTCCTGGATCACTTTGGCGCGCGTGCTGGCGGCTGAGTTTGGCGAGATCTGGGCAGGAAGACGCTAATATCACAAAGGGCTGTCGATGATCCACGCATGGAGGTGGGCGAGGTTAAGCTTCTAACACTCCACCTATGTGGCGCCGTGGTGGAGAGATGGTCAGCTATCGTGCGCAGTCGACGAGAAAGAAACTCTTGACAAGGCGACTCGTCATCAGGTGGGCCGCGACCCGACCGATCTTGTTACCTATTGGACCAGAGAACCAAGTCAAGTTCCCTGCGGTGGGTGGTGGACTGTGGACTGGCTTCCCCGTAGGGAATGCGACTCCGACCAGGACAGCCAGGCATGCAGCGGCTGTCCCGAGCAAGGGACCAGACCAAGGTAAGGTGTAAGGCCCAGAGAGAGAGCACAGCTGGGAACGGCTCAGGCCACACTCCGAGACTCCAAAACAGCACGGCAGGGTCTGAAGACTACTGGCAACCATGTCGGCCTTGGGCATATGTGGTGGTATTAACGTACCAGAAACCCGAATGAAGGGTGCAAGCATGGCATCGCGGGGTTACACATTGCGATCCCGCAAATTGTAGGGAGTACCTACTACGTACTCTGGTACACTGCTTAGCACGATCGTACCAAGTAGTAGAAATAGGTACATGGTGCAACGTAGCCTGTTCGGACCAAGGCGGCGGCGGCGAGGCACGGCCAATGAGGCGGCAATTGAGGAAGATGCAGATTTCCTCCTCTCACACGGGCTAGGTAGGTATGGATGGTATGGTGGATATCGGTATGATGTCTGCGGCGTCTGATGTACGGGACTCGGACGAGTAATTGCCAAGCCCGGAGAGAGGGAGAAGCGCCTTCTGATATCAGTGTTAGCAGCCAAATATCACAATGCATCACGGTCGGAACGGAGCGAGACCGACGCGTCTCTTCACCTAGTCGGGCAGCTTTCTCCTGTACAGCACGGTTGTTTGTTGCCCAAGATGAAGTGAGATGCAGACAAAATCAAACGTACGCAGGTACCTACACCACCGACTCGGATGGCATTCCAGACTGACCCGGGCTGGAGAGGGAGTGTGTGTGTGTGTGTGTGAGACAGAGAGAAACCAAGAACCAAATCGGCGAGCACGGCACCTCCCATCGCCCGCCTGGGAAAAGATTCGCCCACTCGGCTGCGATACGTACCTGACTGATCCGGTGGGTCCACAGACCCTTGCACCTTCCATACCTACCAGCCGAAGAACCGGGGACGCCAGTTCGGTACCGGCCAATCCTAGCAGTCGACCCGCGAAGTCTGAAACTCGCCTGTTCAGTGGCTTGTCCCCTGCATCAAAGCCTTCACCCAGTACCCGCAGCGAACGCCTGCCAACTGTTGTTGGCTGATGTTCCTCGTTTTTTGCTTGGACGGGACGGCAGTCAAGGTACGATGCACGAAAAGGTAGGTACATACCTATACTATACCTACCTAGGTAGGTAGTGTGTATGTAGCATACCTAGGTAGGTGCCCAGACAGGTACGGTACGGTGGGGAGTACGTACCCTCAAAGGACTTGGGAACAAACTGTCCTGCCATTGAGAAATCAGAACCCTTGAAAAATAAAAATAAAAAGATGCGCCGAAAGGGGGGTCCGAGGAACAACAACGCAGGAGAGAAAAGGAAAGGGAGAAGAAGAAAAAAACCCACCAGGAAAGAAAAAAACCGGTTCAGGGGTCCCGCTCAAGAGCTACTGCACTGCCTAATTAACGCCCTCTAGCGGCGGTGGCCCCCCCCTTTCGTCGTCCTGTCTCGATGATCGTCGACCTGCTAGCAAGCTGCAAGGTACCTAACCTTGCCTTCCTAAAGCCTGGACCGATACCTACCTACCTACCTACCGCGTACCTTGCCGTCCGTCATTCTCTGCCTCTGGTTCGCCTTCGCCCAAACCCTGACTGAAATGCTTCCCCTCCTCACCCTCTTTTCACCTTGACCATCTGCTCGTTTCCACCTGTTTACTCTCTCCTCTTATCCTCCTCCTCCTCCCCGCCTTCTTTCTTGCTCCTCCTATCGTCTACTCTCGCCACTTATCTTATACCCTTTCCCTTGTAATTACCTTCGTTTTGGGCATCGGGTTGAGAGTAACGCAAACAAAAAAAGTACACGCACCGCTATTGTGAAACCATACAGTCGCTTCTTGGTTCTCTCCGACCTTATCCATACCCTCGCTCGACTTCCATAACACGTGGTGGCATTGGGGTTTCGCCTACCGACAACCAGAGCTGGATTCGATACCCGCCTACCTGGACGCTTGCTAGACTGCAATCCCACAGCAAGCGGCCTGTCCGGCCTTGACTGCTTCCCGCTATATAGGCCAGCATTCCGAGCTGCTCCCTCGATTAGACGCCCACGTATCCCGAACATATCCACCATACCTTCGGCATGCCGGGACCTCTCTCGCCGCGGCATTCGGGATTCTTGCCAATCAACAACACTCGCTCCATCGACATGGCTGAAAGCGACATCCCTCTGACCCAGGTCAGGAGCACCGCCTCGACTGGCGCACGAAAGCCCGCCATGAACGCCGCCAACACCGAGGATTCCGGCTCCGGCACCAACGAAAAGCATGGCCTTTTCCACCGCAGCAGCAAGGGCGGTCGCCGTAAGAAGCACGGCGATCTGGGTCGCCAAGGTACCGGTGGCTCTGACGAAGTCAAGGTCAACGCAATGGGAAGGTTCTACAACAAAATCACCGCCGCCTCTGTTGTCACCCGCTATTTGGTCTACATTATCCCCATCGGCCTCCTCCTGGCTGTGCCACTGGTCGTCCTTCCCATCACCGGTCACTCAAAGGACATCTTCGTCGGCGGAAGCAAGGGCAAGCCCCTGTTTGATTTGTTCCTGTGGATCGAAATCGCCTGGCTTACACTCTGGGCCGGCAAATGTGTTGCCTGGGTTCTCCCGCACGCCTTCATGTTCTTCTGCGGAGTCGTCAGCTCCGGCACGCGCAAGTATGCCACCGTCCTCCAGAACTTGCAGATCGCCTTCTCGCTGTTCTTTTGGGCCCTTGCATCCTGGCAGTCTTTCCAGGCTCTGTTCAGCCGTAACAATCCCGACCCCGCTCCGTGGATCATCACCATGATTCGTATCCTGGGCGCTACCTTTGTCTCGTCCGCCGTCTACCTCGGCGAGAAAGCCATTGTCCAGCTCATTGGTATCTCCTACCATCAGCGTTCTTTCGCCCTCCGCATCAAGGAGTCCAAACACGAGGTCCGCCTCCTCGGCTTGCTCTATGACGCTTCGCGCACCCTCTTCCCCATGTACTGCCCCGAGTTCGAGGAAGAGGACTATGTCATCAACGATAGTATCGATTTGATTTTGGCCAAGGCCGCGAAGGGCGGCAAGGGCGGGCCGGGCTCTGCTACTCCCCTCCGACTCGTTGGCGATATCGGTCGTATGGGAGACAAGATTACGGGCGTCTTTGGCAACATCGCCTCCGAAATTACCGGAAAGCAAGTCTTCAACCCCAACTCTGCCCACTCCATCGTCGTCGAGGCCCTGGAGAAGACCAAGCCCTCTGAGGCTCTCGCCCGCCGCATCTGGATGTCTTTCGTCGTCGAAGGAAGGGACTCGCTGTACCCCGAGGACTTCCAGGAGGTGCTGGGACCCGCTTACTCGGAAGAGGCCGAGGAGGCTTTTGGCATGATTGACAACGACATGAACGGAGACATCAGCTTGGATGAGATGACGCGCAAGGTTGTGGAGATCGGCAAGGAACGCAAGGCTATCACCGAAGGCATGAAGGACATTGGCCAAGCACTCCGCGTGTTTGATAAGGTCCTGATGTTTGTTGTTGTCCTGATCGTCGTCTTCATCTTCCTGGCCTGGTTCCAGTCCAGCTTCCTAACCGTAAGCAACCCCCCCTTTTCTGTTGCCACAAATCTCGCTAACCCGATCAGACTGTTGCTACCGCTGGAACCGCTCTCCTGTCTCTCTCCTTCGTCTTCGCCGTTACCACCCAGGAATTCCTCGGTTCCTGCATCTTCCTTTTCGTCAAACATCCCTATGACGTCGGTGACAGAGTCGATATCGTTGGCTCCGAGAAGCAGCAACTCATCGTGGACAAGATCTCTCTTCTGTACACCGTCTTCACCCGCATCGACAAGATGCAGGTGGTGCAAGTCCCCAACATCACCCTCAACAATCTTTGGATCGAGAACGTCACCCGCAGCAAGGCCATGAAGGAAGTCATTGACCTGAACGTCTCTTTCGACACGAGCTTTGAGGACCTCGAGCTGTTGCGCCTCGAAATGGAGAAATTCGTCCGCGGCCCCGACAACTCACGCGACTTCATGCCGGACATCGCCATTGGCGTCGGTGGTGTTGGCGACTTGGACAAGTTGCAGCTTAAGATCGCCATCAAGCACAAGTCCAACTGGCACAACGATGCCGTCCGCGCTACTCGCCGCTCCAAGTTCATGTGCGCCCTGGCCATGGCCCTCAAGAAGATCCCCATCTACGCTCCCGGCGGTGGTTCCGAAGCTCTTGGTGCTGCTGGCAACCCAGCTTACTCCGTGGCCGTCTCGGATCAGTTTGCCGCGGCTGCCCGTGAAAAGGCCGCCAAGGACAAGGAGGCGAAGCGCCTGGTGCCCTCTCCCGCCGCCGAAGGTACCAGCACCAAACCGGATTCCAACACCGAAAAGCAGGCCGTTCAGGAACTGAACCTCCGCGACCCATTGGCCGAGGAGGATTGGGGTTACCGCGTGGCCGACGATGACACTCTGTCTGGATCCAGGGACCGTCGCTCGGCCGACATTGAACGCGTCCGCAGCCAGCTGATGAAGCGAGCCAGCACCAAGGGTGGCGGCGGTCGTCGCAAGCCCGGTGAAACCATCCCATTGTCTCCCGTGGGCGACGGGCCCAGCTTGGGTCTGACGCAAACCACATCGCGAAGCCGCCCCTACGACGAAGAGGCCGAGACAGGCGTGTCGGATTCGTACAGCACTACCTACTACGGCGGCCAGTCCAACAACTACTCCAACTACGGACAGTCGCTATCCCCCACCATGTCTCCGCCACCGCAGTCCGTCGTCCCACCCCACCCCCTTCAGAGCGCGCCGGCGGGGCAGCGTCCACGCGGACGCAGTGTCTCCAGTACCCAACAACAGAACGAAGTCGCCCAGGGCGGCCAGAAGAAACAGTGAGAAGGAGGACAGTATGTATAAAGCTTGACACGTAAAAAAAATTGGAGTAAAGATTATACCAGCCGGTCAATCGTTATTGACGGGGAGCGTTTTTTTTCTTCTTTTTCTTTTTTCATGTTTTTTTTTCATTACACGCGGGGCATTGAGACTGGTTCCCCCCGCGCCTGATGAATTTTCCCTCACAAACTCACATTGTGGGTGGACAGGGTGGGACAGATAGATTACGAATAGAGTATGATGACATGTTGCCCGCAGCTGAATAATAATAAAGAAACCCATGCCTCCCACAGCGATGATTCGTCCTCTGACGCGTGTACGTCGCGAAAGGCCCCCCGGGACCGGAGCGCAGTCATCGTGCTCAGCTCAGCTCAGCTCAGCTCAGCACACGTGCTCGACTTCGCCGACGCCCTCCTGGGCGCCCAGGTCCAGCTTGATGGTGCGGCCGAAGAGCTCCAGCAGGATCTCGAAGCAGACCTTTGTGACGGCCGGGTCGTAGCGGCCCTTGCTGAGCTCGTCGCGGATGAAGGCGTGCTGGGCCCAGGGGAACTCGTAGAAGCCGGCGGCGACGCCGGCCTCGCGCAGCTTGGCGCGGATGAGGTCGCGGCCCTCGGGCGGGACGTGGGTGTCCTTGCAGCCGAAGATCATGGCGACCTCGGCGTGGGCGAGGTCCGGGAGCCGGTCGAGGGTGTGGGCGCTGCCGCCCGGGGGCGGCGCGGGGGATGTGTTCCTGGCCTCGTGGGGGCCGAGGGTGCGGCTGTGGATGTCTGTGGCGAAGTAGGCCACGCAGGCGGCGATTCTCTTGTCGAGCTGGGAGTCTGTCAAGGATGTGCGGGGGAGAAAGAAGAAGAAGAAGAAGAAGAAGACGAAGAAGAAGACAAAGAAGAAGACGGTGAGGGGTGTTGTGTAAGTGGGAAACGGGAAGGCAACAGAAAGAGACAGAGAGAGAGAAGACGTACGGAGGCGCGGACGGCGAGGTGGCCGCCCAGGCACATGCCCGTGCTGCCGATCTTGCCGGTGCAGGTCGGGAGGCTGAGGAGGTAGTCCACGGTGCGGCGGGAGTCTTCATCGTAGGACTCGAGAGTCTACCCGCACGTGCAATGTCTTGCGGTCAGCCTTCTCTGCTTCTTCGAGATTCGGAGGTGGTGGGGGGGAGGAGCAAGATGGCGCCCACCTTCTCAACCTTCCAGGCGTTTCCCTTGTCGGTTCCGGGCACGTCGTAGGCCAGGGCCTCCGGGCCGGTGAAGTCGTGGTAGGACGAGGGGGCGGCGACGATGTAGCCCTGGCCGGCGATCTGGCGGGCGAAGCGGGCGACGGGGCCGGTGACTGTTCGGGTACTCTCAGCACAGATTCCGCATGGCGGCCGCGCGCATTCAAACCCAGTGGCTTGCTTGCGTCAAGCGGTTTCGCCGACCGCCGTTGGAAGCTCCTGAAGGCTCGTGAATGGGAACAGGGGGCGGGTTAAGGATTGGGGGACATGAGAGTCGAGATCTCGGTGAGATCGGTTGAAGCCCGTGGCGGAGGGGTCGAGTTGGAGGGGTCGACGGGGGAGGGGCCCATTGCGGGAGGGGGGCGGGGGGGGCTTCTCGAAGCCAAACCCCGCCATGGAGAGAGAGACGATCTGACTGACTGACCTTGGTAGATCTCGGAAAAGACGCAGACGCCCGGGAATTTGCTACACGTACATGCGTCAATTGGATTTTCCCCTTTGGAAGCATCGGATGCGGTGCGCGCGGAAAACCCTTACGCGTTGGGGTAACCGGGTACGGAGGGGTGGAAGAGAAAGATTCCTGGTGTTGCGGTGTTAGCGGTCCGTGGCGGCTCCGACAGTCGGGGACGACCTCACTCATGGAACCCTCTTTCCCGTCAGCCTTTGTCGGCACGTCGACGTGGGACTCCTTGATGAGCATCCTGGGCGGCTGTGTCTGGGGCAATCCGGATGGGCAGGTTTTATTCCAGAGATGCTTTCACGGTCAAAGTGCGTCGCGAGGAGTGCGTTGAAGTTGAGCGGTTTGCGTCTCATTGGCTGGACGGGGTCGAAGGTCCGTTCTGGCGGGGGACTTAGTAAGCCCCCTCTCTCACTCGTCCTCCATCAACAACACAAACCCCCCAGGCTCTGCACAAACCGCGTCAGAACGTGTGCGAATCCATTTCTGATTCATTAGTCGGGGTTTCGGAAGGAGGCCATCTTCGGCTGAAGGCTGAGCTAGAAGACCAGAGGACGACTCCTTTCCAATATATCCCGACAACTCATCTTGTCCTAGACTCCTATTATCCTAATATGTGCTCCTCCATGACTCTTCCCGCGCTGGCTTGGATCCATCGGTTCAGCGGACCACATGTCTAATGCTTGCTTGAACTCCGAAATACAATGCTCCCCGAAAGCCAGAGGAGACATGCCCATCATGCGTATACCAATGTGCTTCTTCGTACCGTGGTCGATCGATATCATCCCGCTCTTTGCCAAGTCTCCACACGCACCGTGTCTCGGTAGACCACTGCCACTCTGCCTACCTTTCGAGGTCTTTGGCGGCGTCAAAGGATTTGTTAAGCTGCGCCGCAATCCCGGCGCGGAGCGACTCCATCTCCTTGTCTCTCCTCTCCGACAGCGCCAACAAGTCCCTGTACTTCTTCTCCCACTCCGATTCGGCCCCCGCCGTCCCCTTCATATTCGGCTTCTCTGCCTTCTCCTCGGGCCGCCGCCACCGGTCGTACTCGACCGTGTGGCACAAGCTGTAGTTTCCTCGGAACGGGCCCAGCCGCAACTGCCACTTGCAGCTGTACGTTGCTCGGTCTTCGAACTCCTCCTCCCGCCTGCACCGCGTTTTACTGGTTCTCATCAGCAGTTTTCCACCCACCAGCGCGGAGAGGTTGATGAGGAAGGCATCCTGGTTCGGTGCTGTTTGCCACATGCGCTCCACCATCGAGTGCACGATCGCATACGCCTCGGCCATGCTGCATTTGTCGATCGGGTTGTCCTGCGCGTCGAACCAGTCGCCATTGGCCGTCTCGTGAGCCAAATACCCCATCACCGCGTCGATGTTGGTGCGGTCTTCCATATTTTTGAACATGCCTGCGGGGAGGTCGTTGGCCGGGTTGGGGCTGCCGCTGCCCTGCGTGACGAATGGTATGTCAGGGACAGACTGCGCTTGCATTTTCGCACATGGCCCTGTGTCAGTTGGCACGTAGCTGCTGTCGGTTCTCGATTTCGCTGACGGTTCTCGTGTGGCCGGATCCATTGGCTTGGGTATATGTTGAGCGGGGTCTGCATTGATCACGATGGCCGGCGGAGGCGGTGTCGCAAGACGAACAGGCCCGCCCGACCTTTCTGGGACCTGTAGTGAGATACTAGGCTTGGCCGGCCGTGTCATCGGAGGTGCATGAACGAGGTCAGGAGGCATGGTCGGCGGGACGCTGTTGGGTATTGGCACGGGCGGTTTAATCAGCCCCGGATCGCTGTTGGTCTCAGGACTTGAACGCTTGAAGTCTGGTTTTTGGGGCGAATATGCCACAAACAACCCTTCACCGTTCGTCTTGTTCATCGGTGGCCTGCCGCGAGTCTTGCCGGTGCCTCCCGGACCACCGCTCCTCCACGCAGAGGACACAACCTTGGCACCGTGTCGCCGGTTAGAGGCCTTGGGTCGCGACGGCGTGATTGCCGACCTGGGTTCGGCGTCGCCCCAGAAGCCCCCACTGCGTGTTGACGGTGTCACCGCGGACATTGGCCCTTGGGGGAAGGCCGTCAGCGGCGTGTGCGTCGCGTCATAGAACGGCGGCCATGTCGTTGCCAGGGCTGGGTTGGCGCTCAACCTGGAAGAGTCGGGTTTGCCGAACGAGGCCCGCCCATCGGGGTGGGCTGACCATGGCCCCGACGTTTCTGCCCGATCCGGGGCGTGCCCGCCCTCGGCTGGCGGCGAGTCCAACCTCGCTCGTTGCGAAGGGGACCCGGAAGACTCGTCCTCGTCTGGACGTTTTTTTCCGCGTCTGGGCCGGATCTGTGGCAGCAGGGCTCGGAGAGCCATGTCGTCCTCTGCCAGGACGCCATCCCGTCCCGCTTCGCACACAGGGTTCGAGTGGTTTGGGATCTCAATCCAGTACGGATGAGGGTGGTCCATCAAATACTCAAAAAAGGCATCCACGTGCATGGAGTGCATCCAGCGCTGCAAATCGTCAGCCCATCCTCTCCAGACAGCCAGCGAGATCCAATTACCTTGAGGCGGACAGCATACTGCTGGATCTTCTGTGAGCTCTGTCCCTTTTCCTGGTCCGGCGGCTCGACGCCCAGCTTGAGGGCCAGCTCGGCCCACGTCTTGATCTCTTTAGCCTCAAGTTGCTTGATGAGTTGGAACAGAGTAAAGGTACTAAAGCTCTTGCCGCCGCTCTTGGGCGGGACCCGAAACGCCTCCCGCAGCGCGTCCGTGTCCGTCCCGGGAGGCACGGCAGGATTGCAGTGCAGGATGAAGTTGACGTAGGCGTCTTCGATAGTCTCTGCCGTCACGCCCCTGTCCGGAAGGGCGAGCCTCGCGACGGAAACCGCGGGAGTTGACGTTGTCGATGGTAGTGGTAGTGGAGTGGTAGCAGCAGCAGCCGCCGTCTTGTGCTGCTGCTGTTGCTGCTGCAGTCGCATGACCGGCGGGGATGGCCCATGTAGGTCGCTGGATTGTGGCGACAGATGAGGTTGTCGCTGCATCGTCGACTACGGTGAAATTATTGCGCATGAGTCAATGTCGAATGGCCCAATACGTTGGACATCGTCATCGGTCGAGTGTCTCCTGAATCGCGCATGCTCAGTGCGCGGTACAATAATGCGGTATGTAGAGCAACAGCCTAACGACGCGACGTGGGAGATGGTCAAGGATGCATCGCCGTAAGAGAAGAGAGGGAGGGGGGGTCCCTGATTTTCGACAAAAAAATGGTCCTTGAGATATTGGCAGTCTTGGCGTACACTGATTGCCTACCTAGGTAAGTAATGGGTCGCTACAACTTCAACCGCGTTTCAAGGCCTCAAAGGGACGGGAACCAAGGGCTCTTTTGCAGACGCGAGAGGCTCAAGTAATTTGGCCACACATCATTCAATCGCAGCTGGGAAAAAAGAAGGACAAAAACAAAACAAAAAAAGGCTTGGGATCAAGTTGGGGCCAAAGGTAAGCAAGCAAGGTGAGGACTGCACTTAGGAACATGCTAAAATTAGCCTTTGTCAGGCAGCACCTTAAGGGGTTGGCTGGCTGCGATGCCTACCTACGATGTACTACGGCGGCTACAAGCAACTCCGACCAACTCGCGCCAGGACCGCCGGGATATCGAATGAAGTTCCCCAGGGCATGTCATGTTGAGCACAGTGCAGAACAGACTCAATGGTACGGTAGAATGTCATCATTGTCCAGCTTCCCCAGATTGCCTGCCTCCCTCCTGTACGGATACTTACCTACTCCATGCTCCGTGTTGCGTAGCCCACCCACCCACTTGGCGTTCTCTTCCTTCTGTGCAGCCCCAGTTTTGAGGATGCTTTTTACATATATGTATGTAGTTCTGGCCCTATGTATTTGGCCAGTACCTAGGTACAACTTGATATCGCTGTTGAACACGCCGGGTTGCTGCACCAGCCATCAAACGAATTCTGACAAAGCATACCTATAGAGAGCACAATCAACTGACGTTGGTGAAGTGAAGGACGTTGATGCAGAATCGCCACCTAAAGCTGTACATAAGCCAAAGCCGTAGCCGTGGCCGTGCGCCATTGACTAATCCGTATTGCTTGGTGCCCACCACCTTGCACAGATCTCCCGGTTGCTCCAACCTTGACTAATCCTCTTCAGATGACACTTCCGAGCCCATTTATCCGAATGACGTGATGGCCCTTTCACAAGCACATGGCGTTTTGTGGTCCGAATGGCTTCATTTATCAGCTTTGCTTTGAAATACAACAGCGTAGACCTCAATGGATATATAACGAGACAGAATCTCCCCCCCCCCCGAAAAGAGAATTCCCAGTCCATCACAAACCCCATTGATATCGCATCATAAGAAAACTTCTCCCACCGTCCGCTCTCATTGTGAACTCACACCGTCACCCCGCCGTATATTAAAAAGTAACACCACAGCCCTGCCAAGCTTGCCCCATCATGGCCATCGACAGAGTCCCCCGCGGCGACGTCCGTGCCACCCTCAACTTCTTCGCCGCGCCGGCAGACAACTCCACCCCCTACAACATCATCAACCCCGAGGGAGCCCCCGAAAGGAACTACGGCGACAGCCCCACCGAGACCCTCATCCACGACATCCGCGGCCGCGAGTCCGACTTCAACCTCGACCGCGACGCCTTCGCCGTCATCCGTGACGTCCCGCCCTCTTCCGAGGAGGACTTCGTCGACGACGCGTCCGTCGAGAAGAACTACTACCCCGAGGTCGAGAAGCTCCTCCTCGAGCACGTCCCCGGAAGCAGCCGCGTCCTGTTCTTCGACCACACCATCCGCCGCTCCGGCCCCAAGGCCCTCCGGAGCCCCGTCACCCGCGTGCACATCGACCAGACGGCCGCCTCCGTCGTCCAGCGCGTCAGGAGGCACCTGCCCGACGAGGCCGACAGCCTCCTCGCCGGCCGCTACCGCATCATCAACGTCTGGCGCCCGCTCAACAGGGGCCCCGTCGAGTCCTTCCCGCTGGCCTTCGCCTCCTCCTCGACCCTGGCCGACGAGGACGTCGTCCCCATCGAGCACCGCTACACTACCGGCTACACCGGCCAGACGGCCGGCATCAAGTTCAGCCCGGAGCAGAAGTGGTACTACCTGAGCGGCATGACGGGCGACGAGCGGCTGCTGCTCGAGTGTTTTGACAGCGAGGGCCTCCGTGACGGCACGGGCGTGGCTGGCGGGCGGGTGGCCCATACTGCCTTCCAGGACCCGAGGTCCAGGGCCGATGCCGAAGGTCGTGAGAGCATCGAGGTCCGCGCCCTTGTGTTCGGGCCATGAGACGTCACTTGAATAACAATACAAGTCTGTACACGAGTCAATGAGAACATGAATGTTTGATTATGAGCATCAGGGTATCAAATGCAGGCGGGCTGCATGTCTATCCGTGACAGCAAGCCCCTTCGCCATATGCCACCCTGTGTGCATGCGTGTGTCATGGGATCGGTGAATTGTCCACGAAATGCAATCCTCCTCGCGAGAGAGGTTACTAAAGAAAAATAAGACACGCAAAGCTTGCTCGGCACGGTGGGACTCGACCCGCCGCGATGAAAAGAGGCTGTTATCCCCCGAATGTTGTCCATCTACACCTGGAAAGGCACATGGCTGGTACCACCCAATTTTCCCAAACGCCAAAACACCGTCCAACTTCTCGTATGTCATCACTGGTTCTTGCGGCCCTTGCCACGGGAGCTGCCTTGCCGACTCATGGCCGCGCCTCCTGCTGCGCTGCTGTTGCGGCTCATGGGCACCGCGGCGACAGCAGCCGCGAGAGACGAAGGTGGCGCCTCGTCTCTGATGCTGCTCTCGATCGGCATCAGATCCTCTCTAAGTTTCGTCGCGTCCGGTCGGGGGCCGGGCTTGAATCCCGTGTAGGGAGTGTTGGTGTACGGGGTGATGGCAGCCTCCAGGAGCTTTCTGCTACCGTTGGGGTGATCGATCGAATCGCCGGGCTTGTGGTTCGCATCGTACTTCTTGAACAGGTCCATAACCATGATGTCAGAGTTGATCTCCTCGTGCGATAGCGGTTGAGGCAGGTTGCCGTCGGTGTTCCCTCTGACTGGCTTAAAGTAGTTGGTCACGTTAACCGCCGGTAGTTTGGCAGGCTCATGCGGCTGCATAATCTCTAGATACTTGGTCAATTCGAGGCCGTTGGCGCCTTCGACAGCATCGATCAGGTTCTGGTTGATGCCAGCCCTTGTGCTTCTGGTGGCGTGAGAGCTCGTGCGTTCCATGACCGGGGCCGACAGAGTAGGCTCGCTGTCCTGATCGCCGTTCTCGTCGCCTTGACCGGAATCGCTGCCGGGGGAAGAACCTCCGTTCGCATAGGGCTTGTGTCTGAGGACGTATTTGTGAGAAGCAACAGCGGCTTGGTTGTATGCCAGAGAGAGCTCCTTGTCGGTAAAGAGCTTATCGATACTGTAGGCGGGACCGTTCTGTTTTGCGGCAACGCGGAGCTTCTCGTTCTGCCAGAGAGGCGTCGTGCTGTTAGGGTCGAGCGCTCGTCTAGAGGGGACCGGGGAGCCGTCGTCTTCGCCCGGATTCCTCTTACGTTTCTTGCCGTCCGCGTAGCCGGCGAGCTCCTCGGCGTCTTTGCGCAGCCTTGTCGCACGCTTCCCGTGGGTGCCTCCAGGGCTGGCTGGGTTGGTGATGCTGAACTGGTTGGGGTGAAGGAGCAATGCCGAAGAATCGGAGATCTCCAGCGCCTCCTTCTCCTTGTTCAAGCGGTATTTTCTCGAGAGCAGGGTATTGACGAGACGGTCACGAAGAGTAGCAGAGAGAGCTTGGTGCTCGCGCTTCGCGGTCTCGACCTTGTAGATGTATTCGTTCTTATATTGCTGGAGGCGGCGCTCGTGCTCGTGCTGTGGGAGGGGTAAGGATTAGCTGGGCTGAGCAGGCCCGAAGGGAGATAAAAGTCGGTTGCACTCACCATGTGTTGGAGCAAGTGGAAATCCCTGTACTCGATGAGATCCTCGATGCCTTGAACGAAGTCCTCGAATTTGGGACCGGCCATCTGCAGCAGAGTGCGGTTGCTGTCAGACAGTACATCTTGTCCTTGGGTCTCCTCATGCTCTTGACGCAGGCTGGCGATGACGTTCAAAACATCGTCGGCGTAGGGGTCGATGCGCTGCACGAGATTGGTGTCGATCTGGACCTTTTGCAGCTGATCACGGTATCCAAGATCACGGTCCTTGCTGAACTTCTCCTGCAGGCTGGCAATCTTGTCGACAAGGGCCTGGCGCTTGCGGTCGCGCTTCGACGGAGGCGCCGGAGAGGCTCGTCCGGCCTTGTGTTGGGCAGAGGCACCACCCAAATTGGGGGTGGACGCTTCGTTGGCTGCCATTGGGGCAGTTCCGAGCAAGCTCGCGTATCGTTTTTCTGACTGCGCACTTCTCAGGTTTGGTCGCGGAGGGTGGTTGTTGTGGTTTGAGAATCGGTGATGTAAATAGCAGCCGGCAAGGGTCGCAAACCGGAATTCGAGCGAGACGAACTCTAAGAGTGGGGAGAAGAAGAATAATAAGAAGAAGAATGGATTCGATTTTGAAAGAGGAAAAAGGAAACCCTCAATCGCTGCTCTCGAAGAAGGGGAATTCCGTCCAGGTGCCCATTCGCAGCGGCAGCTCTCATAGAAGTGTTTGTGGGAGAACGAGAATCGGGCAAAGTGAGGAAGGGTACTACAAAATGGACTGGTGGTAGGTACTGTCTGTGGCTTGCCTGCCTGCCTTGTCAGCCTTCTCGCGCTAATAAGTGAGTGAGTGAATGTACCTACTAAGGTATGCGGATATTAGCTGCCGGAGGGGCTGTATTTTCTTATTGGATGGAGGTTACCCGATGACTTCCGCAGGGGCCTAGCGGGTTGACGGGATGAAAAATAACAGCTTTCAGAGCACTGTGCACGCCGAACTTCACCCGAGCACGACGGCCTCATCGTCGTCCGTCTTGGACTGTCCCGTTTCTGTTTCCCTGCGTCTTTTGCGCTATTTTATTCGTAGTCCGAGGGCTTGCCCCTCACTTGAACACCGAGAGTTAAGGACGAATATGCAAGTGACGAGGCAAGCAAGCCTCAGGAATCCGAAGGCGGAGTGACAGGGCTGAAGGTATGTAGGTACCTACACACCGCCGCTCGCTGACTCTGGTCTGGCAGGGTACGCTTTCCAGGCCTTCAACTACACTACCTTAGTACCTTACCTAGGTGGTGGGGTACGTACCTGGAAGCCACAACCCGAGGAACAATCCTTCGCCATACCAATCTCCAGCATGACGTTGCATCAATGATTAGATTGATTATGCCCTTGAGAAGGGGGGGGGGGACCATTAAACTAATTCATTCATTTTACCTTGCTTTGCCATGAATACCAACAGAAGGACAGAAGGGGTTCTAATCGTGATACATCACAGTACCTTCTCGGAGGCTACAAGTAGAACGATCCGTTTCACTGGCCGGGATGAAGTCCAAGAGACGCAGCGGCTCTTGGGACTATAGGCTTATATCGACATTGCATTGCGTTTGCATTTTTTTTTTGCAAATGACAGCCCTACAGGTCCTATAATCCGTTTCTGAGCTTCTGCAGTTGGCCCATCAAGCCATAACCCCCAAGGTAAGTCTTGTTCTCGGCTGCGTCAGCGTGAGCAGTCCCTTTCCTCGCCCGTCCGTCGCCCCCGTCCCTCCTACTCGTCTGGTCCAACTCCCTCATGAGGTCCCTGTGCCGGTCCTCGACCATCTTGGCCAGGCTCTCGATGAACCGTGTCCTGCCCTTCTCCTCTGCCGTCCCCTTCCACACCTGATTCAGCTCCTTGAGCTCCTCGATGCGCTGCGCCGCCTTCTCGATCCCCTTGACTGGGTCCTCCGACTTGGTCAGCAGCTGAGAGATCTCGTCCCGCAGCTTCTGGAGGACCTGCTGCCCCTTCTCCTCCGTGCTGTGCTGCTCGGCCCCGGGGTCCGGCGCCGAGACGGACAGGAAGGACGAGCTGACCGAGAGCTCCGACGGCGGGAATACGAACTCCATGGCGTCGCCAAAGGTCTTGATGACGGTGTCGAGGCGGGAGCGGACTACCGTCAATGTTCGCAGCTGCTGGATGTACGGCGGCTCTGTAACCGTCTCTCCCTCCGCAGCCGTGCCGCCCTCGTCCGCCTTGGCAATACCGACAGACTCCCTCCTTTCTTCACCAGTCGCGACTTTGGGTGCCGTCTGGTCTGTAGCGCCCTGTTCTAGACCGTCTGGTGCAAATTTCTTAATGTCCTCCTGCAGCGTCTCATTCATCGTCTCGGCCAGACTCAGTGTCTCGCCCCGCAGAAGCTCTACCTCGTAGGCGAGTCGGCTGCCGCTCCGCAATATATCGTCTGTCAGCTGTGTGAGCGTGCCCGACAGCCTCGTGGTGTGAATGTTGAGTTGGGATAACAGCGCCTGCGCCTCGTTGGACAGTTCTGCCAGCGGGACGGCCTGGCTGCCGCTTCGGGATGCGTGGTTGCTCCCATGCTGGAGAGGCGCCATATTGGCGTTAAGGTACGCGGCAGGGTCAAACGAAGGATCCAAGAAGTCCTGAAGGAAGTCGTCCGCTACGTGGCTCGACTTGGGCTGGATGGTCGACTTGGACTGTTGGCGGGTATGGATGGGGAGGGCTTTAGATGCGGCGGCGTTGCTGCTTTGGCGCCGGCGCAATGCCGTCTTGGAATCCCACGACATTTTCCAGAAGGGGATGTGACGGTCAGAGAATTTCAGTGCTTTGCTGAGTTGATACGAGACGGTGCCTCACAGAGGACAGGTCTCATCTGGACGAGTTGAATGAGTCCATGGGGTGAGTGAGTGAGAGGTTGGTTGGGTAGTGGACTGGCCCCACTTTTCGTCCGCAGTCGGTCTCCCTTAAGCGAACACAACGGTGGCCCTGCTTCGGCGTGTTTGCTTCGGCGTGTTGGCTTCTGCGCTGACGACTCCTGAATCATACTTTCATGTCCAAAGTAAATATTTACTTCGTGTTTGAACAACAAATGCTGTTGTATTTTTCAAATACTTTTTCAATAATCTAAATGAGGATCTTCACAGGAGGGAAACCCTCGCCACTAACTACTGGGTATCTTTTGGCCACAAGAGCTCCCTTCGGTACAAGGATCGAATCATCGACCCAAATACAACAAACCATACAACTATCAAACACGCGGCCATAACACATCCGGAGATCTGCAGTCCTCTGTTTTGGAAGACTTTACCAAGGGCTGTAGTGGCAGTAATCAGCGCCGTGTTCGGGAACACGAACGACCACCAATTCATCTGGAAAGACATCTTCCTTTTTGGCCAAATGACTGTCCAGAGAGAGCCAACGGAGACGATAAAGAACCATAGGGACAGGCCCCAGAGCCACAGACCGATCAAGGCAGAGGTTACTTTGACGATAGGCACGGCTATGTCAGTGCCTAGGAAATTCCTAGGCAGGATGGTCGCTGCTTCGTTACCGAGTTGTACTTTTGCTGGTTAGTCTGACTTCTCTCACTCGCAAGGCCATAACTTTACCTATTCCCCCCACCGTGAATGCGAACGGCCCGATAGAAATGAACTATCATTTGGTCAACTTGGCACTACTTCATGGCACCGCGCAAAGTCACACATACCACACCAGGACGCTGGAACTCTCGGGGAAGCTTTTGTGTCATCAAACGGTAGATGAAGGCAGCCGAGATCATGAAGGCAATCATGCAACCTGCGCCTTGAGTAGCCACAGCGCAGAGTGCAATTGCAGGAGTGTTGAGAGTGACGGTGTGCTGATTGGTCTGGGCTGCGGCTTGAATGAGGTTGCTCGCGAAAGGCGCCGTGAGAAGAAGCGGATAGGCTGGAAATACCCATGTCGGTGTCATTGTATGGATAGGGAAGGCTCTACAGTATGGTCAGCGAGGCCACGTTTTACAGCCAGAGGAAAAGGCTGCTGCTCACGTTGTCGACCACAGAATCAAGTAAATGGTCGAGCTAGCTAGCACGCTCAGGGCCGTGTAAGACCAGAAAATAATCTGCATGACTCTGAGGAGCCAAGGGCCAACACGTGGAACGCCAAACTGGCATATGTTTATCGATATAATGGCAACCCTTGGTATGTTTAGTTGACTTTCGACCCCGTTGGGCTAACGAACTTACGAGACGACAGACGAAGGAATAAAAAGAGACTCAGTCTGGTCGGCGAAGGAGTGTTTGAGCGAGCCTGGTCTAAACCTGAAGCGTAAGATGGCAAGCACGCAATTCATGATGAACAGAATGATATTGAGTAGAAAAAAGGCGGTTGCCACGCCGTTGAGCCAAGCGGCGTCGAATGGAACTGTTCAAAGTTTAGTAGACACTCAACCCAGCGAAGCGAGAAACACCCACGAGAGTGTATTACATTTGCCATTCCTCCGGTGGCCTATCTCATATCAGCATCCTGTTGAAGCAGCCTGCCGTTCGTTCTTACCATTGTCTATTTTTTTTGTTAGTCAAGGGTTCGATAGATGGAATCCGGGTTACTTTCCATTGCGAACCAGGTCCACGTATGGCACGCGATCCGATCTCGGACTCCCACCTTATGGAAGCTTGAGTGATTTTTCTCGTTGCCGGGACTGGACTCGTTCGAGTCTGCCCGCGCCTCGGCAGGTGAATGAGCCGCTCCATTCTCCGGCGCCAACGCGGGCCCGTAAGAAGAGTAGGGGAGGAACGGAGGGCGTCTGAGGGGAGAATTTGGTGCGTGTAAGGAAGTTGAGGGAGCCGTGTTGGCGTGAGCGAGCCACGAGGGGCGACCGTCAGGACTACGTGAACCATCTACCATTTCATCGGCGGGGGCCATTTTGCTGTAGGAGAGTCCCAGTCTTCGGGTCCTCTTGCCAGTAACTTTGAGACGACATAGAGCGGGAAGAGCAAGCTGGGCTCAGCATTGGAGAGGGCGATGTTCATATAGACGAGATTTGTGATGAACACAACGTGGTCGAGGAACAAGGACCCAAGATCGAACAGAGGCATGCTCAGAAAGCGACGGGCGTTCAGCGACGCAGTTTCCGCGCAGTTCCGGTTGAGCCCAGGAAAAAAAAAAAGTGCAGCGTGAGGGGATAGCGTTGACGCCCCCCAAAGCCGTAGTGGGTGGGTGGATGGAGTCAGATGCCTGTCCTGGGCGTGTCGTGCAAAACCACCAATGCAGATCCCGGCTCTTTCCCTGGGCAAAAACGAGCTACGAATCGGCGTGTGGCTGCGGCCAAGGTTTCGTTGTATGTCGGGTTCCACTCGGCTTTGTCCGCCGACTACTTATGACGGGATATCTCGGTGGTTTCGTGGCGACGGCCGGACGTGATACCCAACGGCGAAGACGACAACGGCTGGGAAGAACACCCACCACGATAGGGTTTTGTCAGAGGCTTGGTTGATATCAAGTTACAGGAAAATGCTTCAGTCTGACGAGTGAGGCAGATCCCGGCGAGAAGTTGAAGTGTGGTAGTGTAGTGTAGAGTGCGTGTGCCATCCAGAAGCTGGCAGAAGGGTGTAGCAGGTGCAACATTTTTAGCCTGGCGAACTGGAGATGCCCAGAGACTCGGGTCACCCTGCCGTGGATGACGCAGCATGGCTGGGGGTCCCATGTGGGGAACCTCTATGAACACGGCATCACAATTTCAAGTTCAACCAACAGACAACAGCTACCCGAGTTATTCCCGCGCGCGCCCAGTTATTTTTATATCCAGCATTTCCGATCAACAACGGCCAGGAGGGTCGGTGCGCTGTTGTTGTCGTCGGCAATATGTACGTACGTATGGGATGTGAACAGCGAGCGAGCAAGCGACACGATCAAATGGCGGAGAAACAATCTATCTGTAGCGCTGGTACGGAGGCTAGTTTGTCCGCGCTAGTTGTCTGATCATCCGCGTTTACTATCTTGTGGTGCTTGGGTGCTTACTTACCTACAAGACATGCAACCGCTGATAGGATATCTCTCGCTCGCCAAAGACGCCAAGCATGTGGAGGACTACTTAGTGTGGTGGGAGGCCAACGATTTGTTTAGGTACCTCCTAGGTAAGGTATCGGAATCGTGACCCACGACTTTGGGCCTCATCCCTAATCTTGTATTGGCGCCTGAGCCGCTTATTGTCTACTTCGACGTCGACGCGACGAGCTGAGCGTTAGTACCTAGGTAGGTACTGACCCTAGCGGTGATGCGACCACACCTGGCAACCCTGCCTGCCCTGCGCGCCTGCCCGGCTACTATCAGGTCTTAGAAATGGGCCTCGAGATGGACATTTTTTTGGGAAGGTACCTGCTCCGGTAAAGTGCATTGTAGCTACCTACCTACCTACCTACTACTAGGTACTGAGCAGGCAGCAAACAAACACATTTTGTTCCTTGCTCATCTTCTCGGTAACGTCTATCAACGACTGACGTCCCTGCTCCTTGACAACACACCTCTCCTTCAGCCAGTGAGAAAGTTAGGTGCACTGCGTCTTCTCGACCAGTTTGATCCACGAGGCAGGACGTGGCGTCTCCTCTTACAATGACCACTTCTACTATCTTTCTTGACCCCTTTGTCCTATGCAACTCAGAAACTGCCTCCTTTGTTACAGTTGCGAGCAATCTTTCTCTTCGTACCCTATCATCTCAGACGCCCTTCTCATCCGCGGACGAACTATTCTTTAGTGTTCGGGAGGGCGATATATTCGTTGACAAAGCGCAGTCGTTTCGTCTTGTGGTCTCCACAGTCCTCGAGGGAGAAGACTCGACGGGACGCCACGACCTCGCTGACCAGGTCGCCAGTTACCTGGCAGACTGCCCTGTGAGCGACACCCAGGGCCTACATGGTGTGGAAACTAACGTATGAATAGATTTGGGCCCAGTTAGGACTTCTCGTAACCCGTGATGAAGACGATGTATGCAGCTTGAGGCACCTATCGTTCACAGTTACACACCTTGATAAAACCTCGTCCCCATACATGCCTCCCGGCACCATTGTCGGAATACTACAACACGTCACGTGCTCCTTTCACTTCCATCAGGATTCGCACATGCTAAATAACCCTGAGAAGATGATTCTGGATCCCTTCTTCGGGTCAATCGGCGATGCGGATCCTAATGACTTGCTTCCGGGATAGGACCCGAACGACGACGTTGAAGAATCTCCATCTACACAGGACTCGGGCGTCTACCTCCCGGATGACGAAACCATGGCTGGAGAACATTCATGGAAGCAAGAGTGTCTAGACGACAAGACAATGCCCTCTTATGCCGTAATGTGGCTACTGCAAGCTGGCCTCGATACTCTGATGTTGGGTCGAAGGCGTTCTGCCAACATTCAATCTATTCAGGCCATGGGATCACCTCCTTTGGCTCAACTTGTCCCTGAAATTTTTAACGCCAGGTATTTTTCGGTATGATAGTTCTTGTGTGGAGAAGATGCATGATGGCCACAGACAAGTTAACAGGATACAGTCACTTGCCTCCCGATCCCACCTCCTTCCAGGCTTGTCGTCCGTCTTTGCAGCCTTGGACGAAATCAAGCCCGGGCGAATGCAATATTTGATCAAGGATGGAGCCGAAAGCCAACCTACTGAAGCTAACGGTCATTCGAGCGAAGCTTTCTGGCAACAGCTCTGGCGGCTGACACGAGCAAGACTTCCATCCATTCAGAGCGGCGACTTACAACAGCGAGGAGTTCACGAAGCAGCGGCAGCGGACGACGATGTACTTTCGATAAAGCAAGTTGAGATGTCAGCCGGCTTCATGCCTAGGTATCGAGCTTTTGCCGACAAGGCACCAAACCTCGAAGTTGGCACAAATATTGGTACCTGCGAGAACTACAACATACAAGACTACTTTTCGGACTCTGCTATGGGGCAGCACGAAGATGACGTTGATGAGTTGGCACCTGAGGCGAATGACGCTTACCGCTATTCGTCTCCATCAAGTATGGATGCCATTTCCGTTCAATACGAGGTTGAGGGGGAAGATGACGACGCCTGTTCCGTTGAACATTCTCTCGACCACGATGACGAATTTGTATCTTTAAGCTCGGGGCATATAAGCTCGCCGCCTGTACCATTCTCAGGAGAAGCCAGCCCAGAGTGCTTTAAAGCGAAGGACCTAAACCAGACAGACTTCGACGAAGACCGAAAGCTGAGCCGAAACTCAACGCCAGTGTCATTTCCGACGGATTCACAAGGCAGTGCTGCTCATGCTCGAGAACACTTTGGTAACTGGTGGAGTTCTGATGTTGACTCTGGGGAAGAGCAATCTCCGACATCTGACAACACAGGCGGACTCCAAGAGCGAATACCTACACTTCCTCACAGTGATCATCATATTATCATGGTTGCGTCAGATGATGCGTTTTCAGAGTCACAAACTGCAACGGAAAGCGATGCCGAAAGTGGCTCACGAAACGATCACGGAAGCTTTGAAAGCTCTGGCGATGCTCATTGGGAGCCGTCGAAAACTCGCTGGTACTCGACTATTCCCTTGGAAGAAATCGAGATGGAGCACCATTCCGAGGATGAATGGGCAGTATAACGTCGTGCCGGTCGGAAATTGTTCAACATAAACACTGTGCCAGTATTTGATCGAGGCCTGACAATCTAGTATGGAATGGTATTGTGCAAGAAAAAACGAACGTCGAATGCAACCTGTGACATCCAAGCATCCTAAAAAGTGGGATTTGATACTCTGAACGGTCATGCAAGACCGATCCAGCTCTCAAGTCCCGGCTTAGCCCATTATCCAACCTCTCGATCCACCGAGGGGTTGCTGTCGGATCCAGCATGGTGATGCCTCTCCCAGCGAAAGTGTCGGTTCTTCGTACGGCGACTTGGTGGTGATCAGATCATCAACACAATCCCATCACCCCCACATGACCCGGCTCCTTCGCACCAACTCCCTGATAAGCACGCTCCTTGTTCTCTCCAGCCTGCGCGTCCTCTATTTCTTCCCGCCCTTGCCCCCCTTCCTAGACTCCTTCTTCTTCTGCTGTTCGGGTTTCAGGGTTGCAAAGTGGATGTACCAGAGGAGGACACCCTGAAGGATGAGGGCGAGAAGGACAATCAGGAGGATGGTGAAGAGAATTGGCTGGTCGTTCAGGACGGCGACGGCCTCGGGCGTGGCGCCAATGGATCGGAACCAGTCGAATTGACCCATCTTTGCGACTTCGGTGATAGCGGTGTCGGTAGGTGACTTTCAAGAGCGAATGGAGGCGCGAGTTCTTTTCGCGATGGCAGTAACTAGGAACGGGTGGTCCGTTGTTGATCGGCGAAGGGGGCAGGAAGCGAGTAAGTCGTTCTCGGACAGCTGCGACGGTATGGACTGCGGGGCTTCGGATTAAAGAAGTACGGGTAGAAGAAAAGTCGAAATGAAGGTCTGAGCCTCAAGTGCGCCAGTCACAAGGGAAAGAAATGTACGGATTGTCGGAAGCCGAATTAGAGGTTTTTTTTGTTTTGTTGGAAACACGAGATGCGAAGAGGCCCGAAGAAAGAGAAAAGGGAATGGGAGGGATCGTTGGGGCCAAGATGTACGAAAAAGATCCGCCTGGCTTCTCGAAACGGGGGATGTCACAATTTGGGGCGCGGTCAAGGTGGGAAGGAAAATGGCCCTATTCGTACAGTGGTCAGTGGTTCACACAGGCTAGGCCGCCCTTGTGGTTGGTGGGTGAGACCAGGACGCGACATGCGGTACGCATCGTGGTGGTCAGAATGCGTGGGAGGCGGCCAGGGGAGAAGGGGGGGGAGGACCTTTCGATGCGTTTCAGGCCTGCGGCAGAAAGTCGACTGATGTCTGCGGCTGGTGATTGGCCACGCAGGGACAAACTGCAGCGGTTACTTCGGCACGGTGCAAGGGGTCCCGTCCATCCCAAGGAACAGGCGTCGTCGGCGTCTACTTGCAGGCCTTGGATTGAGTGCTCCGATCTGAAGGAGTTTTTGAGCTGATGTGGCTACGCATGCGTGGTGATGCTGGCCAGGAAGACGTGATCATCGCCGGGTCCAGCACCCGCGGCTTTGGAGCTCCAGGTTCGATGCGTCTCGAACTGGAGGGAGAGAGAGAGCGCGAGCATGGGGCGGGCGGGCTGGGCTTGTCGCCAAGATTAAGTAAGCCAGCCCCTGAGCCACTGGACTGAGAGAAGGTGGTTGAGGTCATGTGACCAGGGGAGCATCTCAGTTGCCGTCGAGCCAGAGCCGCACGGGCCACGAGCGGCAGAAAACCGGGTGCTGTCGACCAATGATGTGGCGTGAATCGGCCTAAGGCCATGCAGACGATGTACGGATACGCTGATCCAATTGAGCTTTCCAAAAAAAATTGTCGACCAGCTGGCGCGACCCTGAGCTCAACCCAAGAGCCCATCACGCGACTACAACCACCCCAAGGCGACCATCACACCCTTTGCTGCCGGTAACGAACTGGCGCAGAGACGTCGCCCTCCCCTCTCTCTGCAGCGATGAATTCGGTACGCCCGGCCCGGAGCGTCCTGTCGAGATGTGTCTCCGTCTCGAGCACACCGGCCCTGCCCTGCCGTCTGTTCCACAGCTCCGTTAGCCGGTCGGGACGGAGGCGGTCACGATTCAACAATGTCACCGCCGAGAAGATGGGACTGACGACCCCCGATGCGATCGAGTCGTATGCGAAGCGCCAGTTTCCCGACTACACAGAGGAGGAGAAGGCGGCCCTGAAGCAGAAGTACACTCCCGAGCAGTGGGAGGCTCTCGAGGCGGCCGAGGCGGCCATTGACCCGAAAGACCTGGTGATCCAGGGCCGGTTACGGACGGACCCCTACAAGCAGCCTTACTTTGAGGATTTCGCGACGATCCAGCCGATTATCGACGCCAAACCCCAGAAGACTCTGCAACCCAAGGAAGTGGAGTGGCTCCCGAGGAGAGAGTGGGTCGACGACTACATCGAGAAGATGGCGAGCCGGGTCGATACACAGTTGAAGGACACCATGGGCCGGGCCTTTGCTAGGGCGCTGCGCAAGGTCAAGCAGTCGAACCCGGACAAGCTCGACTTCACGGAGGAGGAGCTGAGCGAGTTGGAGAAGAACCCCGAGCTGCGCAGGAAGTTCCTGGTTGACCAAGACCCCGACGTCTTGGGAGCCCAGAAGCCGAGAGGGTCCGCCCAGTCGGAGATCGCGGGCGACGACTGGATGCAGTTGATCGACAAGCACTTCTTCGAGGAGCTCCAGCAGTCCCTCTCCACCGACGAGAACCCCCTTCGCCCCCCCCGCCTGGACTCGTGGAAGGCCATTGAAGGCGAGCACGGCAACTCGGCGCTGTCCCCCGAGCTCGGCAAGGTCGAGGGTGTCAAGGGCCTCTACAAGCCCCCCGATGACCCCGAAGACGACGGCCTCGACCCCACGGGCGCCTACACGCAGCTCAAGCAGATCACCGGCATGAAGATGGCTGACATCCTCTCCATCCTGACCAAGAGAGTCGTCCTCCGCAACGTCGCCAACCAGACCCGTCTGGGCAAGATCCGCAGCGCCTCCGTTGTCGTCGTGGCTGGCAACGGCAACGGCAGACTGGGGCTGGGAGAGGCCAAGTCAACAGACCCCGGCATTGCCACGGCGACGGCGACCCTTCTCGCCATCCGCAACATGAAGCCCATCCGCCGGTACGAGAATCGCACCATCTACGGCAACGTCGAGGCCAAGATCTCGGGAACCGTTGTGAAGCTCTCCGCCCGTCCCCCAGGTATGCTGTTCCTCCCTCGCCCCTTTTTTCCCGCACATTTTTGTCTTCTTCTCTTTTTTTTCCCGACTACGCAGATGAGGAGATTAACACGAGTGTTCTCAGGCTTCGGACTCCGCGTCTCCCACAGGATATTCGAAATGGCCCGCCTCGCCGGAATCCACGACCTGGCCGCCAACATCCCCCGCTCCAAAAACCCCTACAACACCGTCTACGCCGTCTACAAGGCCCTCATGAACCAACCCGACCCGGAGGAGATTGCCATCGGGCGCGGGAAGAAGCTGGTCGACGTGAGGAAGGTGTATTACGGCGGCTCTGTATATTAATCTGTATACCACTTTGTATACCACTGTAAATGTTCAAAAAAAGCGCAAATCACTAGAGGTGTTCCTATGCGAGCTCACCGGGCGTAAATCGTGCGCAGGCCGCGCTTAGAGACTGGCATGTTTGTGTGCCAATGTTTGCAATTCGTAAGGTAGGGGGGGTATCTCCTCTAATCGTCATCTCGTCATCTGCCTTTGAGTTTCTCTCTCCCCATCTCGCGCCAGCTTGCGGCCGTGGTAGGTTTGCTTCAGACCTTGACCTCGGGCTTGGGTAACATTTTTTCCACGACCCCGGCGCCGACTCCTCACTCGTCCCGCTCTTCGCCCTGGCTGTCCGCCCGGTCGCCCCAGTCAATCTCCTGCTGAAGCACTATGCTGTACACGCTCGCCTTGAGGAGGGTGAAGACCAGGCTCGTCTTGCGCTCCAGCTCGCGCAGGCCGTCGAGGATCTCCGTGCTCGGGGAGCCGCTGAGGTCTTCCAGTGTGGAAGCGAGCTGCGGGTTTTTTCCCAAGCGACGTCAGCGAGTCAACTGCCAACGCGACGGCTCGGAGAAATGGAGGGAAGGATGGGGTGGGGGGGGAGGCTGAGCGAGGTCGGCAAGGTGGACCACGCAAACGAACCTTCTTCATGTTATCCGCGAGCTTCTCATACTCCTCCAGCACCTCTGCCTCCAGCGGCGTCAGCTCCGGCTGCTGCGAATGCAGCAATGCCGGTTCCCGTCCTTGTTCCATTGGGTGGGTGGGTGTGGGGTGTATGTGTGCGCGCACGCGCGTGCTGTCGTGTGTTGGGCTTTCTTGGACAACGCTAGTTTCGGCGAGAGAAAGTTATTCAGTGTGGTGGTGGTGGTGTTTACATGCAGATTCGGCCGGGCAAGGAGGTCATTTTCGGTGAGGCGCGGTGGGACGCGCGCGTTGTGGCTTGAACCCCGCCAAAGGAAAGAAGAGAAAAGAGGGCGGTCGGTTGCTCTCCTCGGTAAGGGCCCCCCCCCTCGGTCGGTGAGGACCCAATAGTCTGGGGGTATCGAAGCGGCTCGTGCGCCACCAGGACGCCACCGATGCCGATAGACTGCATTACCAATTTTACTGCAACGTCCGTCCAGACCTCCATCTTCCCAGACAGACATCATGGAGCAAGGAGAGGGGAGCAACGCCAGCAACGTCTGTGCATGCCTGCACAATCCCCCCATTCTACCGTCGACGAATCTGGATCAGGAGACAAGACTTGGGAGTTAGCAAGGCCCACAGAAAGTACCCATGTGGCTAGTCTTCTACGCCGCCGTCTTGCGGTGCTTACTCACGGGCTCTAGCGAGTGCTGACAATAAGGCATTCTCCCATGGCGTTCTAGCCTGACAGGCTGCACTCACCGCGTTTCTGCCCGTTTCTGCCCGTTCCTGGTAGATACAACGGGACTGATACCCCGAACTTGCTGTACGTTGCTATCCAAGTTCGGCGGTACCGTGTGGGTCACAAGGTGACCCAGGGGGCTCTCACATTCGTAACCTGAAAGTCGCGGGATGGGTTGACGTGGCAAGCTTGTTGGTATTCCCGAGCACTAAACTAGAGCACAAGAAGATTACCCCGTCATTTCGCGACAGTCCGGCCATGGTGCTGCTACGGCGGTCCGATACCGACCCCTTAGACCAGAGTCGGACTAGACGGGGCTAAGAGCTTTGGTATAAGCTCAATCCCTGATGTTAGCTCAGGTCACTTGACATCTACTTTGACAAGTGTCAGACAAAACAATTTCATTCATAATGGACCGATCTCGTTTATCTGCGTCCCGGGCTGGTTCGGATGCTGGAGCCGACGAACAACGACGCCAGGCAAATTTCAAACGATCAGAGACTCATTCTTGTTCAAGGGCGAAATGGTCGGATCAAGAAACTTTGAGCAATCACCGCCCCTGACGGCCAGCGACTCGGCCGACCATGCGAAGCGGTCCAACACGCCGGCGCTGCTCGTACGCAGGTCCTCGCTGATGAGCAAGTTTCCCGAACCCGGCTCCTCTGCGTACGTCCTCGACTGGGAAACCAACAACTGCAAGCAGCGGCTCCTCAACCACGCCGACGACCTCTTGAGAGAAGCGGTGGGTCGGAGGCGGCTCACGATCGTTCAAGGGCTTCCGTTGGACCTGGTCCAGGTTCTGAGGGACTCGCTGGGCGTCAGTCCTGGTTTCCTCGAGGCGCATGCGGGGCGGCGGCGGCATCGTCCCCCGAGGCAGGATGAGGAGGGCTCGAGCTTCATATCCTTCGAATACCCAGAGCTTGTCAAGACAGCCAGGGGGGACTTTGGGCCAGATCCCGGATATAAGCCGTCTGCAAGGCAATCGGATCTAGTGGATGTCATGGATGAACCCCCCTTCCATATGATGACAAAGGATGGACAAGCGGTCATGTTCTGCCGTGCGTCATTGTGGATGAGTAGCAAGGCCGATGGTATGACCACTCCAAGGTCCTCTTACGTTGATCCTGCTGATGTGCCCCTTTATAGTACTGTTTCTGGATCGACCCATATGGAATGATCCTTCTTCACAAGTCGGAAAGGCCCGGCGGCCGCTTTCAGTCACCCGCTCGTGGCAGACAAAAATCGACGAATCGCAAATGGACGGCACCTCCGTGTGGAACGTCCTGATTGCAGAAGGGGACGAGCTTCCGGGACTCGAAGACAGCCTCTTGCGAACGTTCCGGCAGTCGAGTGTGGCTAGGCAAAGCCTACCCGACATCCTCCATGAAGCGGTCCATGACAAATGGCAGGACTTCTTCGAGGCTCTGCCGCCGTGTTCCCAGCCGGGCTCTCTGCAGGACTCGTCTCTGTACTGGCAAGCGACGGCGTCTCTGGAGCAAAATCTGGACTCGGCCCACGTCCATTGGTCGCAGCAGCCAACGACCTGTGGCGTGCAGCAAACAGACTGGCGCAGCCTGCTCGAGCGACTACAGCGCCGCGTGGCTATCTCGGGGCCCAGGACGTCGACGGCCCCGCAAACCCCCGGGTGGCTGCGCACACAACCGACGACGGCGGCGTTGCAGACGCGAGACATGAACCTCCCCGAGCAGAGCAGCCGGCCGAACCCAGACGACGGCATCCACTGGCCGGATGCGAAGGAAGCGAACCAGAGGGCGCTCGATCGCGTCACTTACTTGGGGGCCGTCATACTCCCGTTCACCGTGGTATCGGCCATCCTCTCCATGAACGAGGAGTATTCGCCCAACGCGCCGCGCTTCTGGGTGTTCTGGGTGGCCTCTGTCGGCGCCGCCATGCTCTGCCTGTCCATCATCTACTTGGACCAACTGCGATGCCTCCACGTCTACTTCGAGGTGGCAGCCGCCAACAAGGTCGAATCGATCCTCACCTCCGGCAGGGCGCACAACGGCGTCGGCATCGCGCCCATGTCCATAGCGGCGTCCGGGACCCGCTGGTCGTCGCGGTTGACCACCGAGATGCTGGTCGACGGGCCCGGGCCCGGCATGAGCGACATGGAGGTCATGGCCGACTCGGCCGTGAACCCTACGGTGCTCGTCCAGCAGTGCACGGACGGGTCGAGGCCGAAGGCGTGGCAGAGGAGGCAGCTTGGCTGGGGCGGCGCGGTGAAGAAGGTCGTCGGGTATTACCGGTGGATGGGCAGCAAGCCGGTGCAGCTGAGTCCGTACGGCGAAGGCTTTCGGATGACGGCGGTTTAGGCGGTATCTAGAGGGGGGGGGGGTTCCCAATACGAGGTAGTGAGGGCCAAACGACGAAGGGCCCGGCGGAGGGGTCTCGTGGCGAAGAAGGGAAGGAAAGCCGAGTCCAAAGCACATCTACGCTCGCTTCCCAGAGCTTATCTTGGACGCTGTCACCAATTTCTACAATATAGCATTCGCTGATATTTCTACTCCTGTAGAGGCCGCGCAAAATCCCGGAATAAGTTCATCACTTAGAAACTGGTATCTCCCTCTGGTTTCCTCCTATCCATCCTCACATACACTGGCAGCTAGGGTTGCTTGGCCTTCCCCTACGTCACAAAGATATCTAACACATATGGCGCGGTCAGCAGTCTCCTACGGCAAGGAAGGGACCACCTGATACAACGCCGCCCTGACCAAAGTTGTTCTCGGTTTGACTTGACTTACAGATCGTACGGCTCACAGCCTCCCGGAGAGGCGGGCAGTCCTCAACGACAAACCACGAGCCCATTGACAGTGTCGCTATGCACAAGAGGTAGAGAGATCCGTCTTGTTCTCAAGGTTCGAGGCTCTGCTGCACTCTATAAGTTCCATTGCGTCACGAACACGTAGGAGCTTTCTACAATCCACTACGGACTACGCTTTGCAAGCTCAAAGACGGCGGCGCAAGACCCTCCCCCGCCCCGGGGGCAGGCAGACATCTTTTGGGCGCTGAGCATAACAGTTGCCGTGCAAGACAGGAGAACAGACTAGGGCGCTATATCTATCCTTGTAATGCACTTTGGGTCCTGAAGCTCGGATGGCTCACAGGCGAGGAAGATAGCCAAATCCTTCATTCGGGGTCAAGACGTCCAGACTGAGAGCGAGCAACCGCCATTGAACCCAAAAAGCTTTTGGGTTTTTGTCAGCCTTTTCCACCATCCCTTAACGCCCTTGTCCTCCGCATCAAGGACATATCAAAGGCAAGGGCATTATGTTTAAATCAATTTCACGTCCGCTAGCTACCTTGATGCCCACACTCACGTAACCTTCCTTATGAATCCGCTGTCTGTGTCATGCTTAACAAAATCCACCACAAAAACATGACGAGAAGGAGAGAAAACACGGATAAGTTTGGGTATCAAACTCTATTGTCCTGTCCTCTACGGTATCTATTATGAATGACTAGAAGGGGAGAATGCCCCCATCTGCACCCATGAACCCCTGCCCACAAACCCTGCCAATAAAGCCCTACTCACGCAACATTCATTGAGCATTCGCCGTTGTGTCCAGATCAGGGGGAATACGCCAGCCATGGGCGGCAGCTGCGCGCTTGTACGCATCAATGGCCTCGTTAACTCCGTAGTCAAATGAACCACCGGAAGTTTTGGCCATCAGCCGTGCTGGGAAAGGCTCGAGGTTGCACATCGCCATTTGCACCTGTAGCAGGACGCTCTCCATGCTGCTGGCAGGGCTCCAGCCGCTGTTGGTCAGGAGCTCCATGCACATCGCACCGCCAGCTGTGACATGTCCGCCGCCTCTCTGTGAGAAGGGGAGGAAGCGAGGACGAACGACGCGAACAAACGGCGGGGATAGTGGGAATTGGCGGCCAAAGCGGATCTCGAGAACAATGCTGGACACACCGTGGCTTATCATGTCCTTCGCAAGAGAAAGAGACTTATCGAAGCTGTGCAGCTCGACGATCCACTGAAACATGTTTGTGATGTTGTCGAAATCGATATACCAGCCGAGCTGGTGCAGAGGCGTACTGGCCTGCAACTTCTGCAACTTGCTAAGCTCCTTGCCAAGGAACTTCCTTCCTTGGTCCGAGGCCCAGTCAGGAGGGGGGAGCTGGGGAAGTGAAGCATAATCAATACTACCCGGGAGAAAGTCCATCTTTTCAGGGTCGGAACCTTGGATAAACATATTGCCGTCGGCTTCACCATCCTCTTGACTCTCCCGGAGACCCATCATCAGATCGAAATCATCCGGCTCATCATCATGGCTTTCTTTCGCGTTGTCGACCACAACAATTGGACGACACGGAGAAGACCCATCAGGCGCCGCTTTTTGACGCCAGGTAGGAAGCGCAGCTACTGGGATGTTCACGGAACTGCCTGCCAACCCTCTGGTTTGACGAGAAGGGTCCTGGGAGATGTACTCCGGCGTAGGAGCGTCCTTCTGAGCCTGCGGGGATCCCAACTGTGACCGTCGTGCCAAGAGATAACGGCACTGGATCCAATCGACTTGGTTGACCACGTAGTACGGATTAGTGGACGTGAATTGAGTCGGACGGTTGATAATCTCGCAAAGGCTGACAGCGGCTTGCAGCTTCAGCTCAGATCCAACCCAGGATGAAGTACCAAACGCACTGTATCCTTGACTCGTCGAGAAGTCGCGGGCGAAGTACACGCCGTGGCCATAAGCACGGCCGTGGAGGGTATCCTTGAAGTCCAGGCCGGTCCTGATGATACTGTGCCAGTTTCCAAGCTGGCTGCCGTGCCAGGCGAAAAGCGTCGGGTAAGGGTTGTCCCCCTGCTTTTCCAGCTCCTCATTGAAACGATGCTCCTTTTCGGGGGATCCTTGCGCAAAGCGGAACTGCATCCAGTCGTCGGTCATGCCGACCAAGCGCTCGTGTTGCCGATTCTCAGTCGCTGATATTCCGCCGATTTCGAGGTCCGTCGGTTGATCAATCTGCACGATGAATGATCGATTTGAGGCAACAATCCACCGGAGTAACGCAAGAGCGGATCTGGAGATCTTGTTGCATTCGCTCAACGCCGATCCATGGTGGCTCTTGAGATAATCTCGCAAAGTTCTGACTGAAGGGATCGTCTGCACGAGAAGCATCAGAGCCTCACGTTTGTAGGCCGGCGCGAGGTCGTCAATGTCATGTTCGTAAAGAAACAATTCAGCGTCACCCATTTCGTCAATGATCATCCCCAAAGGCTTAGATTCAGCCTCTCCAGCTAACGACGAGGAACCTTGTTGTCCGCCCCATGAGGGATCTGCGACCGTGGGTATCGGCTGTCTGTCAGTTGACAGGATGCAATCGAATTCAACCGCCCTGCCGCCACGGTTGCCATAGCCGTCAAAAATGGTGTTGATATTCTTGATACGGCAATGATGGAGATCGGACCTGTTTCCCTGACCGCCCATCATTGCAGGCTTGACCAGAATAATCATATCTCCAGGCTTCAACACTATGGTTTGTGTGTTGTCGAGGTTGAGTATGCCGGCGGAAATCCGAGCTGTCACGGGAATAGCAGGGTTAATCTGCAGACGCACTGGAGGCTCTGCGAGCTGATTTGCACTGGCCCACGATCCGGCTGGTTTGGGTTGAGTCGAGGGGTGGCTCATCAGAGGCACTTTGATAGCCAGGCCTTCGGGCCATTCGCGGATCCGAGATGCCTGCAAAGAGGCAGCGCAAAAGCTGACGAGAAGATCAACCACATAAGGGCGAGCAAGGATATCATGCTCAATGCTGGGACCGAATCCCAGAGCCATGAATTGAAAGAGGCAAAGGGGCTCGCTGCAAACGTATGGCTTCAGGGCGGCAAACCCCGCGTCCGTCTTCTGATGACAGACAAGGCAGTATTGGGTGCTTTTGACGAAGTACCGCAAGGCGAACTGCATTGCGATCAGAGGCGCGCTGAGTTCTTTTCGTGGGAGGGGACCTGTGGCCTTGGGGTTGTGAATCACGTAGTCCTTGTTGAGAAGACTACGGGCTGTCGTCGACACTTGCGCTTCAGTATCCTCAGAACCTTGGGGCGTGTTAAACAGTTCTGATCTGCAATCGCGGAGGTGTGTATCCCTGGTCAGCTTCCGTAGCATCTCTGTAGCGCCATCCCAAGACACGCTGTGGGCCAAGCGAATCTTCAGCAGCGTTGCGAGCTGCTGGTTCATGAAAGTGTCGATCGAGTTTGAGATGGGCATGGAGCAGAAGGCTGCATCTTGGGCATTTTCTACCGTCAGGACGTCTTCCGCAGAGGTCCCTTGTGCGTTGTTGAATTTTGGGTTAAGCGCAGTAAGAGCTGAGCTGAGAGTGGGCTTGAAGCGGGCGCATTTTCCGAATCGGAATTGCATAGAAGACGAATGACCAGACGCCAGGTCTACAAACGTCTCTACGCAAGGATATCCATGATCGTACTTGCATAGAAGCACGATATAGTCCGAGGAGTCCACCTCCCAAGCCTCGAGGGTATCGTCGTTGAGGCCGAGATGAGCAACGGGAAGGGAAAGGGCAAACATGCCGCTGTCCTCCTGTTCCGTGACATTCGCCAGGAAAGAAATCTTGAAGCCTGCCTCCTTTGCTTTTCGAAGGTCTTGAATCAGACGGCCAGTGACTTTGGCCCTCGCTTCCGGGGTGTTGGTCGAGGTCGGGAGCGAAGAGGGGTCGGAGCTAAGCCCGAATGCCAAGTCGTCTTCGTAGTCGTACTCATCGTCTTCCTCGGTTTCCAGGTCGTCGTCCTGGTCGACGTCGGTCATCTCGACGTCGGAGCTGTCGCTGTTCTCTGGAGCGAGATCTTTGCCCAATCTTCTCGAGATAAGTTGAAGTGTGTCGAGAATGGATTTGTTCTGACTCAAGCTGGGAAGATCATCGAGGAGCTCACTGACAGCCGTGGGAAGCAGCTCGGCATCGGTGTAAGCCAAGAAACCGGAACCTTGCGGGTATTCATCAACGTTTAAAGCGATCAGACGTATGACAAGAGGCGAGGTGAGACGAGAATGGTCTGACAAGACGAACTCGACCTGGCCCGCATCTTCTCCCTTCTTCAGGCCGGAGATGTACTCAATGACCTGATGAGAAGCTGCAGTCAAGTCTCTGTTGAACTTGCGGCGAGTCATGGTGAAGATATGCGGTTGGACGATGCTGAGATGAATTTGAAGGCTCAATCGCCCCAGACTAGCTTGCGGTGCTTGCCCGGTCTATAAGGAATGTTTAGCAGGCTGGGTTGGAAGCAGATTGTGATGGAACCAATTTGAGATGAGCAAGACTTACTTGGGATTGATGGCTCGATTGAGAAGAAGCCCGGGTGCGTTTCTCGAAACAAGTTACCTCGACCCTTCTATCATAGAAGAGAATGAAAGACTGCCTGAAAGACAATATGTTGCATGTTTGAGAAAAAAAGACGTGATTGCTTCATAAGAAGGCAGGAAGGAGGGTGAGGGCCAACAAAGAAAGAGAGGCCTATAACCATCTAGATAGATGGGTATTTCTGAGATGAACCGGCCCAACAACCTTTTGGTGTCTTCTGTGAGATTTGGACGGGCAAAGAAAGAGACGAACTGGCGTAGGTATCGAAGCCGTTGGTTCTACGAATCCAAGGTGAGCGGCGAGGGAAAGAACAAGAGAAACTTTCGGTATCGATTGGAAGCAAAGAAGTTACCTACCAAGGTAGGTACGTAGGTAGGTACTTTCCTGTTGGGTAGGCTGCAGCCGGCTGGTGCCTGCCGCTCTTGACCACACTGTTACTAACTGAGCTATCTCCAACGAAGAACAGGGCGTACCCAGTTGCCAAGGTGCTGTCAGCGGGGTTTGATTGTATTTGCAGCAAACACAATCTCTTTGTTTGTCTAGAATCGTTCATGGACGAAGAACGGTGGTTGACTGCTCTCTCTGGGACCTGAGAAATGATCGGTCGGATCGATTGCGACGTTCTAAGGCATCTACCTACCTACTTACCGACCTACGTTTTGCGCCGGATGTCGCCGTACCCGGGACCGGCCTTCCGCCGGCTTGCACTAGAAGGAAGGTACGAGCGAGAATGGCTCCCCGTAGGCAGGTGCGAGTGCCGCTGCTTCTTCGTGCGCGGAAGAGGCTGGTATGATAACTGCTCTTTCCTGGTGGAAGAGGCAGGTATCACTCTCTATCCGCATCCGAAATGCCACTGTCATTGATGCATTTCTGTAGCTCTTGTGCATAGCGAAACCATCCATAGGCTCGTGGTTGATAACAGTTTGGGCCGGCACCTAATTACTCAAGGACTGCATCATGGGAGCTGAATGTAAGCTCTAATTAATGATGTGGAACTTTACTCATCATATCGCCAACTGGGTTCGCTCTTGATATGTAACAGGATAAAGATACAACGAGGATGAGGAACCTGAAGCAACAGCTGATAGGTGCCCCACGACTCTCGCTTCAATACATACTCTACGAGCAGCGTGAACGAGACAGAGAGAGATGGGGGAGGAGAAAGCCGGACAGAACGATGTAATCCAAGAGTGAAGAAAGGAGGGAGACCGGGTTATTTCAGACGTCGTGTTAATAGAGTGAACAGACATGCAAGCGCATCCATCCTACACACCTCGTGAGTCTAGCAAGTAAGTACGCTTCATGTTATCATTCACTATTACCTAGGTAGTGTTACGGGAAGATGTTGGCCACGAGACTGACTGCCTCTAGAAGTGTCGGGATTGGCTTCCGAGATGGTCGTCCAGGAGCCCCGAACTATGCATATATGCCAATGCGTTAGAACAAGTTTTCCTTGTCCTCAAGGAGTACTTATGCCTCTATGTAAAGGAGACAATGAACCTTAAGATCTGCGAGTCAAGTCAAACCGACAATTTTTAGTTCGCAGGATCCGGGGTTCGGTGGGGTCGTCGAAGGGTGGGATGGACCTATGGAGGGAACATTGGGCGGGGCCAATCAGCAAGATATGGTGAACTTACCCTTACCGGCGGTACCTAGTTAGTGTACATCGTACATGCATACCTACCTACCTTAGTACCACCGTTACCAAGAGCTATCTGAGCTTTCAAACCCTCTCTGCCTCTGTTTAGGTCACAGGTACACTAAGCGAGCCGATATCGCCAGCAAACCAGACGTCGGTACATACATACAGTATCACGTCTTTGAGCCCGGGATTAGGTACATAGCGGCGTGTGTTCCCGTCGCACTCTCCGACTGACCTGCCTCTGAGACTGTGGGCAGGCGGTATCCTATCCATTCTGACTGACACGCGACTCTCTCTAGGCGCCACAGCGAACTGCTGCAAGGCCTGCAATCAACTGCGTCCAGCCCTTTCTTTCCCCAGACTACCAACGCAACGCAACGCAACGCCCCCCATCAAAGGCCTGAGGCACGGCCATTGGTCTCGGCGCAACCCACCCTACCTAGGTAGGTACACTACCTACGGATACCATACCTACCTTACCTTATCTTCCACTCCACCGCAGACCCTGGACCAACGCTGCAGCTTTCCACTCCCAAACTCTCTCCCTCTTCCTCTCTCTCACGACGACGCTCTCTGCACTCTCCATTGGACTCGGGCCGCCTTCCAGTCCAAACGCCATTCTCTTTCCCTCATTTCGCTGCCCCCAATGCATCGCGCAGCAGTGAGGGCCTTGCGGACAACCCACCGATGTACGGCTCGTAGCTTCGCACGCAACACCCGACGGGGCCTCTTCGAGCATAACCTCTCCACCACCTCTGCCTTCGCGACCCGCCACGGCCTGCGATACTCGTCCTCCACCCCCCCGAACCAGCCTCGCAACAACCCCGAGCATGCTGTCCAGCCGCTAAAGTCCTCCATGTACATCCGCCGCTTCTCCGTCGCCCTCGTGTCTACCCTCGTCGGCTACGGCGCCTGGTACTCGTACAACGGAACCAGTCTCGACAAGTCCCAGACCTTGACAAGAAGCTTCACCACCGGCGCCACCGCCGGCGGCGATGCTGCCCCGACCCGCGCCGTCCTCGTCGTAGGCGCCGACCAGCTGCACACCGGAACCTTTGTCGGAGAGGGCCCCATCTCCAAGACCACCAGCGACGACGGTCGCAAGGTCATCGAGATGTTGACTCCCGAGCAGGTCACCCAGAAGCTCCGCAAGACAGAGCAGTCCTTCCTCGTCAACAGAGGCCAGGGCGTTCTGCGCTATGACCTGGTCCAGCTCCCCAGTAACGACCCCATCGAGGACGACCACGCCGAGAAGATTGTTGAGGTGCCCAACAAGGCCGCTGGCGTCACGGGCAATAGCAGCGACTGGATGTTCTGGGGTGTTTTTGATGGTCACGCGTGAGTTGTTGTTGTTCTTGTTGGAATGCCAACCTGCTTGAAACCCTGAACTAACACGTAACAGCGGCTGGACGACCTCGGCCAAGTTGCGCCAGGCTCTGATTGCCTCCGTTGCCACGGAGCTTAACAACACGTACCAGTCCTCTGCCGATCTGTCACCGCCGGCTGAGGCCATCGATGCTGCCATCAAATCCGGCTTCACTCGCCTGGACGATGAGATTGTCAATCAGAGCGTCGAGAGGGTCCTCAAGGCCGGCTCTAAGACCATGGCCGCGGAGCTTCTTGCCCCCGCCCTGTCTGGCTCCTGTGCTCTGCTGTCCTTTTACGACAGCAGATCCAAGCTTCTGCGCGTTGCCTGCACCGGCGACTCGCGCGCCGTCCTCGGCCGCCGATCGGCATCGGGCAAGTGGACCGCTACCGCTTTATCGGTGGACCAGACGGGTGGCAACCCCGACGAGGCCGCCCGCCTGCGCAAGCTCCACCCTGGCGAGGACCGAGTCGTGCATAACGGCCGCGTGCTCGGTGGGTTGGAACCGACCCGTGCCTTCGGCGACGCGAGCTACAAGTGGAGCCGCGAGATCACTAACAGACTCCGGGAATCCTTCTTTGCCCGCTCCGCATCCCCTCTGCTCAAGACGCCCCCCTACGTCACGGCCGAGCCGGTCGTTACGACAACAAAGATAGAGCCCGAGAATGGAGATTTTGTGGTCATGGCCACCGACGGCCTGTGGGAGATGCTGACCAACGAAGAGGTCGTTGGTCTCGTCGGCAAATGGATCGAGAGCCAGGCCAGCGGCTCTTCGCAGTTTGACTCGACCTGGTCCAAGCTCTTCGGATCCAAGCAATCCACCCTGCCCGTCGAGCAGGCCAGCGATAAGAGCGCCGACGGCCAAAAGACTCCCATCCGCCTGCAGCAGTGGGGCATATCCCCCGACGCCCCGGAGCGGTTCGTGGTCAAGGACAAGAACGTGGCCACGCACCTGGTCCGTAACGCACTCGGTGGCAAGAACGAGGAGCAGGTCTCGGCTTTGCTGACTCTGCCGTCTCCGTTCTCGAGACGCTACAGGTGAGTCGGGCCACACACGGAATCCACTGACATGAATCGCGGAGCTGACACGAAACGAAACAGGGACGACTTGACGGTGCAGGTGATCTTCTTCGGCAACGGCGAGAAGACGGGCCAGGTCAATCTGAACGAGGAGGCCACGGCCCCGTCGAAGCAGCAGCCCGCAAAGGCGAAGCTTTAGGGGACCACTGCCGCGTTTCGTATTAGCGGGACTCTGATTGGCAAATGGCTCTATGGGGCGGCAGTGCTAGCCCTCGTGTGTTTTCTGGTGTATACCAAGCGATTGACCGCGTCAAGGTGGTCCGGAAGGAAGTTGAAGCAAGCCCGTATATCCTAAGATGGACATGCTGGCCGGACCTGGAAAAGCGAAAAAAACAAAAAGTATGCCCCGGACCGGGGCGACTGGCCAGAGAAGGCAATGTTTATTGTAAAAATCTGCTTAGCGATCAAGAGACGAACGAAACCCAAAATAACCTTGCTCTCGTGAGACCCCAACCGGGGCTGGGCATTCCCTCCCTCTCTTTGGCCCGACAGTCTCTTGGGAGAGAGGCAGAGAAGACGGGAGACACTGAACACGGGTGAAGTAACGGCGAGACGCATTAATCCATTCTCATCCCGGCCTTGGAGCACAACCAGGGAGGGAAAAAGGAGGGGGGGGGGGGGAAGGACTCGTCAGTGTTCTATAGCGGCTGGCGCGCGTACAACGCGCATGGGGCTTTCCTTCTCTCTCTCGCGCTTTTCTCCTCAAGCTTTTTTTATATTTCATTGATTGCTAAGGACGGCAATGGGTCTGTTTTTTTCGACAGAAACCAAAATGTTTTGACACGGTAAACCCTCTCGACTCAACGGAAAGGAGGTTGTTTTTTTCGTCAGTCACCCAACGGTCCACCAAAAAAGCAACTCGCACAACAGGGTCCTGTCCCACCTGATGAACCCCCCCCCCCTCTCTCTCCACGCCCGCCCGGCCCCCAATTCCCTCCCTCCCTCCCGGTGCACTTGCCTCATCCCCCCCTCACCCCTCTCTCCTTTCTGTTCGTCTCTTTGTAAAAATAGAAACACGAGAAGAGCGAACACGAACCAGTTTCCCAAACTCAAAAAACGCCTGGGGGTCCTCTTGAAGGGGAAAAAAAAGAAGAAAAACAAAAAAAGGCAAAAATAAAACAAGAGCAACAAGTCCGAGATAACACGATAGTAAACAACAAGAAACTCCCAATGATGAAGGCGCAGAGACCATATGCTGCTGGCTGATCTTTTTTTGTTTCTCGTGAGAGTCCCAACGGGGTAGGGAACCGTTAGGTACGGGGTTTGTAACAAAGTTCTTGTAGGCCAAATGGTTCCTTGAAGTCAAAGGCGCTCGTGGATTTCGATCGTTCGCTTTCCTCTTCTCCTTCTCTCTGCTTGCCACTCGTAAAGTCTCGTGTCTCTTCCAGTTTCGTCGCTTGTAAATGATAGTCCGTGACTGTAGGCGACGTCGGTCCATACCCCCTAGTTCTTACACTCTGACGATAGCCGTCATCTCCTTGTAAATGATAGCCCCCTTTCGTAACCCGATTTGACCACTAGCCACGGGTTTCGGATCACCAATCACCCACCGCCGAGGGTCACGAATGTAGGCCATTCTGATGTGAATTGTGATGGTCGTCGTCGTCGCCGTCGTGATGAAGGGTGACGCTGTTGAATTCCTCAAAAGGATCCACCGCAACATCGCCGCCGGGTGTCGCCAGGCCGCTATCCAGGGGAACGCCCTTCAGGCTGGCTTGCATCGGGTGGGAGCCGCTGAGGTCTATGCTCTCGCTTTCTTTGACGTTGCGGAAGTTGACGGTATCGATGCCGCGTCCCGTGACGGGTACGATCGGCGGCTTCATGTGGCGGATCAAGGCCCACTGGGTTGTCTTGAAGAAGGGATGCGCTTTGATATCTGAAGCGCCGGCCTTGGCGCCTAACCTCCGGTTCTCGTCCTTGATGAGGAGCTTGCGAATCAAGGATTTGCAAAGACTGGAATTCATTTAGCTTGATTGCTCGGCTGGTTGGAATGCAGACCTTACTTGGATAGTTGCGGCGCCCCGGCATGGTCGGGGAAGGGAATGTCTTCTCTCAGGATATTCGCAAAGGTGGCGTTCCGGTTCTTGCCCTTGAAAGGAGTAGTGCCGTAGAGCATCTCGTAGATCAGGATACCCAGGGTCCACCAGTCCACCGCACTAGTGTGGCCGCTACCCTTAATGACCTCGGGTGCGATGTACTCTTCTGTTCCGACGAACGAATTGGTGCGGAAATTTGCGATACATGATCGGGTGTCGATGTGCAGCGACGTGGTGCTGGTACCCGTCTTGCCGACGACCATGGTGGGCTTTCCACCGAGATCGGACTGCTTGGACAAGTCAAAGTCGGAAAGCATGATGTGACCCGACTGGTGGAGCAGGATGTCTGCGCCATACGTCAGCATGCAATTAATTTGTAAGCAGGTGTAATTTCCTGGTGCCGACTCACTCTCCGGCTTCAAGTCGCGGTAGATGAAGCCCATCAGATGCAGATATTCCAAGGCGGCAGTGACCTCGGCGGCGTAGAAGCGCGCATCGTCCTCAGGGATGCACTTGCCGGGGCGAGTCTGCAGTGCTCGGAAAAACTCTCCACCAATGCAGTATTCCATGCACAAGTACAGATAGTCCTCGGATTGGAATGAGTGGTAAAGCGTGACGATGAAGGGGTGATTACTCGTGGCCAGGATTTCCTGCTCGGCGAGGGCACGCTTGATTTTATTCCGCTTGATCATCTCCTTCTTGCTCAGCACTATATCACACGAAGTCAGCGCCACGTCGGAGGCTTGTCTGTCAGTCGCAGAAAAGGCGGGAGTGGATCGTACCTTTCATGGCGTAGAGCCGACTGCTCTTCTTCTCGCGGACCAGATAGACCTTGCCAACATCTCCCTTGCCGATCAACTTGATCTTGTCGAAGCTTTGGGGGCCAACCTCGACGTCGCGAACCTTGATGGAATTGGAACTGTAGGTCCTCCTGAATGCGAGGTTGCGGTTCGGGGGTGGCAGGTTGCCGAGGACGTCCTGGTCGGGGACGCCCAGGCTAGAGGAGGAAGAGGGGCCGTTGACCTTGGAAGGGTCGACCATTTCGAGGGTGCCCGAGTTGTTGTCGAGGACCAGAGGATCTTTGCTTAGCTCCGCGGTGGCGGGGCGCTCGGCGCTGCCCTTCCCCTTGGAGAACAAGCCCTGGGCATTGGGGGCGCTGGCGACTCTCCTAAGTTTCCGGGCCAATTCCTCCCTCCCGGCACTCGTGGTCTGCTGCTCGGGGCCACCGTCGGGACCCTGGATCTTGAAGTTGGGGGTATCTGGGGGACTCGGGGGAACCGAGTCGTTGTTGTGGTGGCGGAGGCCGGGCTGGCCCTGGTGGACAAAGTAGGGGTTCGCGTGTGCGGTCGGGCTCAGAGCCTCGTCGAGAGGGTTGCCTTCGCTGGCGGTGGTATTCGTCCTCAATCGGCCGACGGTGCCTTTGAAGAAGCTGCTACCGAACTTGCTCCGGATCTCTGGGCGGGCGGGGGATGCATCTGCGGAAGGTTGGATGTGGGCGGTGGAGGACTTCTCCCGGTCTCGATCGGCGCCGCTGTTAAGGTTGATGCGGAAGAGGTTCTTCAGCTTCTGATTGAACTGGGCGGCGCCATTCTGGTGGGTTCGGCTGGCAGGCATATCGGAATCTCGGGGGTGCGCGATCAAGCGACCGATGCCATGGCTGACTGGACAATTGCGGGAGAAGCGAAGGGGGGGGGGGGGAGGGTTGCCGGCCGAACGAAGGGGATCGGAAGGGCGGAGAGCAAGCAAGCAGGCAGGCAGGTTTAGAGTGATTGGCAGCAGACCAGACGCGAGGTGAAGGTGAAGGTTGAGACGAGAGGAACGTGGGCCTGGATGCGTAGTGTAAGTAGCGTCACAACCAAAAAAAAAAAAAAAAAAAGGTGGTAGGTAGGTGTTAGGTAGGTAGGGAGGTAGGGCGGTGCTGTAAGGTCAGGAGAGTAGGTAGATGGAACGACGGGACGGTAAGGTAGGTAGGTAGGTAGGTAGTAGATAGGTGAGGCGAGTGTCGAAGCAAGCCGTGTTAGTAATGTGGGCGGGCGGCGGGCATAGGCGGCTTCTCGGATGGCCTTGACGCCTTCCCATACTCCCCGCTCGTTGGTTCGATGGCGGCGGGCATGGGATGGGCATGGGCGGGCATGGATAGATGGATGGATGGATGGATGGATGGATATGGGCGGGCGGGCATGGGCGTCGGCGGTGGTCTCGTCTACCTACTACACTACGGTACTTTGTACACAACACTCCCTATGTACAGGTAGGTAGGTACTTTACTAGGCCCCATTGGGGGTCGCCGGGTCTCGCTCTTTCTCCCGCCTCCGGTCCACCTTCCCCTGCCATCATCATACGAAGTACACTAGGAAGGTACAGCATCATCCGCCTAGGTATCTATATAGGTACCTACCTAGCCAGTTACTCTCGGGCACTCAGTGGCTCTACCTACCTAGGGCAGTGCAAGAGACCACCTACCTGTGATGTGTGATGTACTACGTATCTGTAGTAGGTACCCACCTACCTACCTACCTACACTAGGACCGTACCTATGTAGTGTAGGACCGTAGCCGGCAGGAAACGCGCGCATCCTCCGGGGAATGGGACTTCCGCTGTGCGTGCAACGTGCCACCGACCGGGAAAGGGAAAGGGAAAGGAAGGGGAAGGGGCAGACAGGCATACAGACAGACAGACAGACAGACAGACAGACATCCACAATAATGGGACGCGTCGGTTTCTTTCGACAGGGATTGTCCGGTTCAGACGGGCCCGCCCTGTGCCTCAGTAGGTTCCAGTACCTAGGTATCCGTCCGTAATCCGTCGGTACTTCGTAGGCAAGTACGAAGTAGAAGTAGGCATGGGGGTTGTTTCTCTCTGGGCTGCTATCTGGTATCTGGTATCTGATGTCTCTGGCAGTGCAGGCTTGGCTTGCTTGCTTGCTGACAGACCGACAGACCGACTGACCGAGACTGACTGGTCCTTGCCATTGGTGCTATTTTCTGCCGGGATTTTCCCACGCCTTCCTTCCATCGGGAAAGTCTCATGCGGAGGGGGATGGATGGATGGACGGACAAGATGCTCGATTGCGATCCCCCGTTGCATTTTTACTTTAAAAAGGCAGTTGCGACTGTAGTTATTCGTACCCTCTACGATGGATGTCCATGGGCCTACATAATTACCTACTTTCTTACTTACCTAGCTAGACACTTGGGTATTCATCCCTACCTACCTACCAAGCGAGTATCTGCAATAATGCATTTCACTGGTCTGATCTAACCCCCCCTCAATTCCCCAACTCTATCTCTAGCGCACGTTGCATTCATTTGATGCCTGCTACGGTACTGTCTAAACTACATCGTAGGTAATACATACATACATACCTATTGCCTCACTCACAAATCCCGTTCCTGGAAATGTTCGTGTTCCGGTACGTGCTCACACAACCACTACCACATGTTACCTCGACCGACCACACCACAGCACAGCACAGGAGAGGGCGACGGGACTGCTATACCAAGTTATCTACCTAGGCACCTACCTAGCTAGGCCTTGAGCGCAGGCCCCTGCACCGCGGCCAAATATACACAACGCAACACGGGCGCCGGAACTGGTGAGACGAGCCTCACTCGGCCAGGTAGGTAGTTGCATGCCAAAGCACAGCGCCAAGCATCGCCAAAACAACAAGAAAAAAGTAGAAGAAGAAAATTTAAGGGTAACTAACGACCCTTTGCTACTAGGTAGCCGGTCATGATGTCGTTGTGTTGTTTTTTGCCCCCTGCCCTTGAAGAGAGAGGGGGGGGGCTCGCTCGGGCAAAACACCACGAAAAGCAGCGAAAGATCAGACGGATATGCAAAATAAAGCACAGATGTCGAAGCCAAAATAGAGAACAAACATGGAGAGAAAGAAAGAAAGAAGGGAAAAACCTTTCGCTCTTCCAGGTGGCAGGCCATTCCACGCTGATCGATTCGGAAAAACCTTGGCGCTTGACTCTCTCAAACATGCAAACGAGACTCTGCCAATACTTGCAAGACACACACACACACACACTCTCTCTCTCTCTCTCTCTCTCTTCTCACGAGCCTACCTACCCTCGACTCGGTGCGCGATACGCCATGACAGATCGTGTACCTACTCCCTCCTGTACCTATATGGCTGGCTTACAAACATACCTAGGTATCTAGGCCGCGGAATCCCCGCACTAGCATCGCCAGACTACCTACTGCGGTTGCTGGCGGCGGCGGGGCGCTTCCCTCCCCTTTAATCGGTCCATTCCAGCCATTCATACGCACACCCACCGAGGACGAGCCGGTGTGTGCTGTGCCAGTTATGCTGGAATATTCCTAGACAAAGTTCCGTCCGCGTCCTAACCAACAAAGGGGGACGCGGTCGAAAGAAAAGAAAAAAAGGTCCAAAAGATGGAAGAGGGTGTGTACACGGCCCGTCCATCGCCAGGTATTTCAGCTGCCGTCCGCTTTCCCACGAATGATCCGCCTCCATCTCCCACATCTAGGCCCCCCCCCATCGACCGCCAGTCTTTGGTACAGTTAGTACCTACTTTATGTACGCCGCCGCATTGGAAGTATTCTAGAACTCGGTCTTTGCGCCCCCTTTTTTTTTGTTTTGCGTTGCTACTTTTTACTTTTCGCCGTCCTGTTTCGGTTGCCCTGATTGCCTTACTACATCTCCCCATGTTATGAAACTCCACGGCAAAAAAAGTCCCCCAGCTCGGCAGTCGTTGGATCGCCCTGTTCTTGCAGCTCTGCAGATGCGCGCGCGCGCGCGAAAGACAGAGAGAGAGAGAGCTGGGACGTGTTTCTTCCTGAGCAGCGGCCCTCCCTGGATACTGAGGTGTCACTCCACCCGCCCTTCTCATGCAACGTCTATTCGTACCATTCCCCTCCCCACAAAACAACGCATTATCCCCGCCTATGATGTAAGACGGGGGGAGTGCAGCCAAACTCGTCCCGGGCCCTTTTCTCCCTTTCACCCCCTCATACCGGCCAGAGCAGCCAATCCAAGCGTAGCGAGAGCCGCAATGCCAAGACGTCCCCTTTGCAGTGACCGTGCTCGAATACGGCCAGATACTCCGGCTCATCCGCTACCCATCATACTGAGAGATCCCGACACGCCCATCTGTGGTTGTCTGGGGAAGTGGGAAGCCGCTCGACGGCATCCTCCAGCGGCCGAGCCCGTGAGCAATACAGCCCCCCCAAGGGGGAGGGGGGCCTTTCACAGCGGGGTCCCATCGTCCTCTTTTATCCCTGTGGAGGCGCAGTCGGTCGTCATCGCTCCTCCGAAACCATGCCGCGAAGCTTGGCCGTTGCTGGCATTTGCGAACCCACCCCCCTCGCCACCCGTTGTCTATCGTCAGTGCCGTCGCCGCCTCGAGATATCCGCGCTTCTGAGCGGTCCGGCTCGTGTCGACGCCGCATTCTTTTGAACGGCTAGCTGCGTCATCTCTCTTCCGTCGTCTCCTCCGCCCCGTTATCTTCTCCCTCGCTCGGCATGTTCTGATCCCGCAGGAGCAAAAGGTCCTTGAGCCTCCTCCTGTTGTTGCGCCACGTGTAAAAGTCTTCCTCCTTCTGATCGCGTATGGACGGCGTGACCTGGTGGCCCGCCATATCAAACAGGTAGCCTGGGAGCTCGCCGCCGTCGTCGGGGGCGTATCGTTTCAATGACACCTGTGGCCCGTCCCCCACCTGCCACGCGATCGGGAGCATGTGCAGATCCTCCAAGTGAGTCTTGAGGCGCGCGGGTGTGGAGAATACGTGAGCCGACTGCTGCTCGGCGCACCGGGCCCATAGGCACGCGAACGGCTCGGTCCTCGCGTGAACCGCGAGGACGTGCTTTCTCAGCGTCGCAAAGTTGTGCAGCTCGGCCCTGCACCCCTCCCACTCGCAGATGAAGACGTTGAAGTGCGGGTTTAGCTCCTCGTAGATGGTCCTCGGCTGCGGCGACGGCGCTTTCGGGGGGCGCCCTCGTCGTCTCCCCGCGTACATGGCACCGGTCTTGGGCCTGTCCGGCCGCAGCTTCCTCGGCCCCGTTGCCGGGGCCTCGTCCTGCGAAGTCTTTCCGTCCGTCCGATTCGGTCGGAAGCCTTTCGGCCGGCCACGCTTCCGAGGCGGCGGCGGCGAAAGAGGGGTCGTCCCGGGCGAGGCTGAATCCGGCCCGTCTGTGGCGGCGGTCGGCAGAGCCGGCTTGGCGAGGCTCACGTCCGATGCGGCTTGGGCTGCCAGTTTCCTGATCTGGGGAGAGAAGCCCGGGGCCATCAAGTCGTCCGCGTCGTCCTCCACCGTCCTCCTAAGAGCTGCTCCTGATTGCTTGCCCGGGCTGGGGTTGAGAACGACCGCGAACGACGGCCGCGAGGCCGGCTGGGCCGTCGACGTCTTCCTCGGCGGAAGCAACGGCGGCAAAGCTGACGGCAGGCTCCTGCCGCCAGATTGGTTGAGGAACATGTGAAGGGTACGTTGACGTGGAATGGGCGGGTTTCCCGGGCCCGTTGGAGCCGAGCTCGCCTCCGGCTCGGTTGGTATTGGTGGGGGCATAACGGAAGCTCTGTTGCGAAGTATAAGTAATGTAGGAGAGAAATGCAATATTCGTTCACTAGGGTGTTGTTGGGCTTCTCAAAGCCGGACTGATTAAGTTGAGGTCAACGAACCTACCTACTGCCTAGGTAGTAGCTAAAGAACGCGTTGATAGGTCCGCAAGAGACGCGATCGACTGAGGGAAGGAACCGGCAATAAGCGGGGCGGGCTACCCTTTTTGGTGGCTCCCATTTTCGGGTGGCTTCCAGCTCCTGCTCTCTATTCATCAAACCTGCAAAGACATATTCATCAACACAACACAGGACCTAGGTGAGATGGCCACCCATTCCACCAGATAACTCTCGAGTACATGGGATTCCATAGGTTTCAAGTTACCAAATCCAATCGTCGGGCGATCCGTCTTCAACGTGACTTAGTACACAGCCGTATTTCTCATCGCACTGTAATACTGTGGTAGCCGCTTTCGAGACGCAACTGTGACTAAATATAGCACAACGTCACCTGTAGACGCGGAACATTTTACATAAGATATGCTATGAGATGCAACGAGATGACTCAATATGAGTTAGGTAGAAATATCGTATGTTCAGGGGACACGAGTGTCGAAGGGCTAACCCATTACCGTCTTGGAGAGAATCACGTCGAGGTCGTGATTAGAGCAGCCGGGGGCCCATTATTAATCGAACGTCCCGTCCGGCCCTCTGCAAATGCCGTCATGGGTCCGACCAATGGTCTAATCTCCTAGACCGTGCCGACTGATTTGCAAGCACCTCACAAGTATAAAGTTCCCGTCTCTTGCGTGTCCCCCTCTCACATTGAGATGCATTTCCACTGCTCCCGCGATTACTGATCACCGTCTCTTACACTGCACCGTGCCGTCCGTACAATCGCGATTACCAACCATGGCTTCCAAGTCCTTCTACGCCATCGTATCCGGAGTTGGTCCCGGAACAGGTCAGAGCCCAACTATACGTCTATCGGTGCACAACCGGAGCTAACCTGTCGCAGGCCGCGCCGCAGCCGTCCGCTTTGCCCAAGCCTACCCCGTTGTCTTGCTTGCTCGCAAGCCGGAGAGTTACAGCTCCATCGTCGCCGAGATCAAGGAAGCCGGGGGGCAGGCTTTCGGCCTGACAGCCGACGCTACGGATGAGGCTGCCGTCAACTCCGCCTTCGAATCCATCAAGAAAGTCCTTCCTGGAAGCAAGCTCGCCGCCGCCGTATACAACGTCAACGGCGGCTTCGCTAGGAAGCCATTCCTTGAGCTCAAGAGGGAGGAACTGGATGCCAGTCTCGATGCAGCACCGTACGTAGCGGCGTAGACTGCGTACCGAAACGACGGGAATTACTGACACGCTGCCGCAGAAAGGGATTCTTCACATTTGCGCAAAAGACACTGCCTCTTCTACTCGAGTCGGTGCCGGAGTCGCCCCACCCGCCGTCCTTGATCATCACAGGAGCCACGGCGTCCATCAAGGGGTCTGCCTTGTTCGGGTCATTCGCCGCGGGCAAGTTTGCTCTCCGAGCCCTGGGCCAGAGTCTGGCCCGCGAGTTCGGCCCCAAGGGTGTTCACGTCTCGCACGCAATCATTGACGGAGTGATTGAGACGCCGAGGAGTAAGGATTTGGCCACTAACAACGGTGCCGAAGACGGCAAGATTTCCCCAGACGCCGTAAGTCCGTGGAATTCACTATACAGAAGGCCCCTGCTGACTAGTTCGTCGAGATTGCGGAGACGTACTGGCATCTGCATACGCAACACCGATCCGCCTTCACCCAGGAGATTGACATCAGGCCCTATGTAGAGAAATACTGAACGGGAAGCCCTGTTCATGGCTCAAAGAGTCGAGCCCGGGGGTCCAAGTCATGATACGGAACAATCGCCAACGTAAGGTATGGCATGTCTAGATAGTTAGAGACCCTCAATGATATCCTTTTGGTAGCCTCACATATACTCATCTCCGGATCGTAGTGTGCACGTCGCGAACGTAGTCATACTTCATTGATCTTAGGGTGAGAGTAGACGAATCCGCCATTGCGGCTTGGCGTAGCATCCACACGGCCGCCGGATGAACCTGGTCATGCAGGTGCTCGGAATCGGCCTGTTTCGTGGTGGCGCTCGCGGCCTCGGGCGTGTACAGGAAGGTTTCTTGGCCGTTAGCACATTCAAGATCCGGAAGCCCCAGCAGCTGCCGCGTCCGGTACCACCGGCGGAAGCGTGCCACCGTTGAGAGCCAGTAGACGTTCCTCTTCCCTCTTGTCGCGGAGAGCCTGAGTCTCGGCCCGCAGCTTCTCCAAGTTCCAAACTCCGTCGTCGTCGTCTTCGTCTTCGTCGTCTTCGTCCTCTGCTGTCCGCCAGTTGCCACTTTCGAACAGGGCACGACCAGTTGCTTCCTTGGCCTTCTTGGCCTGTTCCTCGGCGGCCTTCTTGTCCAAACGATCCTTCTTCCACTTGGCGAATGTCTCTGGCGTGACCGGTGTGAGGGTTCCAGTGAGTTTGTGTCGTTCGGACTCGAGGAAGTCTTCGAGGGTGAGGGTCTTGAGGGGAGACTTGTCCATCAAGGCCTTCTCGGCAGCCCGCTGCTCCTTGGTCTTCAGGATGAACCTATAACCGTGTTAGTCTCCAAGTCTATTCCCGGGACCGGAATCGACTTACCCAGGGGGGAGAGCGTGCTTGTATTTGCACTTGTCACCTCCGTTTGGACAGATCCAGAACCATCCGTACTTGCCATCCTCGATGGCCTCGACGAAGTACTTGCAGACCTTGTCGGTGGTAGTCTGTTGATTGCCCTTCTTGGAGAGGACGACGGAACGGAGCTTCTCCTCGTCCCAGTCCGCAGATGTCTCGGCCTTCTTCTTCTCCTCCTCTTCCTTTCGGGTGTCCGTGTACAAGTTCTTTTTGACCGTCTTTCGTTCGTCCTCGAGGTTGTGGGAGAACTTGCACTTCTTGCCTTTCTCACAGTTGCCCTTTTTGAAGAAGATGCAGACGACGGTCTTGGGGTCCACGCCGAACGGCACCTTTTGGATCTGAGCGGGCTTGTTCAAAAGCATCTCGGTTTCCCTCTTGGCATCTTCCGCCGCCTTCTTCTCTCTCTCCCTTTGCGCCTTCTCTGCCTCTTTGCGCTTCTGCTCAGCGCTACCGCCGTTCTTCATAGATGATTGCAACTGGGCAATCTGCTTCTGAGCCGCACCACCCTTCTTGTTCTTCATACCGAAGGTCTTGTCCTCGAGGGCCTTGCCGGTGGCCGGCTTCTTGGCGGCGCCCTTGTCATTCTTCTTGGGAGGCATCTTGGCGGGGTAGTCGGTGTTTGACGAAGGAAAAGCCGATGCGTTGAAGCCGTTAACTTCCGAGACGAGAAGATGGCCGGTTCGGCTGGGTTCTGCCTATGCTGTGGTGTTCTGGTGGTTGATAGCGGTCGGGGGCAAACGAGGTTCCGCTGAGATCGACGGAGCGTAAAAGTCGGTACAAGAAGAGTGGGAGGCGTGGATGAAGTCAGAAGTTCATGGCACGGTGGGTGGGTCACGTGAAGGGCTGGCTGGCATTGGTGGGGGCGAGCGTCACAGGCAGGTCGACCAGGGGGTCCACGGCAACAGAAATGGAGGACGAGCAGGTCACTCCAGCGGCCGGCCTGTGCCGAAAGCTCCAGTGGTCTAGTTGTCCGTTTGGCTCAACACCACCGTCCCCATCTCAAAGCTCCATGTGCGCCGCCCAGACAAATCTAAGTGTACTAACCTGTCGTTCCACCTCCTGTTCCTAATTTTTGGAATCAGTATTAGGAGAACGTAAGTTGCCATCCTTCTCAATTGTTCTGAGGTCGACTTTGCAAAGTAAAGGAAGCTTACGCTGCAAGCCGCAGACAATCCCGCAAACTCCCTTCCTGCCACGACGCCCGCCCCGGTTACTATTGTGCAGACAGTCCTAAGCCCACCATGATATCCGACAACGATCTCTACCGCCTTGCGATTTTCCTTGGCTCTGCCGCCATGGTTCTGATCATTCTTTACCACTACGTCGAAGTCAACAGAGAAGAAGAACAGCCCACGAAGCCTGTCCAGCCCGCCAAGCCCGCAAAGGCTGTGTCTTAGAGGCGCACACCTGCGCGAGATGAAGGCAACTAGGGTCAAGATGGACCAATTGTACAATAACCGGCGAGGAAGGAAAAAAGTGAGCGTTTGCGACAACTATACGACGGCGATGCCTCGGGGTGGGCGACAATAAGATTCCTCCGATCGACAGCGGAAAAGACAGAGGAGGCGAGGGACACAACGATGGGCACTTGCCGCAGCCCAGCACCGCGCGTAAATAAGAACAAGAACAACAATGTAAAGCTGTTCTGACCTGCGACGAAAGCAGCAGATACTCGGAAGGGACCACCAAGCTCCCCTTCAAAATACACAATTGAAACAGTCAAGCGCTGCATATTGAACGTGGTTCTTCTTGAGAAACCGTGCGCCCGGCAACACCCAGGCTTGAATTCAATATGAGTTCATGATACCAAGTGCCGCAAAGGCTTTCGAAAACAGCCAACCTGTCAATGCAGGGTTGGGCTAACCTGGATTGCCGACTTTGCGACAGAAGGAAGACAGACCAACAGTAATGCTCACGTCTTTTTAAGCCACTGGCTTTGCTACACTGCAGGCACATTTCGTATTCTCGCATAATACTTCAGAATTACTGTGCCTTTCCTTGTCCTAATCAACTTGCCTCGTTGACGTGTTGGTCGAGGGTCTGCGGCTTTGCCAAAGCATAAAGACGCCCGGTAACACCTGCGTCTTCCTGACTCATTGATGCTCGTGTCCCTTGAATTCCCTTCTTGTATGCGATAATCTGTTTGCTTCTAATGCTGCTGCCATCCTGCCCGTTTGTTTTACACTTGCTACCATACAGCTACGTATCTTCAAGGAGGCTGACGGACGCAGGAGTCAAAAGTGAAGCGAACGTCCCTGAATCGCCAGCCGTACAACAGGATGGCAGACAGGGGATGATGTGTGGCTGAGGAGGCAGCAGCTCGAGTGGACCCCTGTGATCTGCACCAAAACGGACTAGCGCCCTCCGTTCGCCGCCCAAGAATGGGAGTCCTCTGGGCCCCTCTTGTTTTGGTCAGGCGCGCGCCCGCAGCCTGCCGCTTCCGCTGGCAAAACTGGCCTTCTCCTTTCCCTTTTCGCCTTTCCCCTTCCTTTCGCAACCTTTCTCCTCCCACCCCCCCAGGCAAAACCTCAAAAACCTACCTCTACAAGACCCCTCGACCTCAAGACCGCCCTCTCTTTCTCTTGCTGCATCATCTGTGCAGCATCTGTATTCTTCCTTACTTTCTTATTTACACCGACCACTTCGCATACGACCTCCATCGTCGCGCAAACCCATCGACGCGTCGAACTCGGATTCTTCGCCTCATCACATCTTCATTTCGGACCGAGCGCGCTTTTGGCCCGAACAATAGTAGGAAGGAGCCATCGACCTAGCTGTTATCCCATCGCAGCCTATTTTTCTTGTTTTACCACAAATATCACCAAAGCAAACCAGCCGACCACCCCAGATTCCACATTCATCATGTCTGGCAAGCTCGATCAGTCTCTTGACGAGATTCTCTCGACCCAGCGCCGCTCTGCCGGCGGTCGCCGCTCTCAGCGACGATCCACTGGCGGTCGCCCAGCTGCCGCAGCCCCAGTCGGCGGTGTTCAGAAGACATCGAAGCCTGCGCGTGCCGCCGCAAACAAGCCTAATGCCGCCAAGCCCGCGCAAGGCACCGGTGACAGCAAGGTCATCGTGAGCAACCTGGTAAGCACCTCTTGTTACCTCGCGTGTTCAGACAAGACTAACGCGTCCAAAGCCCAAGGATGTCAACGAGCAACAGATCAAGGTATGTTGCCGATAAGGCTCTTCAGCCCTCGGACTTTGTTCGACATGTATTTCTCGCCCGTCCTCCTTCCCAACCGGCGTCGTAGCGAGAGCAAACCCTGCATGGCCATTGCCACTTGCCAACTGGAATTTGCCAAGACGCCGCAAGACTCCTTCCTCGAACCTGCGATCCTGAAATACGGCGCAGAAACCATCGGAAGTTGAGCACGTCCCTGTCGCGCAATCACAGTACCCTCTCGAGTAGCCTGGTCAGCACATGAGCAGAGTGGTACCGCCGACTGAAACAAACGGGACGTTGGCTGTCTATGACGCATATCCGCATCAGCCTTGTCTGAGGTTGCATCGTCCAACATGTCGATGCGTTATGGAGCCCTTTCCAGCGAGCACAGCAGTGAGCATGGGCGCACCACAGGATAGGACGGCTTCGAGATTCGGCTTCATTGCTATCGATATGCCAACCTACGAGCATTTGGATTGCGCATCGGTGGGATCCGAGGCCCACGCAGACGGTCTTGAGGCCTGAGAACGGTCTTCGACGCGGTTCTCTGGCCACCTGTTCGAGATTTGCCTTCAGCAGCTGTTACGACTTTGGGGTGATACCCTCCGAAGTGATAGCGACTGAGCATGAGACGACCCAATACGCGGTTTCCCGGGGGATAGACGCTGACACGCGTACTAACGCTCACTGCTCTGCTCGCTGCTTCGTTCATCGTGCTCTCGACCATACTTGGATCCCTCGATCTCTTGCCCCAGTGCGGCGCGGTTTCGGACGACGATTGTGACTAAACATCAGCGCTTGCGGATAACTAACATCGGTTCCCCCTCAGGAGTACTTCATCACATCGGTTGGACCTATCAAGAGAGTGGAGATCTCCTACGGACCCAACTCTGTCAGTCGCGGAATCGCCAACATTACCTTCCGCGATCCGGACGGCGCTAGCAAGGCCTTCAAGAAACTTAACGGTCTTCTCGTCGATAACCGCCCCATCAAGGTAGGACACCATCCCTGTTGTGTTTCCGGGTCAAATCTAACTCGGTGCAGATTGAGATTGTCGTCGGTGCTTCTCAAGCAGCCAACGTTATCCCGCCCACCAAGTCGCTTGCTGAGCGCACCACGTAAGTAACACCCTGGCGGACCATCAGGCGCAATCTAACTGGTCAACAGTCAGCCCAAAGCTCAGCCCAAGTCCGCTGCCAACAACAAGCGCAACACCTCGAACGCTGCCAACAAGGGCGCTGCTGCCCCTGGCGCTCGTGGCAAGAAGCCGGAGCGCCGTGCACGCACTGGCCGCCCCGCGAAGAAGACCGCGGAGGAGTTGGACTCCGAGATGGCTGACTACTTCGAGTCCGGCACCAACGCCGCCGGTGAGAACGGTGCTCCCGCTGCTGCGGCTGCGGCTCCGGCCGCGGCCAACGGCGATGCCCCTATGGAAGACGAAATCATGTAAAGGCGAGGCTGGTTAGGCTTGATCTTGGATTCACCCATGGAAGGCCATGATTGGTGGAGGTCGAAGGGCTACATCGCGCAGGGGCGCTCATCATCTTTCCCTTTTCGCGTTTCGTGGAGCACTCGTACAGATTGCCGGAAGGAGAGTGCACAACACATGGAGGCTCAGGGATTCCCGGTTTGGTTTCGACACGGCTTGCCTTTTTTTTTTTCGAGCTTGCAAATTACCCCTCTCCCAGCGTTTCGGCACGACCCCAAAACACAACAAAAACGGCGCTTCGGCTTCCTTGAGCCGGAATACCCATAAAGCATTCATCTGTTTGGCCCAGATTATAGCAGGGCCTGTATTATAGCGAACCCGTCGTAGGACAGACATTAATGCACAAGCGCCGGGCCCCAAACTCTTGATATTGTTACGTGAAAATGCAGGTGAATGTGTGACTTGGAGTGTTTTTCATTTCGTTTTTTTTTTTTTTGCGACGTGAAAATATGGCTCGCAAACTGCCGGAGGCGTCTTGGACATTTGAGATCAATCATTTGCATGTATAAATAGTCATGTGGCGGGTCGAGGGTCTTGCTGGTAATGCGCAAAAGCCTTCATTCAGTATCTGGGGCACCGTCCGTCGGCGCTCACTCAACGAAGTACTTGGACAGTCACCATCTAGACGCGTTGGACGTATATATACGCAGTTGAAAATCAAGATTGCACAAGTCACAAGGGGGAGGAAGAATTGCTGAATATGGTTTCCTGGATTGATTCATCTTCGTCGTAATCAGACGCGCGGTTCCTCAAGGATCGAGTGCCTACGGAAAGAGGCTGTCGCCACGAGATGGGAGAAACGTGAGGACCTCGATATCCATTCGTCAAATGCCTGCGCCGTCGCCTCTCTTTGCCCAGCTCTCTCGCTCTCTCTCTCTCTCTCGCCAGTATGGACATGAAAACCAGTCCCAAGTTTCACGAATTGTCTTTCTTTCTGTCTTTTGGTTTCAAAAGGGAGTACATTCAGGTCGTTAGTCTAGAGCGTAATCCGCGGTCTTCGCATAGCCATGGTTGCTGGCTCAGCACAGCCGGGAAGTCGTCTCGGTTATGGGTAATGGTTCAGGGGATGAGATGGCTTATTTCTCTGCAGCCTTTGCGTCGGCACCACCTTCGGCGGCGGCGGGGGCCTTGCCGTCGTCCTCGCCCTCCAAAGGCGGCATGTCATCATCGTCATCGCCCTCATCGTCTTCTTCCATGTCTCCCATATCGGGAAGACCGCCGCCGCCGCCAAGCTTGGAGAAGTCGATGCCGCCAAAGTCGCCGCCAGCACCTCCCATGCCGGGCATGCCGCCTATCAAATTGTTACGTTAGTCTCTGGACTTGTGAAGGGAAGGTAGGTAGGTTGGGAGATAATCCGCCAATGGGGGGGTTATCGCAACAAGGATGGATTGATTGGTTTACATACCCATGCCGCCGAACTGAGAGAAGTCCTCCTCAGCAGCCTCGTCCTGCTCGTCCTCGTCGACCCACTTGTCGAAGTCGGTCTTGAGGAAGTGAGCCTTCTTGGCCTCCTTGAGCAGGCGGGGCCAGTACTCCTCCTTAAGCTCCTTCTTCTGGAGCTTGAGCTCGACGTTCTTGGCAGTGTGGTTGATTTTGCTCTCGGCGGGGTCGATCTCGGCGTAGAACTCGAGGTCTACCGCGTATGAGCGCTTCAGGGTGTTGGAGGTACCGCTAAACGAAAGGCCGGTAGGCTTGAGATCAAGCTTGAGGTTTTCGGCGGGAACATCGGGGACGGAGATGGTAAGGTAGACGAAGTTCTTGGAGGGTTCAGACGCGCTGGAGCGCTGGGCCCAGAGAACTATTGCGGGTGGTTAGCTTCCGGTTTGTTCGGGAATGCGATAGGAAATCAATCTGTCGGGTATGACGAAGCGACGATTGATAACATTGAATGCGGCATTGGGTTGAGAGGAATAGCCTGCACATACCTTCGGGGGTTGACGTGGTGGCAGACATTTTGCTGGTTGGCAATGTGTCGTATGTAAGGAGCTATGACGGGGGATGAGGGGTAGTTTTCCTTTTACGCGGAGCGCAAATGAGTGAGTGAGTGAGTAGCTGTTAGACAAATGGCAAGTAGCAAGATGACCAAGTAAAGAAAGTCTCAGGAGGTCTCTCGTGCGGGAAGAAAATTAAGAGTTGTCTTGAGTTGCAAGAGGTGGGAGTATGTGGTTGAAGTGTGGGAGGGAGGGAGGAGAAGCTAGAAGGAGGTTGTTGTGAGGCTCTGGGTTTGAAAAGGCAGAGAGGGCCCTTGGTTGGGGGCGGTCGTGAGGTTGGGTGGGTTCTAGTGGCCGCCTGCAGAGATCACGGGCAATTGTAGAAGGCGCTCGAAACCGAAAGATTTGGCGGCAACCCACACTACCTACCAACTTGGGTATGTACCTACCTAGGTACGGATAGGCAGACAGACACTACCTAAGCAGGCAAACAGACCTGGCAACTGTTAGTGGTCCGCTACCGACCGGACCCTGGCAGGGCTGAACGGCACTGTTCGCTAAGAAATCCCCTCCCTCCCCGAGCTTCTTCCTGCCATTCCAGTTACTGCCAGGTACTTCCATTTGCGTAGGACTTTGGCTCAAGCACCATGTACCGTCTCCCCTGTCTTCCCCTCTTTGCTGGCCTTCACTAAAACGGCCAGAGTTCTCTCCAGCCTCTCCCTCCCCCCCTTGCAACCCCACGGAATAGGTAGGTACGAACAGTGATCTGAGTGGATGCTGGTTTTTTCCTGCAGCTCTGAAGTAAGGCGCGCGGCAGAAACGTGAACTCGGGGCGCTTTTACGTTGTGTCTCCCCAACTTGTATCAGCTGCTGTGAAGCAATCTGGGATTTTGGATCGCCTCCGAAACGAATGTCTGTTCTCCGCAGCCTTTCCCAATTTCTCAGAGCCAACGTCGTCATAGAGCCCGCCCTGGAGATCAATGTGCTTGTCATGGTGCCCGTGTAGCCAAGTTTGTCTTGTCTTTTCTGATTTGACAAACGGAGCAGCGAGATAGATCTTCGAGGAGCCCCTGCCAAACCCCTTGTCCACCTATAGTCACATTTGCTGCGAGACGGCTCGGCCGGAATCGTGGTGCTAGTGTACTGCGTACGAATAGTAATGCAGTAGGCAGTACTCCGTAGGCACCGAATGAGTCCCTGGATGTCATTGATTCCTTTTGACAGCGGGGGAGCCTGTACAAACTACATGGGGAATTTATGTAGTCGCCATGCCACCACCATGAAGGTGGAAATCGAACTTCAAGACGAACCTTTCAGTCTAACCTCGTGCTGAAAGCTGTGTCGCCGTGTTGCTAAGCCGTTTGCCTAATCGGGGACTGTCGATATTAGTCAGCATCCCGATGAATGCATACTTGTCTTCAGTCGGCTAATTACTTACCTACTGTACATACCTGTATCTTCGAGAAGCACTTTCCCCACGTGACGGCAATATCCCCCACTACAGGCCGTATCAGTCGACGCAGCAAGCAGGGAATGACGACACATCGCTTTCCAACCCAAGGCAGCCCTCATTGATCCTGTCAAACAGACAAGGTTGGCGACAGCCCGATACGCATCCACCAGTTTTCCACCAGATTCGGCGACCAAACCCGAATTCCACCCTGTTTTGACGGATTGGCGGCCCGCGGTGCATCCGTCTGCCAATTAGCCCACCATGGAGACGCTCAAAGCGTTGTTCGTCAAGCCTGATCCGCAGCAGCAGGTAAATCGAGAGTCCGTCCATTGCGACAACCCCAACCGCAAGTTGCTAACCTGGGTTTTCTCTCCAGCTGCGAAAATGCAACGCCCTCCTCCGTGCCAACGTCCGCAAACTAGACCGAGACATCAATCAGGTTAGGCAGGTGGAGGCCAAGACGAAGAACCTCATCCTCCAGGCCGACAGGCGAGCGCAACGAGACCCCACGAGACAGAAGCAAGCACAGAAGGAGGCACGCGACTTCGCTCGGGAGCTCATCCGGGCACGAAAGACCAGCAACCGGCTCGTCACCTCCAAGGCGCAGCTCAACAGCGTGCAGATGCAGGTCAACGAGGCCTTCGCCGTGCGCAAGATCGAGGGCAGCATCCGCGCGAGCGTCGGAGTGATGAAGGACGTCAACCGCCTGATCCGCTTGCCCGAGCTGGCCGGCACGATGCAGGAGCTGAGCGTGGAGTTGATGAAGGCTGGCATCATCGAGGAAATGGTTGGTGAGACCCTGCCCGAGGACATGGACGAATTCGAGGAGGAGGAGGCAGAGGGCGAGGTCGACAAGGTGCTCGGCGAGATTCTCAAAGACCGCATGCCCAAGGAGCAGATGCCCGCGGCGCCCGTCCACCAGGAGCCGAAACCAGTCGAGGCCGAGGAGGAAGATGAGGATGCCGAGGCCATGATGGACCAAATGCGCAACAGGCTCGAGGCCCTGCGCAGTTGAGGACTTGCATATTCGATAAAGACGGCGTACGGCGTTTTTTTGGTTCATGTTTACGGGGTTCGGCCGGTTGATCAGCTCGAGTTTGCAGAGGAGGAGCATCACAGTAGGTTTGGATCCAGCGTCGCACAGACAGACGCTTGATCCCGAACACGGCATCCGCCAAAAGTGGTTTGTCGATGTCCTTCTGTTGCTCATTAGGCTGCTCCTCTTCTCGAAGGCCATATTTCTTGTTTCGTCCGGCGTTGGGGGTAGCCGTGTTTCAGCAGTATACAGTCTCTTGACGCCTTGGGAGGCTAGGCACATTGCCCATGGCCGTGATGTGCGGCGAGGCTTCTTCATTTGGCCATCTGCATGGGATCGAAGACCTAGAGAGATACATCTCGAATGAGAACATGTCACGACGATGAATTAGCTTCCTTGACTTAATGGCACCGTGTTGTTCTGGTCTCATTGGGTATTTCGGCCCACGGGCGAGCGCGGTCTTACTTTCGGGAGCATGGTTGGCCCCCAGTGCCGTCGCTAGTTGCACTGAAATGACATAATTTTTCAGTCTCTGGGGCTTCGCAGTTGTCTTCCTTGACCCAGAAGCTGCAGGCAGGACGTGGAACAAGTAGATGGAGTAGGTGAATACAGAATGGTTTCTGGTACTTCTTGCTGGCTGCCCCGTCTCGTTCTGATGCGTACTGACAAGACACTGCATACCTCGCAGGCAAAAGGTTGTGTTACAAGCCGTGGCTAGACGGAACGTTGTAGTATCAATAGGCTGACACACGCAATCCGGACTCCGTTGAGATGATTAGAATGCCCCTCCTGACCGACCTCTCCCGCCAGTAGGAATATCCAAAGTAACACTGCTCATACAGCTTCCACTTGGAATGACTTGGCTGTTGGCGGTTAATACACAATAGCAGGCAAAATCTGATGAGGGCAATACCATCAGGATCTTTGGCAACCCCCTTCGACAGGTTTGTTCGAGGGCCACATGTGGGTCCCAACTCTCCTTGTTTCAATCTTATCTTGATTCACTCTCTCTGCAAAAGCGCCGTGCCGTAAAATCTGACAACCAGAACGAGACCCAAAGGACGGCGACGAGTATAGTCATCTTCAAAAGATTGCCACGTTAAGCCTCAGTTCTGAGGGGAGAAGGATATATACCAGATCCTTGTTGACAGTGTTAAGGCCGAGTTCCTCGGCAAGAATACCTGTTGACACAGGATCTCTGCATGCGGCGCTTGAAGGGCTGTGACGACCAGCCTGGGCGGGGCCCCATGGATTCTTGATGGTCGGGAGCATTGTGATAGATTTGTGTATTGTCTGAAAGGACTTGGCAAAGATGGATGGGATGGAAGGAGAGGGACGAGCCCGGCTTCCGCTTTTGGTATGTCTGGCCACGGCCAGCAAGGTTGCTGGCGAGTGAAGCCATCTCCGGTACTGTCTTCAGTGTGACTTAAGGCTTAAGGGGTTTGACGACCTTGATGGCAGAGTTCCGAGTCATCGTGTGGCTTGCAATTTAGTACCCCGTCGATGGCGAAGCTATCACGACCTTGATAGTAGATTTAATAGTGCTATTATTGCTGGTAAGTTAAATCATGGTAGCAACCCTGTTATCGCCAATGTTCCGGCGCCTAAGGGTCGTTGTTACTCTGCGTTATTAGGTATTCTATACCGTATTAAGATATTAAGATACGTTATAGGTCAGAGGTGCCGCGTATCGAGTTTTATATACATACTGTGATACCACATTTACTAGGTGAACTGCACTAGACCGCTTATGGGGGTTTAGGGTGACTATATTCATCAATACACGGAACAGATTACTTGTAAGCCACATGCTGTGCCGTGTCAGTTACTAGCAGGCCCGGGGGGTGTCAGTTACTCAACAACAAAGACTGCATCCGGGCCGGAAGGCTGATACCCCTCCCCGGGATGGAGAAAGGATACGGCGGCTGTCGCAATAGGGACTGTGGCCGGACTAGAAGGTGGAATGCCGGTGGCTAGTCCGGTTACGGTGCAGTTTCGGCCAGGTGCTGGCACGGAGCTGAGAAGAGAAGAGGTGTCGCGAACTGGCCGTAACGCAGTGCTACCATGGCTATCTTGTTGGTACCACCCAGTCATGAAGGGAACAGGTATCATGATAAGCTATCTCAATCATGGAGACGGTTATAAACCTGGCGGAGGGTCGCTACAAGCTGTTGACAATGTGCGGCGGACATGATTGACTGGTTAGATAGATTCGTATGAAAGAGGCTGGAATATAAGGGTGTTGATTAGAGCAGCTGTATGTCAGTACACTGGGAAAGAGATAACGTTTAAACTGCTCTTAAGCTAAATATGCAATGTCCGCGCATCAGTACTCAACATCTTCAGATACTCACATGATAGGCCTGGGAACCGCATGTCACCATCTAGCGGTCGGCAACATGGTAACGTAAAGTTGGTGATACACCCATTGGGCAGCAAACAAGTTGGAGATGCAAACTGTCTTGTCAGCCGTTCGTATGTATCAAGGAGCGTCCGTTGTTGGCTTTAGGAGAGGGGGGAGCAGATAAGAAAAGACAAAAACACCAAGACAATCCATCGCAACCAAACAATTCCACTCCTGTTGCCCAAAAGGGTTCTCACAGTACGTACCTCCATGCCTGGTTTTCTTCATAGGGTTGAGTTGTGCCTTTCTCGGTTCCTTCCTTCCTCTGACTGAAGCCTTTCTCTGTTGCCCTTTCTCCGTCCCTTCCTTCATATATTGCCTCATCTGTTGCCTTCCTTTCTCCATCCCTTCCTTCATCTGTTGTCTTGCTTTATCCGTTCCTTCCTCTATCTATTACCTTCAACGCACCCATCCACACACACATCTACTGATTTTCTCTATCAACGGAAAGGGTTCCCACCCCTCAACCAACCCGCTTTTCTCGAACAACATGGCGAGCCGCCGAGAAGCCAATCGTACACCTCCTCTGGTTGAGAACGCTGCCTTGGCGGAGAAGCTAAACGTTGTCGATGTCTTGGAGAACGACAAGCCGACCGTCACTCTGCAGCGTTACCTATCGGTGAACTCGATTCTCAGCACCAAATCCTCCTTTGCAATTCGTCAGCAGGAGGCGTCAGAGAAACATATTCCTCTCGAAGTCATCGGCGAAGGCTTCTGCGCCATTGTTTACGACCTGCCTAGCAGCGGTCGGGCAATCAAGGCAGCTAGACGCCAGAAGGAGACCGAGTTGTGGAATGATTTTGTTGCCCACGTCAATATATGGGAGGCGGCCAAGAACAACACTTCATTCTTCGTCCCAAAACCGTCCTATTATGTCGTCTATGAAGACATCGCTGCCTGGATGATCGCTCACCGGCACGAGGTCAGCAGCCAAACAGGCTTCAAGTCGGAGCCCACTGACATTCTGGTCATGGAGCGTATCATGCCTCTTCCAAGAGTCATCAGACAAGCTTTGGTCGAGGTTTTCTGTCCTCCGAGCCAGAAGGCAGAAGCTTCCTCCAACTATAAGAACAAGAGTTGTCTTGTGCGACTCTACCTTGGTGTCAGAAGACCCAACCAGAGAACGGAAGGTCCATTCACCCTGCGCAACTTCGAACTCACACTGGATAAGATGGATATTCTTGGCATCAACCCTATGCAATTTGTCCGACCCATGGCGGAAGCCCTAGCTATCATGCACTGGACTGCGCAACGCGACGCATACGATGTCGAGTTTGTTCTCGGAAGCTCGCCTGAGCGTCGCATCACCGCAGCCGAACTTAGCTCCATCGATTTGGCCGGGCGGAGGATCACTACTTGGAACAGAAGTCCAGACGGGTGTGCCAACCTCAACTTTCTCCGGCGTGCAGTGAGCGTTTGGCTACTGGACTTCAACCAGTGCCAACGCATGCATTCGACTCCTCTTGGAGTTGAAAAGGCCGTGAAAGCTTTCTGGGAGAACGATCCCTACTTCCCTCGACCAAACCAAGACTTGTCTTCGACCGAGGGACAGCTTTGGCAAGAGTTCAAGAGCGTTTATCTCGCGACGAGCTTCGAATGCCTCGACTCTTCTGCGACTCTTCCCGGTGACTTCATTCTCAAGGTGGAGCAAGAAGCGAGCAAGAGATTGTCGAGCTCCCTGGTTCTCTTGGGACCTCCCAAGTCAAGCGCCCCGACAACCTCCTCGCCCAGTGCATCGTCCGAAAAGAAGGACAAGAAGAAGCACCGAAAGTACATTAGCATGTAACATCATCATGCGATACATTATGTTTGGGATGGGCTACGTAACATGGGATGGTTTTGCTCTTTTTGCGGTGTGTTTACTCCAGTTTGTTTTTACAGCGTTACGTCGAGGACGACATATCTTTTTCCCGGAGGTAATCCAGGTCCAGCTAGATTAATTGCGATAGGTACCAGTAATGCCGGCCTATCCAGGCCCATCTAGATTAATCGCCCTTAGCTCCATCAATTTGGCCGGGCTGAAGATCACTACTTGGAACAGACCAAAGTAGGGGTGTGTGTATGTTTGTGTGAATAAGTCTGTCTTGCACTATCTGTCTAAGGGCTGCTTAAACTGCAGCAAACACACCGCAAAACGAGGCCACCTCTTCCATCCGATGGTGGTTGGGATAACATTTGAGACGAAAAGTTGAATTTTAGACGCTGCCAGTGCAACAGACTCACCGACCAAACCAGTATAAGCACGTCAAAAGCCATTTCATCTCACATACGACCATACCCACTGGAGAACTCGGGATCCCGTCCGCTCTCCCATAGATAAGCCAGTGAGGGCCGGATTAGTAGTTGGGTCGGTGACGACCAGCGAATACCTGGTGTTGTATGTTTTTTTCGTTTGCGAAGCTATCGTGTGGATCAGTGGTGGCACGGTGACGGTGTTTTTGCATCTGGCATACCATCGGTGTGGGGGTTCATTTACTTCAGATACCCGATCCTGCGTTTAGAGAATTGGGGTAAAGAAGGGTTGGGGCACTCGTGCTTCAAAGTCAACCCGCATTCGGCGGATATCTTTAGACAGCGGAACGGGTCATCCGATGTCCCTTCTATAAAGACTCGACTGATCGAAGAACTTGAATTACTGTTCACAGTCTCCATAAGTAGAGCTGGTTAGGATAGAGGCTAGAGCTCAGTGTCAAATCCATGATCTGTCTGATATTGCTATGGGTTGATGCTGCCTGAAATCGTTAGCACGGCTGGATGCTAGGACGACAGTCACTTATACATAGAGAAGATCTGGGAGGGGGGAGGGGAGTGGGCGCGCGGGACGAATCTGCCGTACCAAGCAATGGGCTATGGATCAAGTCGGTCTTGAACAAAGGACCATGCTGGAACAGAACACCCAATTTGTCTCTTCGGTGTAGCTAGTACGAAAGACGTGGCTGCCGGATTGTCCAGTCAAGTAATCTTCAGCTCCATCCACAGCAGCTTTTGGTCTGAAGATCAACCGTTGTAGAACTGTTGTGTGACTTGATGCTTAAAGACATCGCGTCAAGGTATAACAGTAGAGAAAGACACCAACTGTATAACGGCGAAAACATAGTGGTTTTGATAGTACAGTAGTAGTAATAGTAGTGGTGGTAGTAGTGAGGCTATACCGACGGCTTGGTATCAATGTCTAGTTCTATCTGAAAAGGGTAATTCGATGTCCAAACCACAGCTGATTAGGCACTTGTGTCTAACACTGTTATACCGCGGTCTTATATCGTCAGCTCTGTACGATTAATACTTCAAGACTTTCGTCTAATGCCTCTTTTGTATTCGTAGGTGTACAAATGCTGCCTGCTCGTGGACCCCGAACACTCCAAGGTTGACTTTCTCAGCACCCGAAACAGGTTTCTCATCTGCCTTGCTCTCCAAACGCGTGATACTCGAGCTTCCCGCATAAGAGCTCTCTAACAGTACTCTTCAAGTGTCTACACAATGTCAATCACATGTAACCTCGCATATCTCAGCTAGGTAGGCAAACAAGGGGTGAAAAGAAAGAACGATCCAGGGGAGGGTCCCAAGTATAAAAAGAGACATAAAGACTGGTTTAGAAAGGAATATTTCATGCCCATTAGCCATAAAAATCAATGGTAGGAGCATCAAACCAATACCTTAAAGCCAACAAGAGCCTCAGCGCATTTCCAAAACCCGGTTTGAACAAAACCTACGTCAACCCCCCAATCATTTAACACTTGAACCGGCCTCTCGTAAGAATGATTTCCATCAAGAACACATTCTCTTTCTTGTTCCTCGCCGCCTCTTCCTTTGGCGTCAACGCCGCCAGCATCCCCGCCGCGCACGAAGAGGCCGCCGGAGCCGCGACCGCCGGGGAGCCCTACTCCGACCCCGACGGCGTCGCCTTGGGCAAGCGATAGACCCGGAAGGAGAGATTCGACAGAGAGACCAAGCTCCTCAGCCAGATGGGCCAGTGCCGCAGCTACGAGGGCTGGGGCATCGACGAGCGCTTCTACCTGCCCGACCCCGCCCCGTGCATGCCCTACTGCCGCGGCCTCACCGGCAAGGAGTCGACGATGTGCTTGCTCGGGAAACACGACGCGGCCAGGTACCAGGACCCGTATCAGAAGGGCAAGATCTACGTGCTCGGGGCCAAGTGCACCTGCATCACCATGCCCAGGGAGATCGAGGACCTCATCAGGAAGGGCCTGGGGGGGCTGAACGTCGTCACCTGCACCGTCTGGGTCACGTCCGCGCGGCTCGTAGTCGACTACGGCATGACGGCGGTGCCGGGCGGCAAGGCGGCCCTGGAGGCCATGAAGAGGGTGGCGGGCGTCGTCCAGAGGCTGAGCAAGAGCGGCGTCGGCAAGGACGCTTGGTACAAGGCCCTCAAGAAGACTTTCGGGACCCAGGGCGTCAAGGTGCAAGACGACATGAAAAAGGCTTTTGATATCTGGGTCAAGTCTACGATATCCTAAGAGGTTGCTGTCTCGGGGGGTTATACCAGCCACGATTACAGTACGGCAATTATGGGTATAGTTGTAGCTCTTGGTCACGATTTGCCATAATTGTTCAAGATTAACACATTGATTCTATGGGAGACATGGGCATCGTGAGAAACGTGGTGTTATTGTTGTGTGTGACAAGGAAGAATCTCCGTAAAGGCCAAGAATGAGGAACAGGCGCAGAAGGTGAGGGCAAAGTAAGAATGCTGGAGTTGATCATCAGCGGAACCTCCCCGCCTTCAACTAGCCTCCGCAACAACCAAACCAGCCACCGCCTCCCACGCTACCTCACTTGCTCTTCACTTGTTATTCAATGATGACGTACTTCTCCGTTATACTAATCCTGGGCTCGTCCCCAACAGGGACGCCCTGCACTGGATTTTCCTGCGTTTCCATAACCGAGACCTAGATAGTCTTGTTTTGCATACGGATAACAGTTGAAGGATCCAGCACCTGAGCCACTTTCTGTTGGCCCGGATCTTTGGATGTAAGCAGCGGAAGCGACATAGTAAGCGAACAACGTGGGCATAACGAAGGGGCGAAGCAAGCAACGAGCAACTCGCACGAGCAAGTAAAGGCAAAACCACGTCCGAGTAGATGGTCTGCGTATCGGGTTGATCTGGACTATCTGCGGGAGCCGGGCTTGTGACAGTAGAAATGGACCTTATTTATCTGGCCTGATCTCTGGCCCGGCCTTAATCTGCTCCTTCGCTGGGGGTTTGCTGATCTGTAGGCTGTGCCCCTTTACATGGGGATCTAGCCGTAACACGCTGGTCTAGCACTAAGAAACTACCTTGCAGCTAGGGGTATATTTAGATTCCTTTTATCTTTGTTAGTATGAATATTCAGAAGGAGGTATAAAAAAAGAGACTGACCAACTCAAAGGCCCTTACTTGGGTTTGCGAATCACAATAGCATTCCTCGTCGTAGGACATCCAAGTACACCTGACATTTCTATGTTTACAGGTGTCTTCAGTATCCTGAATGTCGGTAAAGAACCCACTAACAGACCTTCTACATGTCAGTATATATATATATATAAAGTTGAAAGAGATAGCATAGTGATAAACTTACTTGCATTTCCATCTTGTCCCGCCGTAAGTTGAAGAGGACCCTTTTTTGGGCTTTGAGCTTGAGCCCCATCCAGGCATTGCAACTGCAAGGGCACCCTGAGATAGAAGGGCTGTAAGTGCTATGAGAGCAGTGATCTTCATTTTGGTTGAATAAAGTGTAATAAGAGAATCAGTTAATCTGGAGGACAACAAGAGAAGACGCGATGTAGAAGGATTAAGTGATGATGGCGATGATAATGATGAAGGGCAACGTGTAATTAGTAGTTGGTATGTAGTTTAGTATTTATGTCGTTTGGGTCTTGAGAAGTCCAAGTATGGCTTAAAATAAAACAAAAACATTTTGTTTTCTAGTTACTAAGAAAAGAAGAAGGTGACAGGGGCAAGTAAAAGTTCCCCGTCATGTTACACCCCCCCTCCCCTACCTAGTTTCTGGCGTACGCATTGTAGTTAATTTCCTACTCTTCCACCCGCTGTCGCGCTCGCCGACACCCTTACCTACTAAGTATTGTGCAATTGGGCCCTATGGCCTAGTATCGTGCTTTAGGGTTTCTGCCAGCGACAACTTCACTTCAGCTTGCCAATCCACCAGCAAACAGCAGAACATCACGAGTCAAGGGGCGTTTACAACACGCGATTTTTGATGGGTTAATCAGACAAGGTTTTTTTTGTTTGCGCGGCGGGTAGTAAACATCCCTCCCGTCTACCCCCTCACCACTAAATAAATCCGCCCATCGGGCTTTCCGCCTTCGAAAATACCGTCAAAAACACCCCGGATTTTCAACTCAAGGCGCGAGGCCTTCGACAATCTTGGCGGGCATCGAGGGAGTCATCGTGTGGCCGGCAGTTCGGTGGCTCCGTAGGTTCAGCGGTACCGTGCATCATCGCCGATCTGTAGCTGCTATCGCCAACATACAGGCGACGCAGGGTTGTTCCCGTATACATCCAGGCCATAGTTGATTTAAAGTTTGATCCTGCAGTTGTTCTACTTATAGGGTAGGTATGCGTGTTATATGAACAAAAAAAAAATCGAGATGCGGCACAGGCCAGAGGTGCCGTATATCAGGTTTACACGTATCGTACCCATTATGTGCCGGGTGAGCTAGGCTAGACTCTGGGCACAAACGCCAGTTGAGTTGCGGCAGAACATTGGCCGCGACTCGGCTGTATTGCAGCTGGCCGCGAAGCTCAACCAGCGCAGGCAGTACATATATTTATTGTACCGTTATTCCGTGTTCTTGTTGCCCCCTGCCTCTGCACTGCTGAAGCCTCCAAAAATGGCGACACACTAATCGTGCAGAAAGAACATTGAGTACAAACAAGGGTTCAACGCAGCGTCTAACCTCCCGCCAACCCCCGAGCCAATGCCGGCTTGTATGTCCTGGATCTGTCATTCGTGAGCGGGTTCCACTCCGCCCCGGAAATCCGTGCCCTCCAAGCTGCCCTTGAGGGCGCTCATCTCGTCCTCGAGCTCCGGGGGGCGAACAGTCCGGCTTCGCCGTCTCAAAGTCCACCAGAACCACGTCATGCCCATCCCGCACGAGAAAGTTATGTCTGTTGATGTCGCCAAGCCTGATACCGAGCTCATGCAACCGGCCCAGAGCCTTCTTGCAGCCGTCCATGTCCCCTGGCCCTGCGGCCCTCGCGCCTCCCACCCACTCAGCGACGAAGCCAACGACGCGCCCGTCCTTGCCCTCGGTAAGATGGCCCAGAAACTTGGGACCGACGCCGCTGTCGCTGATCCATTGATAGGCGGCCGTCTCGACCTCAATATAGGGGATTTCCCAAGGCCAAACCGCGAGTTTGACGAGCACGGGTTTGCCGTCTTCGACTTCGGGATGCATTGAGACGTGGACTCGTTGACTCACTCGGTCTTGTCGCGCGAAATCCAGCTCGCTGAGCCTCACGGGATGCCAAAGGTTCTTCACCCCGGCAAACTGTGCTCTCTCGGTCCTGACGAAGGCAGCCTTCCCCGTCTCGGGGTCCCTGGCTGCGTGGCCGCGGTTCCAATCTCCGGTTGGAAATGGTGGGAGGAGCTCGCCGAGCAGGATGGGCTCGAAGGTACGGTCGTCCTCGGCCCCACGAAACGTACCCGGCGCCGTGGATATGTACTTCACATGTTGCCCGTCGACGAGGAAGCGGTAATCGCTGTCGTTGATGTCGTCGTCGTCGTCGATGAGACATGCGAGAAGCCGGACGTTGGCGTTCCTTTGTTGAGGGGCCCTCGTAGCGGAGAAGCGGCGCTGAGATGACAGGAGACGGCTGCGAGGTCGCTAAGGAGGTGCTCCGGATGCAAACGGCGGCTGCGCAGCATGACTCCTTGACGCGGACACCGTGTCGCCAGCTGCGTATTGTCCAAAGTGTTGTCGCAGATATTTTGCTTCGCATAGGTCGTGAAATTGGGCAGATCAGGGCATGTTTTCTCCTCCATCGCGACCAAGTTTCTTGATGATGAGTATTACGCTCTGGTGGTGTATGTAAGAGCGGACAGGTCCCCCCTAGTTGCTACATATGCTACTGGCCATCAAATTAGCACCCGTCAGTACCTGGCCCTAGCGCGGCGGCCCATGAGCTAGGTACTCTGGTTTACCCACTGGTTTGCATGTCGACCAGGGCCCGATTCTGTTCCCTGAATGCTTCAAGGTGCACCTCAACTCCTCTGGCCTTGTTTTGTTTTTTGACGTTTTGCTGTCAAGATATTGCGATAATGCAATAGAAGGGCAAGCTTTGAGGGGGCACTATGGCGTTGAAAAATCGCGGGTCACCTCTATTAGTATGATATTTGTGTTACTAGGGATTCTATTTGCGCGTCGGGTTGGGCGGGAGGTTATCCATGTGTTATAACCCGTACGTATGTAAGGATAACAACCGACCGACCTCACTTGGGCGCCGGGCGGCTACGACAGGACATTTGTCACGGCAACAAATAGTATTGTCTTTGCCAAGGCTGTGTTCTGCACACTTCTTCAGGCGGGCAATTCAAAAAGGTTCCAAGATAAACCCCGCTCTTAGATAAAGATCTAATAGGACAGTTGAATCTCACCTGCATATCATAATGAGTATGCATACAAGCTGATAAGCCTGCCTGATCACTCTATTATAATATCGCCTAGATCCTTCTCTCTCCCTCCCCCCTTCCCAGCGTAAACTCAACTAATTTACAGCTTCTCAATATACGATAACCATAGCTTAACTCATTGCGCTGTTGGGAAATCATCAAAATGGCCGTTCAGTTGCAATCTGACGTTAACGCGTTAGGATTTGCAGGCCTCAGCGCCTTCTCGACCGTCTTATCTGCTATGTCGGCGGACAATATCCACCCGAGCGCTATGCTACAGCTCGAAAATCTCGGCTCGCTGTTCCACGTGAACGGAAAGAACGCTGGCTTGATTCCCGAGGTCCTTAAGAACGCCGTGTCTCACCCGATCGGCCGCTTGTCTATATCCGTAGGCTGGCGCCGCGGGGACACCGTCTCCATTCTCGGCGAAACCGCTGGCGGTCAGGCGATCTCGCTGCTGATGACCGCTTTGGCTGGCATCTACGTTCGCTATGATTACGGCTTGATCCTCTCGAGCCTCTGCTCGTCGCTGCTACCAAAAAGCATGCCGGCATCGAACCCAATGCATCTTGCCGACGTGGCCGATCTGGTTGCAGCTAAAGCCACAAAGCTGTCCATCGGAAACCTACTGGCGGAGCAGACGCATCGTGTTCTGTCTGTATATGATCAACTAGGCAAGAAGTCACCGAAAGATCTACTGGAGATACCAGCTACGGAATCCATAGTTCGGCTGTTCGAGTGTTTAAGTAACCTGCAGCAGGACAGGCATCTGGTCCGGGTATCTGGGTCTATTGGGATCGTCTACCTCGCTACCCTCATTCTTTTCATGTTCCCACAATCGGCTATGATTGCGGTCGAGTCGGTTATCATTCTCGACAACGAAGGCCGGCGGATAATTATTGAGATAGCGGCAGAGGGCCCGACCAAGTTGCAAGTCGAGACTGAGCTATCCCCGGATTCTGTTTCTTCCACCACTCCAATCACCAAAATGCCGAGAGGATATTGCTTGAGGCTATCGTACCTCTGGGATGGCTGGGTCCCAAAAGCCTTGCATGTCGAACTCGGCAAATACGGTCTCATCTTGACGCAGGAGTTTCTTGAGGCGTTCTGCCAATTTGTGGTGCGGATCACACCACACTTGAAACTGTCATACTTCCAATGCCAGACGTCAAAGACCCAAAAGACTTTCAAAGAGCTACTTGGGCATGACTATCAGCGTCGCATATCTACCACCTTCAAGGACATATGTCACTACACCCCAGATGGCAATACCCCTGGCCCTGTTGAAAGTTGGCTACAATTCTCGTCTATTTTGGTGCGAACTCTTGGGTCCGTCAAGTGTACCTGCGGTAAATGTGAAGCTCCGGTCATGAGCTGGAGAAGTGAATATAGGGACTGTCCCGCGCATCACCTTTCCAGAGCGGTTGGGTCAATTTTCTCGAACAGCATCATGTGTTGCGTCCTTGAGCCGCAAGGTCCCGTTGCCATGAACATGGAGCTGTTTAGAAGCCACCCTACGATAGACGGGAGAGATATTCTGCGGACACTAGGTACGTTAGGAGGGGATATCTTCCCACAGGAAGTTGGGTACGCATCTTCGCCATTTTTTGGCTACGAAGCTTTCTTAAATCTGAACGGTGGGAGGGGGATGAGCCAGGGCAGCATAATCGGGAAAAGCTCCAAAGGTTCTAGTATCTACCCAGCGGTCCTGGAGGACTTCAAGATTTCCCCAGACGCAGCGTTCACCTTCCGTGTCTATGAGGGTGCATTCATATACGAAGGGAGGTATTACGAGCAGCTGAGCCACCGTGGCGATACTCACAGTCATGCATCGGAACAGCAGCAGGAGGATTTGTCGATCCTGGACGTCTCGCCCATAACCCGATCGGCCCTGATACAGCCCCTTTCTCTAACGGCAACTCTCCGCGGAGGCTTCGGTGAGGTATTGGTCTCGTTCAGTGTGCAAGTTTCAGGATACTTCTTTTCCCTTGATGCGTTCGAGGCCGTCTTGAACCTCATGTGTCTTGATGTTTCAAGGAACTGTGCACATGATGTTGACAGCCCGCTACCAATGGACTTGGAACAACAGATCGTCGTCAGGAAGGTCGGCATGTCACCAATCAAAGAAAAGATCAACATCTACATGACGCATGGGGATCGCCGAGCTCAATTCTTAGCCGGCGGCTGTGTCGACTCTCGCGACGGTTGCTTGCTTCTGAATAGCTGTTTGAGTTGCGGTGTCCAGCAAGCTCGGGAAGGAGGGTATTTGGCATTGATAGTAGCTTAGGTAATAACGGCTGCACTCTTTTTTCTTTCATAGGTAGTCTTCCTCTGAAGCTTTTTTTCATCAAAGGCAGGCGAATATGGCAGAAGTTCCTATAGACATTAGCTGGGCGCTTTGGGATGTTCTGCTCTGACAGCCACTGTTTGAAGTGTTTTCTTTCCGTACTTTAAAACGGGGGGGCGTTGTCCAGGTTGCCAGGGTAGCTTGGTCCTCGATAACATTGCGTGCGGGCGCCGTAAGTGTCTGTCTGGTATGTTGCATACCGTGGAGGTGCACGTCTGGGGGATGGAGTTGATGGAAGAAAGGATCAGCCTTTTCCTTCTAGAAGTGGGCCTGTTTAGAGGTATCACGAAGCAGATACTCGCAAGGGCAATTCATGAGGTTGAAAGTGGTTTGCTTTACGGATATTCTGCCTGTAATAGGTACGTTGCGGCGCGGGTCACAGCTAGATCCATGGGCGAGAAGTAGGTACCTAGGTAGGCTAGTATACACGCCTGGTAGGGAGCGGGGTTGGTTACTAGGTATCTACCCACCTACCTACGCACACACAGTCAGCAGTAAATCCGGTATAGAAGCTCCAAACACGCATGTTGAGTATATTAATTTATTGACAAACAGAACTAAATAGTTTGCTCCCGCTTATATGCCCCAAGTGTATCCGTAATTAACATCCTTCTCCCCTAAACTTGACCCTGCCTAGGTACGTATCGGAAACTCAACAGAATGGGAAACTCAATAAGGCCGACAGAGTCGACTTCGGCACCGCTCTCGCCGTACATACCGACGAACGACCGGCCATCCGCCGCGTTGAAGGTCCTGCAGTCGCCCGTCCGACTCCCTATCTCCATGGTGTTGCCCCTGCTGGTCCTCGCCCGGAAGAACCCTATGCGGCTCTTGCCCTTTTTGCGCGCACTGCACAGCTCCGCCTCGACCCAGTACTCGCCCGCCGAGAGGTCCAGGCTCTGGGCGTCGCCGCCGCCGCCGCCGTGCTCCGGGGGACTCACGGAGCCCTCGAGCCGCACGCCGAGGCTGTCGACCCGCGCGCCCCCCCGGCCGTACACGGAGGCGACCCTGATGCCGTCGAGGCCGGCCAGCGTCACGGCGTCGTTGAACGGCGTCGCGGACCCTTCGGGGGCCCCGCGGTACGCCTCGTGGAACACGAACCCCATGTCCTCGTAGTCCGCCAAGACGTGGCTGACGACTTCCTGCGGCACGGCGGGGTCGACGAGCGATAGCCTGGAAAGCATGAACTGGACGGCGGGCAGGGCCGACGCTTGATAGCCGCGGTGGGTGGGCAGTGCAGCCCCGGCTAGGATACCGGTGCGGCTTTACATCAATATATTGTCGTCAGTAAATCCTTTCTGAAGAAAAAGACGAAGAAAAAGGAAAGAAGTAAAGGAAGAAGAAGAAACGGGACGGAAGCAAGGTGCGCTTACCAGACGGGGTCGAGTCCGTTACAGAGCATCTTGACTTTATCGGGCGGGAAGTTTGGTATCTTGCCTCCGGTTTCCAGCTGCATCGTGCTGCCAAAGGTCACGACGGCGAGAATCCTGTCCTTGTATCCGGGCTCGAGCCAGGCCGAGAGGATGCGCGTCAGCATGGCGGCGCCCTGGCTGTAGGCCCCCATCAGCACCTTGGCGTCCGGGCACCGGTCCATGTATCTCTTGATCTGGTCGTTCGCCTTCGCCACCTCGCCCGGGTGGCACCGGTGGGCCTTGTCGCACAGGTTGTCCATGACGTTCGCGGCGTACTCTATGCCCTGGACGGCGACGCGTGTCGTCAGGGTCTTGCGCAGGTAGGCTGCGACCTGCGGCCCGGGTTGCCGTCCCTGGTTGCGGAAGAGGTATGATTAGTCGTTTTGTTCAACACACGAAGACCGCCCCCCCTCCATGATGAGGACATGAAAAGGGGCATAGAATGATGCTGCAAGTACCATGTTTGACACTTGCGTGCTCTCCCCCAAAGATTCGGAACCTGAAGAAGTCCTCTCCCATGGCGTGCGGGTCCCCCGAATCCAGAAAAAAAGATAGTCCTTGCAGACCCCATCTCGAACCTCGTTCTCGCTGCGCAATTGCCTGGCTTGTATTGGCGAGTGGATGCCGGGAGCTCCTGCGCCGTGCTCGCCGTCGACGTCCTCGAGCGGAAGGGCGGCGCCGGCTGCGAAATACGAAGCAAAGAGTAAGGGAAGCAGATATCTCATTGCAACGGCCTAGGGGTCGAAGGGCTGCCGGTTGCACATGACACATGGAGAATCGGGTCAACGATTCAACAGAGGGATAGCATCTACTTAATGCGCCCTTTTTTGTGTTAAAAAAAAGGACACGGGGGAGAAAAAGGCCGGACGTACATATGGAAACCATGTACAATTACTTGTATTTAAATAGATGGATTTCCCGTCTAGAGGTAATCTCCCTATATAGTAGTAGTATCTAAAATCTGTCATGCAGTATTCGTAGTTAAGTACCTATATTGCTATATATATTAACCCGTCAGCCACGCAGCCACACCCAGGCCCTCCAAGGCACAACCAAGGCGCAACAACAGGCATAACAGTAGTAGTAATGTCAGCATTGCTTTCCACCTCGCATTATATCGCGACGTCGATGAATGCAAATTGGCTTTAAGAAAGCACGTTTCCCCCACAAGAATCGCAGATAGGCAGGGGTGTTGCACCGCCAGCGAAACTAAACTATGTCTAGGTAGATTTTGCGGGCGGGTCCACTAACTGTATACCTACACTAGGTACTATGTAGGTACGTGGCTGTAGCGGTGGCTGACTGACATGCTGGATTTTTTGGCTGGACCACCTAGGCAAAAAGCGAGCTGGGCATCCCTGACAACCCACCACGCGAAGTCCCCAACGCAACGCAACGGTGCACATCTCGAGCAGCGCTTCCTCTTGGGAATGAAACGGCTCTGATCTGATCTTGCCGGCTTTGGAGAATGCGGTTCGACAAGAGGTATGCAGACTTTCGATCAAGGGTTGTTTATCACTCACACTCGAACAGCATGGCTCGGCCCAGGCAGATAATATCTCCTTCCACGACCTCTCTCTCCCACTCACTCGTTCTTCCGAGACATGTGCCGGCCGAGAGGCTCCGTTGCCTTCCGTCGAGTGCAGTCTGCAGAGACTTGACGATTGCAGGACGTGGGGAGGCAAGCAGGCAGTATCAAATACCGAACCAACTCACTCGCTTGGCTGTGCGCGAATGGAAACTGAACTTGTTCAGGCCATGCTCTCCGGCGCGAAGTCACCTCCCCTAGGTAGGTGGTCAAGTTGTAGAGGAGCACACACACACACACACACACACACACAATGGGTGCTGACACACGCATCGGCCCCACAACGGAGCGGGACGCAATCCTTCCTTCTCACAAAGCATTAGTTACCCTTAGCCGGAGGCTTACCTTACCTATCTAATGCCGCCAGGCCAGGGTCCTTAGCTAAGCCAACATGGACGAACTCCATGTTCCCCATCGCCATGTAGGCGGGCGCGCAGAGTGTCTGAACTTTTGACAGGCCTGCGCCGGCGGAGCCAACGGAGATGAAGCAAGTCATGCGGTCGTTGGCATGCCATGCGCGTCCCCTTCCAGGCCGGCTTCTGCCGCCCCAGGTGACGGCGCCGCCGTCAAGCTTAGTCAAGCCCACGCATCGGCTGCCAAATCCCAGGACCGGGCTCTGGGGAACGTAGTTACCATGGGAATCTGGACTTACCATCCAAGGGAAATGCGAGATTGAGGCTCTCTGCATCTTGTGGGGTTCACGGGCGGAGTTCCGCAGCCGTACACGCGCAAAACCAATGAGAGCCCCGACGCCTACCCCCGAACCCCGGTCTACGTAGCGTCCGTCAACAGGGGGAGCTTACTAACGGACGGCATCTAACCACTTGATGCTTCGTCAACCTGGCACTCGCGATGGTCGAATCCATCCTCTTTCCGAACCGGACAACTCCTTCTCGTGGGCTAGAGGCATCAATACTCGGCCTTGGCGTTACCGCCTGGTAGGGTCCAGCCACGGCGCGCACAACCTAGGACCGCCCGTCTGTCCCGAAGAACATGGGCTATTGGAAATCACGCATCGTCTGAAAGGGGTTCGCTCCGTCATCCAAGTGCCAAGACCCGACACCGACGAAGTCGTCGACATTGTGGAGCATCCATCCATCCATCCACCCATCCCCAGGGACGAGAGAATCTTGGGCCGGATTGATAGCGATGCCATCTCTCTCTCTACCTGCCGCGCGGTAACATGGTCAGAACCTTATGTATAAAGAGCGTCGAATCTCGCCTTCACTCAACGTCTTTCTTTTCCGTCCTCATCCAGCAGACAATCCAACCACAGTCTTCTCTCAATCTCCAAAGACTCAACCAGCTCTCCGAAGAACCGGCTCCCCAACAACCCTCGCCAAGATGAAGTTTTCTCTGACTCTCGCCGCCTCGGCTCTCTTCGCCGCTGTCAACGCTGATGGTGAGCAACAAACCCCCCCTTCTCCCTCGTTCTGCCTTTGAGGAACAGCCTCGCTAACCCGAGAACGCAGCCATCCCCTGGGAGAGGCTCAACAAGAACGACTCGATGCTCCTCGTCGTCGACATGCAGGAGGGCCTCTACACCCTCGCTCGCGACTTCGATGCCACTCTCTACCGCAACTCCATGCTCGCCCACTCCTCCCTGGCCAACATGTTTGACCTCCCCGTCGTCCTGACCACCTCTGCCGAGACTGGTATGTCTTAACCCCCACCCCTAAAGGCTCCCCTCCCCCGTGGTTCACATGCCACAAAGACGGCACAAAAGGCTGACACGCGCTCCCAGGCCCCAACGGTCCCCTCCCCCAGGAGATCCTGGACATGCACCCGACCGCGCCCCTCATCAAGCGCAACGGCGAGGTCGACGCCTGGGACAACGCCGACTTCCGCGACGCCGTCCGCGCCGCCAACAAGTCGCAGATCATCCTCGCCGGCATCACCACCGACGTCTGCACCACCTTCCTCGCCCTCTCCCTCCGCGCCGAGGGCTACTCGGTCTGGGCCAACGTCGAGGCCTCGGGCACCACCACCGAGCTCATCCGCGACGTCTCCAACGACCGCATGGCCGCCGCCGGCGTCCAGATCGTCTCCCTCTTCTCCATCGCCATGGACCTCATGCGCGACTGGCGCGCCACCCCCGGCGCCCTCGAGCTCTACAAGTGGCTCGACACCTACTACCCCGTCTACGGCTACCTCGCCCGCGGCCACCGCGCCGCCGTCAGCAACGGCTCCATCAGCGAGGCCGAGGCGACGCTGCCCTTGTAAGCCGTTTCTCGGAAAGAACGGACCTGGGGAAAAACCTCATGGGAGGATGACGCGGTTCCTCCCGGGGAAAAATGAAAAGGGGTTGAGGGGGGAGTAGAGGGCGGGGTTTTTTTTTTTCTTTTGCGGGAAACCTCGCTCGACATGAACTTTGTGTGTGTGTGGGCTTTTTCATCTTTCCAGTCTCTCCTTCACGAGCCTCCTGCGGCTATTTGTTAGAAAAAGAACTTCGGCATTCCCCGGAAAGGTGTTTTTTCGTTTTTTGTTTCGCAAGACTCTAGAGCAAACATAATAGACAATTCCGGCACCTGTATACTTTTGCTTGCACCGATGACGCCGCGAACCAGTGCCAATGAAGTTTGCACCTCAACTCCCCCCTCCCCACGTATATCCCGAATAGGCAAGTGGCGGTTCGGAGCACACGGACCAACGCGGAGGGGCCGTGTGGAGACTCTCTTGCCCGGGCCCGGATGCGGAGACCGACGTCCCTGTACCGACGATCCCGGCGTCCTCCCCAGCACGTGGGTGAGGGAAGGGGGTCCGAAGGCGGGGGGGTCCAGCGAACTGTAGGGTTTTGACAGCGGTCGTGCTTTCGCCGGAGACGTTTCCCGGGACGGCCCAGGTGTGTCATTGTTCCCCCCGTGCGGCGCTGATGCACCCCGTTCAGGCCTCCGTACCGCGGTGCCCCGCGACGGATGAGACGAAAAAGAGAGGGATGGGGGGGGAGGAGAGGAAGGGCAATGCGCCTCGATCCAGACGGCCCTGCGTACGCACCGTCCTCCCTCGAGTTACCTAGCTGTGCGGATGGAGAAAGAGGGGGGGGGGGGGGGGGAACATCCGAATTCCAGATTCCCATACCGCCGGGGCGTTTGTATACAAAACTCCACCGACACACACACACACACATGCCCCGAGAGCGCCATCCGTGTTGAAACCCACCCCGCCTGCGCGCTCACGCCTCGCCTGCCGTTCGCCGTTTGACGAAACTGCGAGAGGGAGGCTTCGCCACGGAGGGAGCCGGGCGGGTCGGTCGCGATCAAAGTCGCTTCGTTTCTGGATGCCCGCCGCCTTCGGGAAAGAGGGGGGGGGGGGGGGGAAAAAAAGGAGGAACATTGCATCTCACTCGCAACCTCCCCTCCGGCATTCCTCTCGTGAGACCCCAAGAGGTCGACGACTTTGGGTGTGGTCAGGGCGCTCCTCTCCTCCTATTCCTCCTATTCCTCCTCCCACAACGGTGCAGGATGTCGACTTGGTTGCACAAAGACAGAGGTCGCAGGACAGCTTCGTTCGTCCGCCCCCCCTCTTTTCCCCTGGCGATCCTTGGGGGCCGCGGTCAGAGACATTTGCGGTGGTGCGTCAACCAGTTGCCCGTCCGCGACCGGGGGGTTTTTCAATGTCGCAGAAGAGCCAGAGCTCTCTTTTTGGGGGAACGGGAAAGGGTTATTGGAATGGAGCTGTCTGAGCCGCGCTTACATTTTTTTGCTTTTTTTTTTTTTTTTAAACCCTCCGCCTCTTCTCCCACCCCCCTCTCCCTTCCTGACCGATGTGCGCAAATGAGACACGATTGAGAGACGATCCATTCTCCACCCTGCCCATCGCCAAGGGAAAGAAAAAGCTAGTGGAAAACATGAGACGAGACAACCCAATCTCGGGGTGAAAAGAGGGCGTGTCGTTTCTCTCATTCCCTCTTTGCACCGGTATGTGACGTCCGAGAGCGGTGAAGGGGGCCACCGCGGATGCTGGGCCGGACGGGAACGAGTGTGGATGGGCAAAGTGGCAGAAACCTGATGAAATGCGGTTTGGCATTGGGCCGTCTCTCAACTCGAAAAAAAAGAGAAAAAAAAAAGGGCGAACGGTTTCAGCTCCCTTTTCTTCCCGCCGCCCTTCCGGCATCTACGGTTCTCGTCCCCTTTTTTCTTTTCGGCCCCCCCCAGTCGGGATGCAAGCTGCACGATCGCCGGACGAATCGGGGCGAGACAGACAACCCCCCCCCCCCCCCCCCCCCCCCCCTGGGCCTAGCCCTTCAGCCCGGGCTAGGCCACCGCCTTATTCCGGCCGCCCTTCTGCTGTTCTTTTCTTTTTTCCTTACGTGCCGCACGTAAGGGTAATCATGGCTTGCTTCCTGCACCCTGCGCGAAAGGGCGGGCAGGTGAAGGGGAGGAGGGGGGGGAGTGTGCATTGCTCGGACACACACACACACACCGTGGATGGGCGCGCTGGAGGCGGCCCGCTATCGGATTTGTTCATGCAGCAGTTAGCAGCACGGCAGCAGCGGGATGATACGGGTGGATGGCACGGCCGCATATGTACTCGTACCGTACAAGAATAGGAATCCAGGTGAGATACCAGAAAAGAAAAGAAAAGAAAACCCCGTTCGGGCGGTGTGCCTGCCTGCCTGCCAGCCTTGCAACCGCGTTGCGTTGCGTTTGCCCTGCTTCTTTTGCTCCGTCATCAGCAAAATGAGTCACAAAGTGGCGGCGGGCCACGACCATGACCACCACCCACCACCACAACGAGACGAAACACGACGGCAGCCCGACGGGGAGTGACGAGAATCGGCGCAAAACCCAAGCCAGTAGACGTGGGGGGTTAGGTAGCATAGCGAGGCCATTCGCGATGCGCCGGGCGGGCGATTGGAGCGCAGTCACCACCACTCCCCCCCCCCCCCAAAGGGTGGGTGGTGGGTGTTTCGCACGCGCCCGCCCTCCGAAGACGGGGCCCAGTCAGGCCGACCGAGCGCCGGCCATGGAGGGGGCCATGGAGGGGAATGCGGCGCTTTCCCCCTTCCTCCTCTTTCCCAAGCACACCCGCCGTTTCCTCCTGTCCAAAGGGAAAAGGCGAGTGTTCGTTTTATTGGCAATGGCCGACTGTGACGAGCGTGTGATGGGGAGCTCGCGGGGGGGGGGGACATCGGGATCAGTTATTGGGGGGGGGTCGCGACTGCGTGGGGTGTTATAAGTCATCGGCGCTTCGGCGCTTCGGCCGTAGTGGGGGGAGAGGGGAGGAGAGGGGGAGATTAGTAAAGGGGATGGGTCGGATTTCAAATGGCGGGCGAGGCCCGTCTGACGGACTTGCTCACCACCTTTTTGCTGATTATGATAGACAGGAATACGATACCCATGGTGGTGGTTGCGAGGCAATGGGAGGGGTCGGCCGTCATTACTACCGTTGGGGATACGGCGCCTCAACGGAACGCCGAGAGAGAGAGAGAGAGAGAGAGAGAGAGAGAGAGAGTGTGTGTGTGTGCGTTGTGGTCTTTACGGCTTATCACGACGGCGTACGGCTGGATTGGGCTTCGAGGTGATTGGTATTCGAGGCTGCTGACGAGATACGATGCCGTGTAAGACGGCGGTAGCGAAAGGGGGGGGTGTGTGCGTGTGAGTGTAAGTGAGTGTAAGTGTGCCCCCCATTTCTACGACTCCAGGCTGGAATGCACGATAGTATCGGGGGGGGTCTAGCGCTCGCATCTCCCGGCAAAGTGCGTCGACACCGCCTCTGCAACGAGCCAGGCTACTGCTGCTGGCGATGGTGCTGGAGATGCGAGATGCGGTCGCGGCAGACCCGACCCAGGCCCGTGGAGTGGAGGGATCGTTGGGGATCGACCGCCGCTAGAGACATGTTGGCCCCAAACCGTCCGGTCTCACCCCCGGTCATTTGTCAATTGTCACTTATCGTGTGTGTGTGTGTGTTACCTTTTCTTTTCCCTCCATGCCCGACTGAAGTGCTCAACGCACCCCCTGCGCTGCAAGGCCCCGGCCTAGACCTGCAAAATGCTCGACCCTGACGGGGTGCCATGCGTGTGTCCATCGTATGCGGGTTGCGCGTTTGGTTTGGGCATAAGGCGGTGACGGAGGTGCCCCCCCCCCCCCCGGCGGCGTCGGGAAAAGAAGAAATGCTCAAGAACGAGGTCAAAAGCAATCTGACAGCGCTTTCGCAGCACAGCAACGATGCGGGGGGGTGCATGCCTACGTAGTCGATCGGTTTTGCAGACCGCCTTTCACAAGCGCGTTTCCTCGTAGACAGATGGTTAGTCAACAAGGGCGCCCCATAGACACGTGGATGTTCACGTGCGCATCGGGCATACCTATGGTCAACCTCGTCCTATACGAAAGACCATCCATCTGTTCATATCTAGGTATCCTTTGCTCGGGTCTTGCTTGTAACCAGTCCCTCGTCGCTCGTTCCGTTGCCTGGTTACGCGCGCGCGTTGCTTACTTTCGGGTGCTTGTTTATCAAGGTTTGAATATCAATCAACATCAGCCATTACCCGGTCTAGGCGTTACAACCATAGGCACTTGAACAGAATAAAGTTTGGTATGATGTGTTACACGGGCTTGTTCACTGACTCGGTATAAAACGAGGGTAAGCCTAGGCACTACAACTATCGGCACTAGAACAGAATAAACTTTGGTATAACATGTCGTATAGACTCAGTGTCAAGCGGGAAGAAGTCCTAGCCAACTGCCCAACCAAGTATGCAAAGTCACCTATCCGTCCAAGGGGTAATTCAACCATCAACCTATCAGACTCTGTCTGAAAGTCATGTTCAACTCTTCCACCTTTTAACCCTTGCTCCGGGTGTACCCCTTGCAGCCGACTCTTATCGGAATCCTTCCAAAACCCCGGCTTCCAAAACGTCGTGACTGTTCTCTCACAACTTTATATGTAGACGTCACAGTCGCAGACCTAGTGTCTCAAGATGCAGATCCGCAGCGTCGTGATGGCCGTTGCCGCTGCTTCAGCTGGACCTTTCCCTTGTGTCGGCTAGAAGCCAGTGGCATGAGCTTCCTGCAGGGCGCACCTGTGAATCTACGGGAGGGGGGAGGGCTGACGGTTACACTTTTCTCGTGTGGTGGAACATCAAACGACATCGAGTGTTGCAACGGCGCCGAACGCAGGCAGGACGACGGATACAAACCCGGACGGTTTAGGGTGATGGCATCGTGGTAATCTAGGCCCAAGAAACGTGCTATCATCCTTATCATGCCGCCGACGGGCGTGCTCCTCGGCCGACCAGACGGGTAACGTGGGTGAGCCGCTCGTCTCGCGGCAGAGGCCGTCCGGCGGGAAACCCCCACGCTCCTCGTTGGGGAGAGATGGCGTATGTGAATGAGAGAGAGAGAGAGAGAGTGTGTGTGTGTGTGTGAGAGAGAGAGAGAGAGAGGTCCCGGAAAAACAAACCACCACCGGATATGGTTCCCGGCGCGAGTGGCGCGGGCGGCGCGGGCTTGGAGCGAAGCTAGTGAGAGACGCTCGACGGGTGGCCCATCTCGCTTTGGCCTTCCGGGGGACCTCTCCGGGGGAGGAGGGTGTGCGGGGAGGGGGTTTGGACAGGCGCTTCGTCCGGATATCCAAAATAAAACGCGACGGCGTCTCGCGAGCGCGGACGGATCGCACGGATCGGCGTCCCCTCCTCCCCCATCGCATCGCATCGCAAAGGCGCGCGACCCGAGCGCAGTGGCAGCTTTACCCCCCTCCCCCTTTGGGCCATGCGATATACAACAAGCGGGAGAGGCGTGCCGTCTCCATGTTTGACGAGTAGGCGTGGTGCGCCGGCCGCGTGGGTTCGAAAATAGGCAAGGCAAGGCAAGGCCGGGCCGGGCGCAGGAGATGGGCGGCCTACATCACGATACGATACGATACGAGAGGGTGTCGTCCCCGTCGTGATTGAAGTGAGTCAGCCAGCCAGCCGTACGCGGTAGGTGGTATACAGACAGATACGAGGAGAGATAAGCCGTCTCGCCCCCCGTCTTCAGAGGGACTGAGCGGATGGCCCTTGTCTCTCTCTGGGTCTGGTCTGGTTTGGCCGACAACGCCCAGTCCGTTTTTTAGAGAAAGTCTCGTTCCGTTTCGGGCAACTGGACGTTTGTACCTCGGCAGGATCCAATACGGTCCAGGTGGGGCGGCGGTGGTACCGTTGCGTTCCGACCGACCGCCGTCGACGGGTCAATCTGGCATATATCCGTCCGTATACGGTCACTACGTGGTTTTACATGGGGCTTGGTGGAGAAACGACGCTCCGTTACGAAGTACACACACACACACACAAGACGGATGAACCGTTCCGTCCAGTCGTCGTCCGCCCACGTCTTTTGGTAACTTACTCGACTCCCTCCCTCTCTCAGGACAAAGACACGCGGCTCCCAGTTTCCGGAATTTATTTCCTAATCGCGCACAAAAACCGTTCCGACGAGATCCCCCCCCTCTCCCCCTCCCCCTCCCCCCGAAACCGATCGGATGGCGGAGGGGTCCTCGAATGCGACCATTGTCGTCGGGGGGGACGAGGAAACGCCAGATGTTTGTCTGTCCGGGTTTTGTCTTGCCCTCTCCTTGTTTTTTTCTCTCTCTTTTTTCCCCATCCATCTTTTCCTGTTCACGCCTCCTCCCGCTTCTTTTTTTCCCCGACTTTTTGTTCCCACTTTTTTTTTGTTTTTTTTGCTTGGTCTGGACCGGCCGAGATCTGTGGTTGAGAAGCAAGAGGTGAAGCAGATCCGTTTGGCTGGTGGGGTGTGCGTTGGTTGCGCTGGTTGCACGGCAAAGGTCGCAGAGGGGGGGGGGTTTACATACCTACTCGGTTTCACGGTTCCTGGCGCCGGCCAACGGGAACAGATCAGCGCGGCATCCGTCCGTACTATTCATAAGGTACAGGTTTCAAGGCAGTTGGTTCCTCGTGAGGTCGCCAGGTACACCGTAATATAGATACAGTTTAAAAAACACAGTATAAGTATCATGCCCAATACTCAACACAATAAGGCATCCGTCCGTACGTACGAAGTACGTAACGTACTTGTGATGCGAATACTTGGCATCCAGACAATAAATACGCTAGGTGCTGAACGTGGCTTGAACGCCTCCAGTTCAACCCGGCAACCGTCAGCCGTTCCGTTTTTACCCCGGGGGTTTTCCTTTTTCCTTTTCTCTTTTTTTCCCTTTTCTTTTATCATCATCTTGGCCCGATCCGGCACACAGCAATTAAAGTGTCGGGAAAAGCGTCGGTAGGTTTTACCTCGGTCGGTAGAATAAAATAATACCAATAAAAAGCACATGGGAAAGAAAACGTCATCTCCCGGCCCGGCCAGGGTCCGCTGTTCGGGGTCAATTGCCCCAGAATGACGGCAGACTGGAGAAGGGGGAAAAAACGGGTGGTACCCCAGTCTTGGCCTTGGTTCTTCTCTCTCTCTCTCTCTCTCCTGGTTAATGTTGATCTGATCTGATTCAGGCCATGGAGAAGAAAGTAGCCCGAAGAAGGGGGAAAATGCCTACCTTTTAGAGATGCAACCAAAAAAAGAGAAGGTTGTCTAGAAGGGGGCGTGTGTGTAGATCCTCGCAGGTTCGAGTCCATGTTCGCTCTTGGCCATGTGGCACCATGCATTCATTCCGGTTTTTTCTTGATCCTCAGCGATATACCGTACCCGGAGAGAGAGAGAGAGAGAGAGACTGAAGTCATCGCTGACGTCGGAATCTGCAAACGACTCGTGAGGGGGGGGGGGGGGGGATGGAGGGTGTAGACACTCGAGTCGTGCTCTCGCGTGCGAAAAAGGTTAAGCAGGACCCTGAAAATCGGCATGCCTTGCGTGTTGTGTTGCACGAGCAACAATTCAAGTGTTGCGCTTGAGGTTACCACCTTGGGACGACAACGGACGGCCAAGGCAGCACAGCACGACCGACGCCTCTTCCAAGATTACTCTGCTCTGCTCTGCTCTGCTCTCTCGTGTTGAGCCACACCGGCTTGACTCATGCGCCACCCGAGCGTGGGTCCGGGAGAATGACCGAGTGAGTGTCGTGTCTGGTCTGGTCTGGGAGAGATTGGGAACTTGTGGTTGAGTCGCCGTCCGTCGGGCACGCTCCGACCCCCCTCCCGGGACTTGCTCCCACGAAGCTCATCGCAGCACGACTCAGTCCTGGGCCAATCCAATTTACCGAAACGACCCCGAGACGAGCTTTACGCGGTAACACGGTCGCGGTCGCGGTCCAACCCTCCAACCAAAAGCAAGGGGAAAAAGCACACACCACAACCTTACGTCCAACCTTGCGAAGTACCTCTTCACAGTCTACCCAGACAATCTGTACCACGGTAGTGTATCCATACACACACACATACAAACACATACGCTTTTCGCTTTCTCTCAGGGCAAAAGGAAGGGCTGGGCTGGGCTGGGGGAGGCGTGGTGGAGTATCTTTCTAAACGGCGCTAGAAGGAAAGAATTTTCAAAAGAATTCCCCCCCTCCTCTCCCCTTCATCAGACGGACGGACGGGGACGGGGGGTTTAATTGGTAGGGCAGGCAAGGCCGAGCAAGGCTTCGACTTCAATTTCGCCGAGTGTGAGTGAGCTTTGTGGGGGGTTTCCACGAATCATTTCCGGTACCGACCAGACAAGCTTCGCGAGGCGAGGCCCCCCCCCCGAACTGAAGTGAAGCACCGAGGGATTCGGGCAAAAGGCCCTTTCTCTCTCTCTCTCTATCTACCTATCTCCTCCTTCCGCTTCCGGCCGGACGGACGCCCTAACGCCAACGGGGGGGCACCAACGGGACTGGACTACCTTGTCCTCACTTGTGTGCGTGCCTCAGTATGTACGAAGTAATGTATATGCGCAAACTACCATGTGCCAAGTACTACTATGTCTCCAACACACGCTCTCTCCAACGTCTCCAACTCTCCAATGTCTCCGGAATCCCGCCGGCCGATAGCCCGTGGGTTCCTATAATATACTATACTTTGTATAGATTATGCTCCGTATACTCCGTACCCATACATACGTCGTAGTATGCTCCGTACACGTAACGTATACAGAGTACGGATACCTACACGTAACGTACAATATCCTTCCCCCCCGTTCGTGTGGGCCACGGGCAGAGATTTTCTGCCATGACCCCCCGTCACTGTCACTCGCGGGGAGGGAGCTCCTCTCTTGGGCTACAAAGCACCAAAGCAGCTCCACGAAAGGGCCGCCGGCGACTCGCCCAAAGAGGAAAGAGAGCGAGGCCTGGAAAAGGCCTAGAGCGTCCTCCCCCCTCCCCCCGGCGGCGATCGTCCTGTCACTCGGCCGGCGGTGGATCGAAGGGCGACGGACGGGGGGGCTTTGACAAGTAGGGATCCCGCCGGGAGCATCCCCGTTTCATATCCCCCCAGCCCGCCCAAATTTCCAGCGTCCCGGGGGGGGGGGGGTGCGTTTACTAAAAGAGGAGAGGGTGAGAGAGGCCATGAACATGAGCCCGTCAACGAGGGCCCAGGCGCCGGAATAGCCCTCCGGTGCATGGGGGGTCAGGGTCAGGGGAGGGTCCCTGGCCCCTCGGTGCTCTCTGCCATGCGCTGCCATGCGCTGCCATGCTTTTGGTTGGATCCGAGAACCCAAGCGGCGGGGAAGAGCAAAGCGAAGCAAAGCAAAGCAAAGCAGAGCAGAGCAGAGCAGAGCAAAGCAGAGGCGCAATCCATCCATCCGCTCCTCTGCAATCTCTGACCGCCTGGAATCCTTGCCCTCTCTCACACACACACACACACACACACACTCATTCTCTCTCTCTCACACACATTCTCTCTCCATCACCTTCTCTGCAGGCTGCCCTGCGGAGCCGCTTCAAAGTAGCCACCCTTCAGCGGTACCGCGCTGGCCACATCTCCCTTATAGTGTATACTTTGCGGGACCGCGGGAGGGGAGGGGGGCGCTGGCGACAACAGTACTGTACTGCTTACGTAGGTGGTGTAGTGTACCAAGTGTACAAGGTACGTACCTCGGGTATCCCCCAGCCCGCCCGGGTTTTGTACGGAGTACGTAATCGCCCTTCCGTCGGCCCGTAATGACTCAAACGGCCGCCGCGGTAGCCCCGCGGTTTTGGACGGAACCGGTCCGTCTGTCACGTCCCTGCGATTCCTTTGCGGAGAGCGTCCGTAATCACGCCTTGAACCTACCCCACGGTAAGCAGGATTGTGCGCATGCGGGGAGTGTGTGTGTGTGTGTGTGTGTGTGGCTTATCGCCAAAGTCTCCAGTCTCAACCCGTCATTCTCGCGATTCGACATCCCGTTCTCACCCGCGCGCGCGCCCGCCGCCGCTGTGTCCGGCAGGCAAGTGGCAGGCAAGTAGCAGGCAAAGAAGACAGGTTCCAGCCCTATCATACCTCTGTCGGGAGGGGCCCCCATCATGCGTTCGTATACGTGACGCGTCTGGGGCTGCCCATGAGATTCCGAGTGTGATAAGAAGGGGGGGGGGGATTGGAACGCAGCATTCTGCAACGTCCGATCTCGGTGGTGCATACAGCGGTACGTGGTATCAGTACATGGTAGAAATGGAAACGCACCGAATGTTTGCGTGTTGTTGCTTTGCGCAAAAACGCTTCCGCGGCCGGGAAGATATGGGAAACATGTCATCACGACCGGCTTCAGGCAACGCGAACCCCTCGAGATTTGGTTTCCCGACCACCGTACACGAAGCATGGATATGAATGACGGCAAAGGAGAAGAAGGTTTTGTTGACCCCCCCCCTCTACCTACTTAGGCGCGGTGATCCCCCAGGTTTTTGTGGCTGAGGCCTCCATCTCGTATCCTCCGCCACAGCGCTCCACAACCTCGATTAACCGCCTCGAGGGCGACGGACAACCTCACGAGATTTGACGTCCCGTGGACGCTTTTGCGAGGCACGAATTGAACCGGCGAAGCAACAAAGTCTCCGGGGGGGGGAGTAAGAAAAACGCAACTCGGTGAGTAAATCGACTTTAATAAAGCCCAGTTTCCTTTCCCGCGCACGCCCCCCTCCCTCCCCTCCTCCCGGCCGTTATCGCGATTACGACACCGACACCGTTGCCCAGATTCCGGGCCTGGGGACGACGTTCCTCATCGTCCGGAAGATCCCGTCAACCCCCCCCCCCGGGAGGAAGCCGCCCTTGGCAACAGTGCGTCTCCGCGTTCACTGTTACCGTATGTCGGCGGGAAAAAGGGGGGGGGGGGGGGGGGGGGGGGGGGGTGGATGTCGTGGGAAAAGGAGG
>MU842832.1:93180-302950 GCA_030867305.1 Colletotrichum zoysiae
GGGGGGGGGGGGGGGGGGGGGGGGGGGGGGGGGGGGGGGGGTCGTAAAACACCGGAATCAAGATATATCTGGAGGTTTCCACGGGGACCTTTTTTTGGTGGGAAAAAACAAGAAAACAAGTAGGCAAGAACCGGGCAGGGCAGGGCAGGGCAGGCTTCGCGGTTTACATGCAACGCCGCCCCGAAAGGATGGACGGACGGGGGCGTAGGCACGCCCATCCTTGGTGCTCCCGTACCAAATGGCCCTGCCTGCCTGTACGCCATCTACGGTACGGATATCCGGTAACCAAAATGCTTTTTTGTAAGTAAATTAATCCAACACGACCTGCCGAAGCCGAGTGTGTGTGGTGGTGGTGTATGTAGTACCTAGTGTGTGTGGCTGGCCCAGCCCCCCGGGTCAAACGATGCACGCACCCACCGCTTCCGATCCGCGGTTAGTTAGGCCTTCCTTTTTTTTCTCTCTCTCTTCGCAACAGGAACAAGGCGAGAAGGATGGCATCGCAATCGGGTCCGGTGGAGTGGCGGGCACCCACTCCGACACGCTTCCTTCGGCATCCTCCTCCTCCTCCTTCTCTTCCAAGAGTGTATCTGTAAACGGTTTCGAGGAGGGCGGGGAAAGAGTCGAAAGGCCCGAACCAATATTTTTGCCCCGTGGCGCAGGTTTGGATACTTTGTACGGCGTATATCCCGTGCTAGGATGGCATAGTAAGTATACATTACCCAGGAGGGGCGTGGCGCGGCCGAGGCAGCGAGGGAGAGGGCGGCCTTCTCCCCGCGCGCGCCTGCGTGCGTGCGTGCGCGTGCGTGCGCCGTGTATTGCGTGTCGTGTCGGCGCCTCGCGAGGCCACCCCGTCTCGCCCTTCCTTGCCTTATAGCACATGGCATGTAATATATACCGTGGGTTAGAACATGCCCTTGGGTCCTTGGGTAGGTAGGCACTATTGCCGAGTTACGACGGACGGGGGGGCGAACGAACAGCGATCAACGCACAACGAACCGATGAACCCGATCCAGGTTGATGCGCCCCAGACGAAGAGATGCCTGACGGGGAAAACCAAGAACGGGGGGACGGCGGATTCCCCCCCCTTTTGCCCCGAGAATAGATGAACGAATGCCTTTTTAGGGGAGAGTGCCGTCTGGGGGTTGGTTCCCGCCCGGGATCTATGCTGTGGCGCAAACAAGAAAAACAAGAAAAAAACAAGTAGGAGGCATATGGAGAGGAAATAGGCGTTCGTAATGCGATCTAAAAAACAAAAGTCTGGAGCCGAGGTTGAGGCTGTGTGTCCCTTCGGATGGGGAGCGAGCGGGAACAGGAACAACACACGGAACAGCATAGGACAACAACAACAACAACAACAGCAGCAACAACCACACAACTAGAAGCGAGAACGGGGCTGAAGAAGGGGGGGAGGGAGCAGCCAGCGCCCGGTTTGCCGGTTTTTGGGGACCCTTCCCTTCCCTTCCCTTCCCTTCCCCCTGTTTGGTTGGGGACCCGGTGAAAAGTGCCGGCGATTGCAGCCGAATGGGGTTCCCGGCCGTTCCCGACCGTTTGAGGATCGAGCAAGCAAGCGAGCGAGCGAGCAAGCAAGCAAAGCAAAGCAAGCGAGGGGGGAGAGGGCTGCTGCTGCTGCTCCCCCCAAACTCTCAGCGCCCAACGTGTGTCCGTGGTGTACGTGTGTGTGTGTGTGTGTGTGTGTTGTGTGCGTGTGTTGTGTGCGTGTGTGTCCAAGACCGGACGGCGAAGCGCAGCACGAAATAGCCAGCGCCGACGATGACGACACCACCACACCCGTAAGTGCCAAACACCGACAGCTGTCTGTCTGTCTCGTCTGCCTGGTTCTCGGTGGTCTTGTTCTGCCTAAACAAACAGCCGCAACGGGACAAAAAAAAAACCCCCTTCCAAGGTCGGTTTCCTGTTTATTCTCGTTCTTTTTTTCGCTCACTTTGACTGCTCGTTTACTTCCTGTTTTGTCGGCCGGCGGCGGCGGCGGCGTAAGCTGATGAGCCAGCCCGGCTGCGAAACTCACATCAGCAAAACGAAAACCCAGAACGAGAGAGACGAGACGACGACGCATTTACCATACAAACTTCACTCTACTCACTCTACTCACTCATCCCCGGTCGCCGGCGGATGCATCCTCTCCGTCCAATCTTTTCTTTCTTTGCTCCTTCCCCCCCCCCCCCCCCCCCTTGGGGTAAACGAGTCGGCCGCGCATGCTGCTGGCTGACGCGCAAAAACTATGACTCCTCGCTCGCGCCGCATCCATCCCGACACCTTGCCCTGTCCATGTGTGTGAGTGTGTGTGTGTGTGACGTTCCGAGGCACATGGACAAAAGTCTAGCAGTGCCGGAATGCCATAATGAAGTCATCGGGTTGCCCGTCTTACCACTTCTTTCCCTCATTCTGTCATCACGAGATGCAAATCTTGGAACCATAATGCGCCATCGAGTGAGTGTGGAAGAATAGAATCAAATGTTGGTGTCGCCCGAGGCGAAGGGTATCTCGTACTAATACTAAGCTAAAGTTGTGAAGCAGCCCCACGATCCCCGTGAGGTTAAAAATGATGATAATGATGATGCTGGTCCATGCTGGATGGAACCTCCAGTAAAATGCAGATGCAAATGTGCTGTATGCCATGCCATGCCGTGCCGTGCCGCGCCCCCGATTCCTCCCCCCAGAGCCGATCCGTTGATCGATCCGTTTCCTTCCGACCAAAAAATAAAAACTCCTTGCGACAAACAAATAGTAGCGTGGCCCGGAGGGTCATCGAACAGGTGGGGGGTATCAACATGGAAAAGCAAAAGCAAAAACAAAAAAAAAGGAAATGAAAAACAAAAAGATGCCAGGCTTTGCAGCATGTGAAATGCCTGTGGCCCATCATGATGCGCCGCCCCACGAGTCCACGGATACAGGTGCAAGTGCGCACCTGTTCCTCTCACCTGCCACTCCGGCTTTCGCAAAAAATAGCCGTGTGACTCTTCCCTCGGTAGTTGGCCGACACCGCCGGGGCTTATGCAAGTGTGGCTGAGACACTCCCCCACAGTCGGCTTTGGCTGTGATTCCCCCACACGCCGCCCCAGGTGGCACCGCGAGAAGGCCGGTTTGGGCGGTGGCGGTGGCATCATGATTTCGATGCCTCGGCCACGGTGATTGATGGCTGGGGGTGGGGTGGGTTGTTGTTGTGTGTCTGTTTGGAAGACCAGGCACCTGCGACCCAAGTCGCAAGGCGTATGTATCCGTTGGTCTTCGCCGGCATCAAGCTGTAGATGTGCCGTGGTATTATTGATTAAGGTTTGTCGGGCGAAACGTGTCGTCCGAACAAGTGTAGGCGAGAGCAAAGAGTTAGGTAGCTAGCTGTAGCTGCTCTGTTGCGAAGCTCTCACTCGGCGATGGGGGTCATGGAGGCGAGCTTGCTCTTGGGGCTCTTCTTGGAGCTGCCGCGGCGTTGCGACTTCTTTTGCTGGAGGGCGGCCTGGCGGCGGCGCTCCTTCTCGAGCATGACGCAGCGGAGGGCCTCGCGTTGCATGGCCATGCGCTCACGCTCCATGTTGAGAAGCTCGGCCTCGTTGATCTGGGGCGAGCGGGAGTTGGGAGAAGAGAAGCTGGCGGAGCTGGCGACGCTGTGGGAGTCGTCCTCAAAGTCCTGGGGGAAGAGGTCCTCGTCCGAGAGGTACGAGGTGGCCCTGGGCTCGCCGTTAAAGTCGGCGAGGGTGTCGCGGCGCGGCCATGAAGGGAAGGCGCACGACCGGTCGTGGGCGAGCATGTTGCTGGGGGTGATGTCGATGGGGGCGGTCATGGAGACGGCGCCCATGGAGCTGTATGAACCGTACGAGCCGTACATGGCGGCGGTGTGTGTGAGTGTGGATGTGTGTGAAGGTGAAGAGGGGTTGGTTGGTTGAAGAGAGTAGTAGGCTTGAGTGTTGTTGAGTGTTTGTTGCTCCGTCTTGTTCGTATAAGACTCTTTCTTTGATTGTTGATGTTGTTGATCTTGCGCTGGACCATGAGTGTGGGAGGAAGGTGGACACGGGAGACTTATAAGTCGAAGAGGGCGCGTCTCCCTTTGCTCTCTCTTGGGGACCGGGGGGTGTGGGGTGTAGGGGTGTGGGATGATTAGGGGGTACGGTACGGGGTACGGCCGAAGGGGGGTGAAGGGGGGGTGCACCGTAGCGGTAGGGGGTGCGAGGTTGGGTTGGGCAGAGCAACGTTCCGAGGAATTTCGTCAAGTGGGCCTGGCTGGCTGGCTGGTACTTTGCAAGCCTAAAAATTGGGGGCATCAGCGTTCCCGGGATCCCGAGGGGGTGGGAAAACAAGGCAAGGGAGGCGGTGACGGAGAAGGAAGTTACCAAGGGGGGGGGGAGCAGAAGGAAAGAGTCAGTCAGGGGGGGGGGGGCGCGGTCAAGACCCGAGAGCAAAACGGAAGGAAGGCGGCTGCAGTTGTCGGTTGAAGAAGGAAGGAAAGAAGGAAGGTGGGGGGGAGGGGGGAGTGAGAAGACGGCGGAAGGGACGACGGTCGAGGCGCGTCTGTGGGTAGGTACCTACCGTAAGGTGCAGACAGGTACGTACCTACGCAGAAAGTACCATCCAAATGTCGGCGACAGGCACACCGTATTCTTAAATTCTGGCCCTTTTCTTTTGTTTTGGCGCCGTGTCGTGTCAGTACGGTGCGGTGCGGTGCGATGCGGTGCAGCAACCGCGCTCTCTCTCTCTCTCCGTTTGTCGTATCGGTAAAGTTAGAAATCCTGCTTTTCGCCGTGGTGATGATGCCGATGCTGATGATGATGTGTGCGTGTGAGTGTGTTCGTGTCTGCGCCCGACTGAGTTTAAGCTGTTGACTGGCTGGCTGGCTGGCTGGCTGGCTGGTGGTGGTGGTGTCCGTCTGTCTGTCTGTCTGCCCCCCGACGGGAGTTTGTTTATTTGTCTTTCTTCTTCTGGCGTGTGTTAATGACTATGACGCCGTCGCTATCCTGTGATGACGCTGGCCAATTGCTTTCTCGTGATGGTTTCCCGTCGAAACACCCGGATGACTCGGACGGTAGGCCCGAAGAGTCATGATACTACCGAGTATGCAGCAATAATACTGCCATGTATGTACAAACGATGACCGGCCTACGAAGCGGACCAATCCGTCTGTCGGTCTGTTCAGAAAACACTCGAGGAACGACACATGCTATGCATGGCGCAAACAATCAAAAAAATCTACTACCTGTTACAATGTAGGTACGTAGTGAATGAACCATGTATGTGCGAATACCTACCTACAACCCCGGGTTTGAACGAGTCGCAAGGCCGCGGGGTTAGGGGGGAGGGAGGACGGCCGCGGGGAAAGACACGGAAGGAATGCGAACGGACGGACGGACGGCCTTGTAACCATCTCAAATCCTTCGAGTGTGTCGTTCGTCAGGTATGCAAGGGAGTCAAATCTGCATTCATTCCAGGCCCCCATTGCTTGTTTGCGAGCGAGCGATTGAGTCTCAACTCCAGTTTGTTTCCGATCCCGACGTCTTTCTTGTCTTGGCTCTCTTGTCTTGGCTCTCTTGCCTTGTCTTGTCTTGTCTTGTCGGTCTCTGCGGTGTCCATCGTGTCTCGTCGCCTTGCACCTAGATCTATCATGGCCGTGTCTATCGTGTCTGTCTCGTCGACAGAAAGACACCCCGGTCGGTATGCCTGTGTCGCTTGCCCCCCCCTCCTCTCCGTACGAAGTACACGGTCGAGGGCTCGGACGGAAGAGTGGGCGCCGTTGGCCAATTTCTTCCGTATTGTGCTGTGCTGTGCTGTGCACGACACGACACGACTTGCAGACGGGGAAGCAACGGGAGCAGCGTTGGCGACAGGCAGGCAGGCGGCAGAGCGGCGGCAGGCTTTCCGAAGAGGGAAAAGAAAGCGGGAAACGGAAAAAGAACAGGCGGTGTTTGACCGCCTTCTCGTCTGCACGTCTGGCTGGTCTGGTCTGGCTGATCTGGTCTGGTCTGGTCTGGTCTGGTCTGGTCTGGTCTGGAGGGTGGGTGGGTGGCACTGGGCAGGCAGGCGTGTGTGTCGGACAACACAGGGGGAAAGAGTCATGGCCGCAATGTACCTCTGCATACGTGTTACGCGTGGGGGTACTTTCCGTCCCCTACCTAGGTAGGTACGAAGTATACGTACCTACCTACCTACCTGCGCAATATGGCAGCTGCTGCCCGACAGAGTTCACCCGAAAGCTGGTGCCGGCAACAACACAACACAACGCTGGCTGCTCAGGCCGCGGCAATACCGCTACAAAGTTACTGTGTAGGTACCTGTAGTACCTGTAGTACCTGTAGTACCTGTAGTATGGCTTGGCTTGGGGATCGCCTGGCCCTGGCCATTTTCCCGCCCTGCCCTTCAGCCCACTACGGCCCGCGGAAGCAAGGCAAGTCTCGCCTGCCCTGGCCTGGGCCTCGGGCTGCTGCTCTGTCTGGCCCAAAGAACTGGCACGCGCAGAGCAGAGCATAACACGATACGATACGATACGATGCGATACGACACGGTGCGACGCGATACACCTCAACTCCAGCAAAGCGGATGAACGCACGCTCGGTGTCTTCGTCCAGCCTCTTGACACAGACAAGAGCAGACAAGAGAAGCGCTGCTTTGCCTTGCCTGCCGCCCATCGCCAATCTCTCGCTGCATCTCTCCGACACTCATCCACCACTACGTATACTCAGTACATAGTAGTTCCAATGAGACGAGGCGGCGGGGGTGAGGCCTATCGCATTCATTTGATCTCGGATTTGACCTTTGACGGCGCCATCGATCACCCGTCGCACACACCGACCCCTTCGCCTTGATTTACCACGTACCTACATAGCTAGTGGACCGAGCACCGAGTACTGGCAAGCAATCTCTTCATTTGCGCATCCATGGATCCAATCAACAACCTCATCAACCCCAGCTGAAGCACCCAACGGACGAACAAACGAGCGAACGAGCCAACGACGACGACAAACAAAGCGCCGCCTTCACTTCTCGAGTCGGCAGCCAGCAGGCACACCGCACCACACCACACCACACCGCCGGCCATTTATTTGCTGAGGGAATGGCGTCTTCCGGTCTCGTTCCTGGTCCCGGAGGAGCGCTGTGCGACCAACGAGAAGCAAGCCACTCGGCACCGCTTGTTGAGCCTCGACTTTAGTTGGCCGGTTGTTGGCATGCCGAGAGAGAGTGTGTCAAGAGGAAAAGGAGGTGTGAGTGTGTGTGTGTGTGCCAGCGAATCTGCCGTGGCTGCATCCAGCATCGTCAACCTTTTTGTTTTGTTTTTTTGCACACCGGCCCATCGCATCGAATCGAATCGCACCGCATCGCCGCCCATCGCGCATTGCGCATTGCATTGGCGGGCCCCCATCCGGACCACTCACTACCTAGACAAATTCTTTTTCATCATTTTACAATATTCTCGGTTGGCAATTTACCAAGGGCAAACAAGGGCGCCCAACGCTGCTAGCAACCAACGGCATTTCCGCACCCCTCCCCTCCCCCTAGTTGTCTCTCGAGTCTCGGCTCTCTTTTCCTATTCTACCCCATCCAATCCACCGGTTCAGATGCCCCCCGGTCTCTCGACCATGGCCAAAAAAGCAAATGGGGAAACTCGTTGCTTTTTCGTCATTTAAAAAGTTTTCCCCAACCCTGGGGTCTTCATTTCCGTCCCTGCACGCACGCACTCGTCAGTCTCTGTTCGGTCTCAGTCCCCTCGGCGTCCTTTGTCGCGAGGGCGGACCCTACTAGGTATATATCTACCTATCTATCCGTACTAGGAATTGCTCAAGGTCCCGTCCCGGCTCCATGTCCAGCCTTCCCCGTCGTGAGGCTTGCCTGGCCTGGCCTGGCCTGCCTTCCTTCCCTCTCCCCGGCGCATGCTCATCTTAATCCTGAAGCCCAAGCAAGCAAGCAAGCAAGCAGTACCAGACGCCCGGAGTCGCGTTGGGTAGGGTGAGGCGGGAGGGAACAGGGGAGGGATCATGATCATTAGCGGCGTTTGTACCTTCTCTGCCACCGGGAAGTCGGGATTGATGGTTAATCTATCTCACTCTCTCAGAGGGCCTGCCTGCTCCGGACGTACATCATACACAGAGTCAGAGGCCGTATCATCGTCGTCTTCGGTGACACGCATAGTGACAGGTCTAAATAAGAGAGAGAGAGAGAGAGAGAGAGAGAGAGCTTCACGCACGCCCCCCCGGGTTTCCCGGCCGGCAAGAGCAACACGAACTGCACACCACCACCACCACCACCCTCCCCTCCCGGTCTAGGTTTGCGAATTGGATGATTCAGGGCAATGCCTCGTGGGAATGCACCTGGTTTGGATGGTTGGCCCCCGGATGCAACGACGCGGCATGTTTGTGTTCCCGTATGTACGAAGCACCTATTCGTAGGGACAGGACAGGACATTCCGTTGGATGCACGCAATTCCTCCATTCCTTACCGAGCAACCACCGATATCATTAGCAACACCACCACCACCACCACCACCATCGCTAATAAGAAACACCGACACGGAACACCAACCGGTCCCTGGCAAGCGAACGACAGGAAACCCTCCCTTCCTCCTCCTCCTCCCCCTCCTCCGCGGTTCCGGTTGCGGTTCCGCATCCGGACAGGATTGCGACGAGAGAGCCAACCTACCTACCTACCTACCGACCTACCTACTGACCTATAGTAGTACATACAATGCACCCGCTGGCTCGACGGTACGTATGGTTGGACGGGGGGCGCCTTGCGATACGTGTCCGTTTTTTGCTTCTGATTGACTGCTGCTGACTAGCCGCACGTCGCGATGCTTGCTACTCTCCTCCAACATTCAATGTATCTGAATCGTTGATTCGACATCTGAGACGTCCAATGCCAATGCCAACGATGCCAATGCCTATCCGGGGACGCAATACGACGGAATCTTACACATGCACGCACGTAGCACTATAATAATTACTTACATTCATTACCACTGTCTGTCTGGAAGGCGGTGACGGGCGCATACCTAGCCAGACCGCCCTCTTCTTCTTCCTCCGGGACACCGGGCAACCCTACAGGCCGGCTTACATGACTGACCGCCTGCTTCCCTGGGCCAGACCCAGAGTCAGCACGTAACGCCCCGTTTCCCATTCGTGCCCTTTCCTGTCCTGCCTGGGCCCATACGTAGCATCACCGTATCGCAAGTGTTACGCTGACTGACTTGGAGTTGGGACCGGACTGGAACTGGACTGAACTATGGCCAGCGCCCGACCCCGACCCCGCGGCGTTGACTTCCCCGGCCCTCTGACTCAGACTGGGGGTGGCGCGCACCCGCATCCCCGTTTACTACTACGGTGTCACCATTACTTACTGCTACTACTATCACGGTTACGACCACCACTATATTTGTAAAGTGGCGGTCTTTTGCCCCCCCCCCCCGGATCACCCAGGCCGTGTGTTGCGCAGGAGGGGGGGGGGGATGGCGTATGTGCCGACTTGGCTAATACGCCAGCCCCGGGGAAGACGGGAACGGTCAATCAATTGATAATCAATCCTTTGTCTGACTGTCGATGAAAGCTTACCATGTACGATGTACCTCCCCCCCCCCTCCAAGAACAGGGCGGAAGAGGCGACATACCGACACAGCAGGCGGCCCGTCTGTCCTCTCCGCCCGTCCTCCTCCTGATCGTACACACAAACCACCAAAACGGTGGCTTTGGATTGGGTCGCGAACGAAGTTTTGCGTCGCGATGGGAAGCCCCCCCCCCCCCCGCGAAAAAGGAAACCCGAAAGAAAGAAAGAAAAAAAGGGGGCAGAGTCACCGTTTGCGTCGTAAGCCACAGCCGAAGGGGAAGGGCGGAAAAGCAAAGCTAGAAAAATGACGGTTGAGATCCGATCAATAGGCCCGTTTGCTTTTGCGAATGAGATGCCAAAGGACGCTCCTCGAGACGTGACTGGTCCCCCGCAAAGTCAACGGCATGGTGTCGTTCCGAGATGTCGTCGACCAAACAAACTCCCCCCCCCTCCTCTTCTCCAAAGGGAACCCAAAGGGTCCTTTTTTTTTAACTGCGCTAGGCGTCCAGAAGCTTTCCGTTCTAAGGGTCGGGGCCATCAATCACACTCGTGTCAAACCAGTGAACCCGGTTCAAAACCCAGTCAAACCAGCTCAAACCAGACCAGGCAGGCTCCGGGAGGCGAGAAGATGGAGAGAGAGAGAGAGAGAGAGAGAGGCACGCAAGGGCGCGAGGGGGAAGCTTCTCGATTCGAGCAAGAAAACAGCCCGCGCAAGCATGTCGAGGAGCTTGGGGCGCGACGCAGGGGCGGCACACGAGTAGAGCAATCCGTGCTACGGTAGGTAGCCCTTTTCTTGCGAGAAAAGGGGCGGGGGGACGACGATCGTCTGCTGGCCCGTGGGGGATGCCCGATTACCACTTTCTCCGACTTGGACCTGGTGGTTCACCACGTCGATCGCGGCAGGCAAACATATCCGTTGCCCCTACTCGGATACGCATTCCAGAGTGGCCCAGACCCCGACCCGAACGCCTTTTGCTTCTACCCACGACTTGTCTTTTTTGGCTTTCCCTTCACCGCCCGTCCAGTGTTTCGCGCTGCGACTGAAACAAGCCCTCGATGCTCCCTCCCCCTCCTCTCACCCCAAAGACCAATGCCACGACGGCGGGCAGAGTCGAGTCGAGTCGAGTCGCGTCCGGCCCGTGCTTGTGGAGGCCATTACTCGACGATCCCTTATACCCGCACGACTAGATATTCGTACAGCGACGGCAGCATCGGTAGCAACAAGCAGCTAACTAGTGCGAATAGTGTAGCACAGACTGGACGAACAAGATCAGACTGAAACGTGGGAGGGGGGAATGGGAGGCGAGATGGAGAGAGATACCTAGCACCTAGTAGAGAGCGGGAGGGCGAAAAGCAAATCGTGCCTGACGTGATATACACACCGGAGCTCCTCTCCCAGCACCCACTTTCTTCCCGTCCGCCGCGTCTGCCCCCGCCCGCCCGATCGCCCGTCTTTTGCCCGCCACCGTTTCTTTTTTTGGCAATTCATGTGGCGGCGGCGGCGGCGGCGGTGGCGGTGCCGGCGTCGGTTTCCGTCAGTGTACCTAGCGGGCAAGTTTATTACAAAATAGGTGCGCGCCCCCCCCCCCCCCCCCCCCCCCCCCCCAAGGGGAGAAAGGACAAAGTGAAGCCATTCACGGGAAGGGTCGTGGTCGGTCCCGCGCGTCCGGGCGTCACACATCTATTTGCGACTCGAGGGGCGAGAGCGCCCTGAGCGCCCGTCCGCCTCCCCCCCCAGCTCCTGGGAAAGCAAACGCACGACAAACGACCAACGATAACGACGACGACGACGACGCGCGCACATACACACACACACACACACGCACGCACACATCCCTGCTTCGAGAAGACATCTGTCAATACTCATCTTCTTCTATATCCTGCCGCGATTCAGTTCCCCTGCCCCTAGCTTGCTTACCCTTGGTGCCCCGAGCGACCGGACGGCGGGAATGGGTGCCCCGGCGCCGGTTTGGTCAAGGGTGCTGGATGCCGGATGGCGAGGCGAGATAGGGAAAGGATAGCGGACCAGGGGGGGGAGTACCCAAGTCGAAGGAGGAGGGGAGGCCCGTGGCCCTTCTAGAATGTCGCTAGACGGTCATCTTTTCCTTCTTCTTACCTTGCTTGCTTTCCTTGCTTGCTTTCTGCAAGGGGGTGGAGGTGCAGGAGAGTGTCTGTGTGTTTGCTTTGCTTTTTGCTTGTTTGCTAGCTAGGCTTGCGTGCCTTGCCTTGGTTTGCTTGGGTTTGCTTTCGCTTGCCCTTCACCAGGGCAGCGAGTCGGATCAAGGTTCGCTCGACCCCTGGTTCCCCGATATTGGTATCCGTATGGCCCGACGGGTAGCATTTCCCACCTTTCCGGTGCCCCATCCAAGCGGTCAGGGGGTCCTTATCCGGCGTAGCGGGCCCACGCACGCGGGCTGGGTGGACGCTCCCGGTCGTGGCCTCATTCTCTCCCTCTCTCCCTCCCTCTCTCTCTTTTCTCTCACCCAGCTAACCCTCTACCGTGGAACTACTATTCGGTTGCTGCCGGACCGGAAAAGTGAGAGCCCCCTTTACCTAAGCGGTGTAGATGGACGGTACAAATGCGCAACGGGGCGTGGTGTCCCCCTCCCCGTCCCGAAAACGGTTACGGAGTTGGTGTTCGTATCATAACGGTCTTTTCTTGCGCGGGGGGGCTGGGACGGATGGACGGATTAGGAAGCGGTGGTGCACGGAACCACAGCATGAGAGATCTACGAATACGTCCCCTTTGCCGGATGGGCGAGGCCGTTGGGAGCCGTGGTCGCGGCGCCCGCGCATTTCCGTCGTCTGTTGCGGGCGCGTTTGATTGATGCGGTGCAAAACACGCCGTGGGAAATGCCGGTTGGTTGGGAACCTCTCGCAGGGAATTCCGGGGGTTGTGCGCGGTTCGGGGGGGGGGGGGGGGTTGGTTCTTCACACCAGCCATTGCGATCTCGCCGGTCTCGTCAGCTAAGGGGGGAGGAAGGGAGGGGGTGGGTAGTTTTCGTCATCTCGCGATGCCGGGGTAGATGCCGGTGCCGGTTTTGCAATGCGGACGCAGACGGGAAGGGCCTGGTCGCTGGAATGAAGACGTCTCGTCCTGTCCCGGTCGAGTGTATGAGCGTCCCCGGATCGTCCAAGGGCGTGGTCGATCCCACCTAAGGATCGGACGGTCGGATGAAGGGAAGGGGGGAAGAGAGTAAGGGAGAGGGAAGACGGCAGCCTCTTCGTACGATCGGCCGTCGGGCTCCCGCGTACGTGGGATGGGCCAGCCGGCGGTCGTGGTCCTGATCTCCAGAGAGATCCGGCCACCTCGTCCCCATTGGACCCCGCTATGGCTGATTGATATTGCTTCCTCGTGGCCGTGTGTGGAGAGATCGCGGTCTCTGGGCCGGGTTTGGGTTCCGCGTCTTCGTCTTGCAGGCCCCCCCGTCTTTCTCCCACGACGCCCTCTATATCGACGTCCACATGCGGACATCAAGTTCGTAAGTAAGTCCGTACGACTCTCGCCGTCTCCCCCGCCGGAACAGTCGAAACCACTTCGAGTTCTCTTAGCGCGTTGTCTCTGCTTTCACGCAGAGGGAGTCTCACGTTTGAGATGGTTGCCATTCCTATAGATAGGTACCGGCTTGCGGAGGGCCTTTGGTGATCTGTTCCCACCGGAGTGCGTGTGTGGCAGCAAGTGTTTCAATACGGCAACATGTTGTTAGCGCCTTCGTCGCCAAGATGCGTCGCGGGGATGGCGAAAGTGGCCGTCTTGGGTTCTGTAGATCTCGCCGGGCTGATTCAGCCCGGCGTGGACATATCCCATATTGATTCACCTGGTGCCCAGCGGGAAAATGTTATAGAGCGGGTTTCGGCATGTTCGTGATGCGATGCGTCCACATCGGACGGACGGACGGACGAGTTGAGACCCGTCCGTGTTTGGAGAATCGGGGGGCTTCGCTGTGGCATCGTCGAAACCTACACCGAGCCTCACCGTCCTCGCGAGCAGCACCGCGAGGACTGCTGCTGAGTGTGCGGTTTCATATCAAGGGATCTCGAGTGCGCCGACCACGAACCCACGGCATTGATGCCAGACACATACACACCGATGTGCAGCATCTTCGCGGGAGGCCAATCGAGATTACAACTGCATTGGCTTGGATTCCCGTCCAAAGGACGCGACGTGATCGTGTCCGAATGCTGCTCAGTGAACTTGATGATGGGCATCTGCAACGACGTTACCAGATCCTGCAGCAAGGTGGGGTAATGCGGCTATCTTTTCGATGCGTCAGCCTGCAGGTACCAAGACACCATATCATGTACGTGACTGGACGGCTGCGAGGCTGTTCCTTCAAGGGGCTATTCCTCCGCTGCGGGAACATGATATCAGATGTCGACAGAGCCAACCGCATCCCGGTCAACCCCTCTTCTGTCTGACGGCCCATTCGACAGAAAGAGCAGGTGTGGCGAGGGAATCACCAGCGTGGTTTTCCTTAAAGGTAGCCGTGGGCTTCTGGAAATGCGTATCTCGTTCGCTGAACCGCTCATCTGCTTGAAATCCACCATACAAAACCCCCCATCACGAAACCACAGCACCGCCAACGATGCCCGAGAAGTTCGTCATCTCCGCCGAGACGGCCGAGACCATCCGCCGCAAGAAGGCGCGGTACTGCCGCCTCTCCGACAGCGGCGAGGTCGAGCGCTGCGCCGCGACGATCATGCTGCCCGAGTTCACCTTCGAGGGCCTCGACCCGGCCGGCGCCGTCATCGTCGAGCGCGGCCTGCGGTACCGCTGGGAGTCGCGCGCCGACTGGGTCGCCTACTTCAGCGCCTCCCTCGCGGCCGTGCAGTCGATGCACCTCGTCGACGCCGGGGACCTCGAGCAGGTCGCCGAGGACGAGGTCCGCGCCGTCTTCGGGCTGATCTACCACGCCGGCGCCAAGGGCCCGACCGGCGGCCCGCACGAGACGGGCGGGGGGCATTACTACGAGACCTGGAAGAAGGTCGACGGGGACTGGTTCCTGGCGAGCTCCTCGATGAAGAGGCTGTATCACAAGGTCCACGCGGCTTGATGCGTACGCTCGAGGGGTGAGACTGTACGAGTGGGGTGCCTGGGGTGGGGAGGTGAATGATTCTGTCTCGGATGGTTGCGTGTGTTGGGATTCGAGCGTCGTGGGGTCTGTCTGTGAGATGGGATCCGAGATGAGAAACACGTCCTTGGGATAGCAGCCCGGTCGCGTGAGACAACTGCTCCATTGCGGCGCACAGCTTCACACTATTTGTAGTCTACGGGCACGGACGGGCGGTTCTTCTCAACATATCGATCAACATGACGGTTCCGCTGCACCGTGACCTACGTCTGTTCTGTGATCCCTCGGGGATGCGTGGAGGCTCGCGCCGAAGTTGTGTGCCCGGATGGGGGTTGTGCTCTCCTTACGATGTCACTGAATGGACGTCTCGTATACAACTTCTGAGTACTATGCAACGGGAAGTGAAAGGCATGAGGCTGAAGTGGCGGTGTTATGTTAGCAATACGCTGGGTGATATTCAATAGACGTAACACCCTCGTAGAACGACCCAGCTCCCTGCAGCTGTGATGGTAATGACACGGCAATCTTGCCGTGGATACTCTATCGGTGATCAAGATACGCAGGTAGTGTCTGATGGATTGCTGGGGGAATCCAAGGACAACGACCTGGTTGATGCAACAGACAGTTCCCTTTTCTCTGTAGAGCGCAGGCTAATTTCCAGGCCCTGAGGCTGATGTAGAACGTGCCAAGTATGTGTGAAAAAGCAGTGGTCGCTTCTTGCCTGCTCCGCCTAACACCCATGACAGGTAGCTATTGTATCGAGAATCTTGATACAAGTGGTAGACCAGTTCGGTGGTGCTCTTCGAGCCTGTGGCAGGTTTAAGTGTAAGCTGCGCCGTGGTAGTATTTTCAGTGCATATGTAGATCCGGACACCGACAGTGATTGGGATATCAGCAGACCAGTTGCGGTGTGTACTATATTAACTAGTAACTGTCATACCCAATAAGTCATGGGTAAGTCTAGTCAAGTTATACCATGGCCTCATATTGCCTCTATTCCCCTATACTCAAAGAACTCGTTCCAAATGGGGTCGTCTATGAGCGTCTGGGCAAGCTCCGTCTCGTACATGATGACAACCTCGGGGCCCTCGTCCGACTCGGGCGAGGGGTCTCGGGAGGGGTAGACGAGAATCCCGTTGTTCGTGACCTCGCTCATCAAGTACCGGTAAGTCGCAGGCCTCGCAAACCCGAAATCCGCCGTGGTGATGTCGGCGCTGCGGTGGTCCGTCTGCCCGATGGACATCGGCGGGCGAGAGTCGACGCGGATGCAGAGGCTGGACTTGTCGCGGACCGTCGCCGCCATCGCGAGGACCTCGTCGACGTGCTCCTGCGTGACGCTGTCCGTCAGCTGGCGTATGTAGCGGGCGACTCTCCAAAACGGCCACTCCGAAATCAGCTCCGACACCGTCGGCTGCACGACGGGCGCCGTGGCCGACAGAGCTCCGAACATGGCGTTCTGCTGGACCCGCGCCGGGAGCTTCTGGCCGTGCATTCGTCGGCGCATGTCGATGGCCTCGCCGTAGAGGAGTTTCGAATCCGGCGCCGGTTTGAACACCGGGGCCCGGAGGCGCGTCACGGTCCGCCAGATGAAGGCGGAGAAGGCATCGTACGTCGAGACCCAGGTGCCGTCCTCGGGCCTGGCGAGCTCTTTGAGGCGCGCGGCCTTGCTCTTGGGGAGGTGGAAGAGATAGGAACGGCAGTCGAGGTGGTCGGGATGCCTGTCGGGCGTCGGCGGGCCGTCCACCTTTTCCTCCTCGGGGGGCTCCGGCTTGAGAAGGCGGGAGAGGTCGAGGCAGGCCGGGTCCCATGCGGGGTAGGCCGTCCCATTGGAAAAAGCGTGACAGTTCTCGGCGAGCTGGTGGACGAAGCCGGCCCAGGCCATGAGGTCGACTGCGGCGTGGTGGCTGTGTGTGCTCAGGACGAGGCCGCCGCGGACAAAGTTCGCCTTGAAGGCCGAGGTGACGGGGTTTTGGTCCAGGTCGGCCTCGAGCTTGTAGCCAAAGGTCATGGGCTCGACGGCCCAGAGACCCGGGTCGCCGAGCGAAAGGGCAGTGAAATGGGCCCTCTCAATGTCGTCGAAGGAGGGATATTTTCCCGCATCCTCGGGGTCGTCGAGCCACTGGACGACGAAGCGAACAGTGTCGTCTTTCCTCTTAGTGAAGGAGTGGCCGCCCCTGGGGTCTTTCTCGATGCGCCCGTTAAAGTGCCGTACCTGGGCCAGAGTCCTCTCGAGACTGGCCTTGAGGACCTTGACGACCCTGGGCTTTTCGGTATCTTCAAGCCGGAAAAAGAGGGCATATTGGTTATACGAGATCAACGTTAGGTAGTCCAGCGTGGACAGTCTAAACCTCTCCACCTCCGGGTCGTTCTCCCACCCGAGTGGATGAAGGTCGTAGAACTCTTCCTTTGGCATACTGTATAATGGCAATAACGTTACCCGAGGGAATAATTGGGGATGAAGCTGTTGCGATGCTGGATCTGTTGGAGCTGGCAGCGTTGCATCTTAAGAAAACCAACGGATTACAGGGGTGCCTGCAGTCTAATCTTCGTTGGATCGAGGCAAGTCATGGATTGGCTAATAGAAAAGACCCTCCCAAGCCGCCCCCTCACCTTTCTCCCTCAAAATGACTTAGCCTATGTGCGCCTCAGTTGAATTATATAAGAAGACCTCTTGAGGTTGATCATGGGGTCTACCAGGCATGTTTGTCTTACGGTTCTGACTAGATCGGGTTGTGGTTTCGTGTCAGCCTAGGTTTAAAGGCACGAGGTCGCGGAGGAAGACAAGGGAAAGACTCGCTTAGCCCCAGACCATGTCGCAATCCAACACTTGTCCGTCTTGGAGGACACGTGGACCTCTGGGGCATTCCTGTGTACATGCTAAATTCGAGCATTATGGTATACCGAAGCATTGTTAGGCCTCAGTCGATCAAGCGAAGCCGTAGTTCACATGGTTGAATCCAGGCAGGGGCTGCCATCATTTTCAATCTATACAAAGTATGTATAGCGTAAATAGTGCTATGATAAACAATGACTTGTCAACAAAGGACATAACGGTGGTTCAATTAAAACCCCATCCAAGAAGAGCTACAACGGCATATGTTGCGCGGGCCGAGTAAGACTATGTTCTCAACGCCAGCCAGAACCGAAGACGTATGGGTGGTCTTGTCATCGTGCTGACGCTCGGTAGAAGGCGGTGGCTGGACGACCTCGAGTGTTTTCCTTGAGTTCGACTTCGCTTACAATCATCTTGAGAAGCGTTGACACGTAACCCATCAAAGTGAGTGTCCAAGTTCTTCACCTGCGGTATCTGCCAGGACTTGTAAGGGAGTATTCTTTGTTGGATTCATATCAACTTCATGCAACCATGCAGTAATCTAATGCTGTACCCACCACCCGGCATGTGATCTCAGACCGGGCTCATCCGTCACTCATGTGCATACATAGTGCATATAGTGGAGGATCGTGGACTCCCCCTCGAAGCCGCAATATTTCAGTTGAATCCCTCTTTCCGTCAGTCGTCTCCTTCCTCATATCTCTTATTAAGGGAGAATTAAACTGAAGCTAGACTCCCTTCCCGTTTTGTTCAACCGTACTTCTTACAAAACGCCAACCCACTTTGGATTTTCGAGTCTTCTTCCTTCGCCATCACCGCATCTTCAACCATCACAACCACCTGATCACCACGAAACGACATACTCAGTCGCCAAACAGTAAGTTATATTCTTCTCTACTGAAAACTTCTGCCAAGATCAACGTGCTGACAAACCGAAACAGACTGGAAAGCCCAGTTACACAGCACAACTTTCATCCACCCAGCATTCTCAACCACTGTCAGTTACCTTCTGTCATTTGCGCCTTCCAATATGGAGTTCCCACGCTGACCATAGTAGTATCGATAACCAAGATGTCTGAGACTACCGCTCCCACTCCGTCGCAGAGCGACATCAACTTCATGATCCACATCTTCCAGCATATGACCGAGAAGCCTGTCATTGACTGGAACAGCTTCGCCGAGGCTGCCGGCTTCAAGAACGCCACCGTCGCCCAGACTAGATGGGGCCAGATCAAACGCAAGTTCAATGTCTCGGGTGGCCAAACCACGCCGAAGAAGGCCACCCCCAAGAAGTCCGTTTCCAAGGTCACGAAGGCCACTGGCCGCGTTGGCGCCAAGTCCAACAAGGGAAAGGTCAAGAGCGAGGAGGGTGTAGTTGCCGAGGGACAGGAGGAGGAGGAGCTTGACAGTCCCACCAAGCAGGCTCGCTTCAAGCTTGAGGACTCGTACATCTAAGACACTTTTGTACGGGGCCTTCAAGAGCTATCAGGATGTTTATTACGATGGATTGAGGTCTGGAATTGGGGAGAAGATTCAGGATGGTCCTCAGATCAAAGCTTGCATGTCGCTAAGGAGATTGCCGCATGCGTAAGGCAAATGCGCCAATAGGGATTCGACTGTCAACCGCAAAGCCGTGACATCTTCAAATCCCACCGGTGACAACTTTCTACAGAATGTTTATTGCGAAGTTTACTCTCATAGACGTGACATGACAGTCGACGGTGTGTTCTGTTTGCAAATACTGTAGATAATGTGCCGTGCCCGCTGTTATAGAGGCTGCGATGAGGATGGCAACATCATTCGAAGGCGGGTACCACACATTGACGTGTTTGTTCTAGATGAGCGAGTAGAAACTACGTTATCTCATGAGATCGTCCTGAGCTTTTCTTCAAAAAGAATACACTTCCGTGAGATCCAGTCCCTTCTCCTGGGTTCTGAACGTATGTTCGAAGCCTGGCCATTGTCCGCTACCACCTTTCTTCAGCCCAGGCTTCCCGACATTTAGCAAGCCCTCCTTGTGTTAAATTTCATTAGCCTTATAGATACATCGTCATATGTGCGTTACCTGGGCGTCGTCTGGGCGATTAATCCCCTGCCAGAGAAGCTGCCTGCCTTGATAATACAGCACCCGCTCTCACAAACCGGGTGCTTAAGGCAGCTCCTTCTTGAACCTGTGCTTTTCTGACTCTCTGAGCCATTTAAACTCGTCCATCTCAGGTCAAAACTGAAAATTCCTCTCTTCTTTCCACCTGCATCAACCTCGAGCTTCCTTGCTTACCGAGCTACCATCACCGCAAGCCTTCATCAAACCCCTTCGTCAACAACACCAAACACCAAACAGCCAAGCTACAGTAAGTGTCTTCTGCCTACTTATTTCTCTCGATTTTCACTTGATGGTGGTTCTTTTGAATTCATCTGACCTGTATTATTAAGATGCTACCTAAGAAGAGCGCCGCTCCCGCCAGCGAGGCTCCTGTCGCGAGCCTCAACGAGAACGAGACCCTCTTCGTCAAGGCCATATTCGACAGCATGAACACTCGTCCGGACGTCGACTTTGACAAAGTCGCCGAAATCACGGGCCTCGCCAACGCCAAGTCGGCAAAGGACAAGTTCCGAGTCATCTCGAAGAAGCACGGCTGGTCTTCCACCGACGGCTCCGGCGGCGCGGCATCCAGCCCGTCCAAGGGCCCCCTCGGCGCCAACACCACGGCCAAGGTCAAGAAGACCCCCGTCAAGAAGAAGGGAATCGCACAGCGCAAGAAGAAGGTATGTTTGTCGCTTCCCGTCTTGTGCGTCTTGGGCGTCACAGCGAATGCTGACTTTCATGGAGGCCAAGACGGAGCGCGAGGACAGCGATGCCGACGAGGACATCTCGGCCAAGCTCGAGTCCGACTCTGATGGCCAGAAGGCCGCCAAGGACGAGCTTATGAACGGGTCCGAGAGCGACTAAAGCTTTTCCTTTGCTTTTCACAAGACTTGATCCCCCTCCGAGGTGGCATCGAGACCGCGCCGGATCTGGGGAAGGTACGCAAGCGATACAGAGATCTGGATAGAGAGCAAGGTTGAAGTGGTATTGGTTCTACAGGGGGGAGTGGCACAGGATAGACAATCCCGGAATAATTCTTTGCTCTCACTGAGTTTGATTTACACTGTTTTCTCGGATGCCCAAAGTAACTCCTCTTGTCTCCCTTTCGTGACGTCCTGAGCTGGCTTGGAGCCCCATCGCGTTGAATGCTTCAATGCAAAAGCAGTGTCTCGGATCTCTTCTTCCTAGTACTAAAGCTTTGTGTCGCAACAATGTAAGGCATCTTGCCAAAGCGATCATCGCATCTTTTCTACTGGTAGCCTTTGGCGCAGTGCTTTTACTTACTGTGCGACCGAATCTCACCAAGGTTGGAAAGACATAGTGTGCCTTTGGCATGATCTGCATTGTCGACTCCTTCAACATCTTTGATGCCTGCAAGACCCCTCCCTCATTACCCAGGCATTTGTCTCAAATGGCACTATACACATGCCCTTGAGATAGTCTAGACTCATGTTTCTGTATCACCGCCGCAACCTAGAGTAGAAGAGAGAATGCTATGATTGCAGCTTGAAATCAGTTCCCAACCATTGCTTCTGGGATATCATAGCTTGATGGAAGCCCGTCAGCTCACTTCACCCTACAGCATACTCCCGTACCGAGTCTTTGGACCAGGGGATTCAGCGTGACCTGACATCGTCTGATACCCTACAGATCACTGACGGCTGGATAGGGTGCCGCTTTGCCTGCGACATTAGGAGAATCGTGAGCCATGTTTCCACTTCGAACAGTCTACTGGGGACTTATCCCTCCATTGAGCCATACATGGTCTTCATCTTGTTCTCAGGTCTACCTGATGCTGCCTCTTATCCGATGTCACTATCTCAAGTCATCCAGGCAAGGTCGCCAGCACCCAACTCATCCGAGTCACTCGTTACAAAGCCTACTGCCTTCCATTGAGCATACTGACTGGGTTTGTCTCTGTTCCATGTGGTTCTTGCCTTCAACCCCTTGCTCTCGCCTTGCTGTCAAACCTCCCGCTTTTTGCCCAGTTGCTCTCGCCAGTTGTGTATAATCCTTTGACCACTTGCCTAGTCTGTTCTCGTTGACTGACCCGCATGATCCTGCTGCTTGTTCAGGTTGCTCTCGCCGGTTCTGGCTGATCCGTTTCCTTCTCATTTATTGCAACTTTTCACCAGAACTTTCAGCCAGCCCTTCTCCTCTTGACAACTCAACCTCAAGCTCACACATCAGCAGACTCATTAACTGAGCACTATTCCTATCTTTGCACCTTCATACAACTTCTTGATTCTCCACTCATACCAAACTACTCATTATGGCTTCCGTCGGTACTGATGCTGAGGGCTCTGTCAAGTTCTTGGTCAACTGCATCAAATACTCCCAGGGTGGAAAAGTAAGTGCAGGTTGAATATTCAAGACGTGAGGAAAGTAGCTGACTTGAGCAGGTCGATTTCCAGGCTGTCGCCGATGACTGCAACATTGTCTCCAAGGCCGCTGCGTAAGTCACCGCGCATCTTTCCATCTCGCCTCTGACGAACACGGCCATACTGACTTTGCTCGTTTCTCCAGTGCCAAGCGATTCGAGCGCCTTCTCAAGTCTCACGGCTTGAAGGCCAGCGAGCTATCAAAGGGCGGTACTATGAGCGGCGCCTCGTCTCCGGCCCATAGCGTCGCCAGCCCCAAGACGCCGGCCAAGGGTACCGGCAAGGCCACTCCCAAGTCCAAGGGAAAGCGCGCTGCCCCGATGTCCCCCACCAAGGACACCAAGCGCGCCAAGATGGCCAACCACCCGGCCGTGTCCTCGTATAACGATGAGGACGACGAGGAGGACGAGGCCCAGTTCAAGGTCAAGAAGGAGACCCAGGCTGCTGGCGAGGCGTCCACCAACAACGGTTCGTACTGCGATTATCCCCGAGGCCGCGATGACGACGACGATGACGAGCTGCAACTTCTCTACATTGTGGAGAAGCCGACCGGCTGCCCCGTCCACGATTCCGGCGAAATCCGAGGTCCCCCGTCCGAGTCCGTGTCGAGCGATACTAACACGGAATATTCGATGCAGATGACGCCCAGGGCGATGAGTCTTTCCAGGTTTAACAGCACGCAGTTACCGGCTTGCCAACATGGCTGGAGTTTCGTGCCAGAGACGCCTTTCTATGCGTGGCCGGAGACGTGCGCGTTACACGGGGAGCGAGGAGCGGCTCAATTGGTTGGGATATGTAAGCGGACCATTCCCCCGTGATCCCACCGTTACTCTGCTAACGAAACTTTGAACAGGACCACAGATGACCCCCGCCTTTGCCTTGACGATTTGCATTATCACAAGTTATTGCGGGATTGCAGGGACGCACGATGCTTTGGATGGAGTGAGTTCGATGAGAGATACAGGAAATAGCAAGACTTGATTTCTACAAACCTCCCGCCGTGTGACGATGAGAGCTGCTTGTGCGACGTGAGCACCATGAGCTGTTGAAGGGTCTGTTGTGGCGCTGCCGGATTGGGCAGGTGGGCCTGTCTCGGCGACGGTGAGCAGGGATCATCCCACTCCCGCAGCTCGCGCGACAGTGGCTCAAATCCGACGACATGTTCAGATGCTGTGCATGAACTTGCTTCTTTCACCCCCCCCTCCTGGCCTTCCACGATCTCCGCATTAGGCTTTTGTCCCGGACGCCATCCAGGGATCACTGGATTGGAACATACAGAGACAATAAAGTAGCCCCGGTATCAATTTCCCTATGGCCGTGGAAGATCACCTCGCCTCTTGCAGACCCTGCTGTGCAGCTGTAGTGGGCTGCGGGAGTATTGTGACATGATGTGTATTGTTCTTCCCCGGAGACAGACAGACGATTGGCTCCCGATGACTATTGTTTCTTTGGCTTCAAAATGGAGCTTGGCCGCGTCCCGTCAGCCGAACAGAGAGAGTTCTCTACTATAGAAGGTGCAGAGAACATGCCCACTTGGCTACAACTCGACACAAATCACTTTAGGCACCAGTAACATTTCAAGGCGGCGAGTCAGCTTTGGACAAGAGAGTGAATCGGTGACATGACTGAAGTCCTGTCAACCGACCAAGACATGTGCCACACCCCTCGGCCGACCAACCACTCTCTCCGGAGCGACGCAGGCAACAAGGCAGACACAAGGCAGCTGCACCTTCCTCCTCCCTCCAGTTCCCGACTACAGGACAAACGACCTCGTCATTCTCCCAGAAAAAAGGCACCCGTCCAGGCCACACGCCTCCGTTTTTCAGGCTCAGAGAAGGCGACCAACCAGAGTGCCCCGTCCACACTTCACCTCGTCTCATCCGCACCTTCCCTCCCCCGACTTCCTTCCCTCAACTCAGCAACCCATCTTCGTCTCCCAGCCACCTCACCCGAGTCGACACACAATTGCGAAATTCAGCCGGTCTTCTTAGCACAGATACGCACATCTGAGTTTCTTCCTCACACCCGGCCCAGAGAAAACTTCTTCCCCTTCTTCTCTCACAGACTTCTTCGTCTTCTTCTCTCTCATACCACGAATTGACTCAAACCACAATTCTTCGCAATTCTTCAACAGAAAAAAACAACTTCTTTCTTCTCTGAGTTGGTCAATTGATCGCAAACATAAATCTTCACTTCGACAACTCCGAAACCAGGACCACTTGGTGAGCACCCCCTCGGCCGCGATTTCACTCTTCACCTACTTCAGACCGCGAGGTTTGGACGCTCAACTGACCCGCACCAGTAGACGGAGTTACCTCAACCCTCCACCTCTCTCGCGCTTTTACACTTCCGACATCAAGTCATCGCGAACAAAATGCGCGACTCTTCGCCTTCACCTTGCGTCGACAAGACCAGTCGATGGGAGCTCTCGTCAAGCACCTCGTCGCCCCGATCCACTTCTTCGACCAACCCGAACAATAGCTTGTTCTCTTCGCCCGACTCTCCTGCTGAGACGGACATGTCCTCCCCTAGCCTTGGACCTCAAGACTTTCAGAAGTCTCCTGTCGATGGACAGCCTCAATTTGTCGTCACCCCGAGCTTCACCAACTACATTTTGGTTGGAAACACCCCTTATCCTCCAAGTCAAGTACAAGCAATGCGTGACACTATCCTTCAAGCAAGACACACCGGAGAGTTTCCCAAAACAACGGCTCTCTCAGAAGATGCTCAGACCATCGTGGAGGACTACCAGCACCTCCAGCGCCTCCGCAATGCCCGCGGTGACCCTTCTATTCACCCCCCGCCACAGGCATACAACATCCTCAAGGTTGACATTGCCCGTCGCATCAAGGCCCGCGATGAAGCCCACCAAGGTGAATCCAACCTTCAAGAGATGGACCATCGGGTTCAGAACTGGATGAACTCAATCAACAAGGAAGCCCGCATGTTGGAGATTACGCAGGCGGCACTCCAGCGCAAGGGCATCAACAACCCCACCCAAGACGACTTGGACGCCATCGCCGAAGAGTTCATGCAGATTGCCGAGCGCACCCTTCTCGACGTCGCCAACCCCCTGCGCATGAACGCCTCGCGCATGGAGGGCAACATCAGTCGCTTCGACAGCCAGCTCAATGGCTTTCATGGCGCAATGACGGCGCAGCTGAACACTCTCGATACTGTTATGGCCTCACAGCTCAACACCCTTAACGTCATGTTGAGTGCCCAGAGCAACGCCTTCAATGGATCAGCCAACATGCTCAACACAGCACTGAATACCGTCTCGGCTGACTTGCACCAACTCACCTCAAATCTTCCGGCCTTGATTGCCACGGCAGTCCAAGCTGCAGTAAAAGAGCAGCTTGCTTCCATCTCCAATCAACACGATGCCAACTTACAGCATCGAGGGACCTTCGAGCAGCTACCTGAGTATGCCACGGAGAAACGGTCGCAACAACACCAGCAGGCTGGCAGTGAGACTTTCGCCGCATTTGCACACCCGGTGGTCTCAACAACTCGAGGCTCTGAACAGCAGCACTATGAACAGACTTCCCGTCTGAGCACACCACAAAAAGAGTCGAAGCTCAAGAAGTTGTTGCGGTGCATCATTGGAAAGGGGAGGTCAGCGAGAAGGGAGGGCCACAAGGGAGCAAACTCAGCATGAGCTTCCAACTTCTGCTGTTCAACTGTGTGGGCAGCTCTGCGCGATCTGGGGCGTAATCGATACATCTGGTCACCAAGCTTTGGAAAGATCGCAGGCATAGTGGGATGAAATTGGTATTGTACATCATTGGAGGTTCTCGAGTCGTATCAAGAGATTAATAATTCATCACAACCCCTGGAAACATGTGCCATCGTGAGACCCCGAGAGTCATCAAGCAAGGAGCTTCACGAAACTTGTCCGAGGACACTAGCTTGAGTGTTGAAATATGCGAGATCCTCGTCTCTGTTTTCAACCCTGCGCGACAGTCAACTGGACTACCATGTCAAAGTCTCTGCTTACCTCCGTTCAGGTTTTGCACCAATTGTGCTCAACCTTGACCCCTAAGAGACCCAACCAGGATTTGCATTGACACACCACTCCTATCGGCGTCGAAGAGAGCTCGGAAATGGGATAAGAACCCATCAAAGCCCAGAGATTGCATATGGGTGTCTCCCTAGTTGCGCGGATAGTCTCTCGCAAGAGGCCGTTACCTAAAAACGCCGGGACAGGCTCCCAGAGATTCCGTACCTGCCTAAACTCGGCAGTATAAATATCCCTGGGAAGCCCTCGACACGTCTGCCACTCGTGTTCGTACCCTCGTCTTGAGCGACCCCACCAACTGCCACCTCGTAGGTAGATATCTTCCCTCACTTTCACTCCTCTCACCTGCCTCGCTGCCCACTCCCATTCACCTCGACCAACAGGCATTTATCTAGGCAGATTTCAGCCCTTGAGTTGCCCACCGACACCGACACCGACACCGATCCCTGCCCCTGCCCACTGCCGCCAGTATTTGAGCTGCCTTTCTTCCCACTTGCCCCTTGGCCCTCTTTCCTCTTCCACAACCCACCCGAGATTCGCACCGCAACCTTCGGCAGCGCTCGATCTCTTCTACAAAAGTCTCGTCCCCTTCTATTCTCATTCATCCCTTCTCACGTCCTCCCAATCAATTCATCTGAACAAGTCCGACGAAACCTTTGTCAATTCTCATCAGACAGCTATCAGCTTTACCACAGCAAAGCTTCACCTTCCTCTCGAGAGTGATTGCCAGCTATCAGCTTTGTCACCAAGAACCCTGAACTTCACCTTTTTATCAGGAGCAATTGCAAACTGTAAGCTCTGTTGCTGCAACCCTTCAACTTCTTCTCGAGTGTAATTACCACAACAACTGCAAGTAAGTCACTTTCATCCTTTCTTTGATTCAACATCCCTCGTTGTTGCATCTGAACTGTCATCCTTCAATCTCATGTTGCTTCCAAGCGCAAAGCTCTTTCATCCTTTCCTCTGAGATTCTGCGCCTTATTTGGGCACCTCAGTTGTGCTGTTGCTTGACTTCTCATCTTCTTTGTTCACCTTATGTAAAGCTCTCTCACATTCTGGTATTGCCTTCTTTACACCATTTTTCTGCTCTGCAGCTTGTGTAATGCGTCACTTCCTTGTGTAGTCAATTGGAGAGCCTCAGACTAATTTGCAACTTTGTTCAGATCATGGCACCTCAGAAGAAGAACGCCGCAAAGGCATCCAAGCTCAAGTCACCCAAAGGTGGCGTCCAGAAACCCAAGCAGCATGGGCAGAACAAGAAATCTGCAGCTCGTCCTGCCAAGACTGCGTCCCGTGCTACCAAGAAGACTGCCAGCCAACCCTCCGTGCCAGCTTCTTCCCCAGTCAATGCTAGCAATGGACAAGGCAAATGGGTTTGGACGGAGCATCCGCCAACCAAGGAGCAGACTGCTGCAAATGGTCGACAAAAGGGCCGCAGCCTGGTTCAATGGAACCGTAAGTAGCTCGTCACACATTGTTCACAGTCACAGCAACTAACTGCAGCACCAGGACCGGACACAGCGATTACACTGCTGCTCAACACCTTGTATCAGGCCTCCATTCAGGGTCATAAACTGTCCATGGATGCTATCGCTCACCGCACCCATTGCGGAGCGTCCGGTCAGTCACTCATTCAGCATCTTGCTCGTGAGCGTAGGAGAATCCTCAAGAGAGGCCGCATGGCTCCTCCTATTGCCGGATCTCGCTTCGACCCAACTGTTCGAGGCGTAGTGCTTGAGCCAACATCTGACAACCCTAACGCCGAGAGGAACATCTCTTTCCGTGAGCCCTACTACCACCAAGACTTCCCGGTTCCCGTCTCAGGCTAGGAGCCCGACGAAGACGAGGAGGGAGAAGGTGAATGGAACGAAGAGAGTGAAGACCTTGGAAACGAAACTTCCTCTCAACCAGGTGATGTCGACGACGAAACCGATCTCGACGAACCCGAGTTCGAAGAGCCGGAGCTTGAAGAGCCTGAGTTCGACGAAATTGAGTTCGACGAAATTGAGCTTGAAGATGAGGTAGGTAACAAGCATATCTTCACTTGATTTTCGCTAACGATTGGAAGCCTCAGATGAGCCAAGAGGCCAGGGGAAAGCGGAGGAACAGACCTCACTCGCACGACTACACGATGACCTCTCCGGAGATCGAATTCCAGGAGCAGCATCCTCAGCAGTTCTTCTGTGCGCCGCAGAACTACCAGATGCCGTGGAATCAACCCCAGTCATCTCCATCGGCGCACTTGAGTACGGCAAACCCATCGGATGCGACCCAGAATTTTGGCTCTCAGGTCCCGGAGACGCCCCAGATGTTCGGACAAGATCCTCATAAGAACGGTCTTGGTGGGAGTTTCAACCTGCTGATGCCTTCGATGCCCAACGACAATGGAATGAATGCGCAGCAGATTGCCTATGACAACATGGCCACCAGAATTCATGGCTTGGGTCGTCAGAAGCTCGAACCTCCATCCAGTGTTTACGAACATTGGCCCAATGAATACGACCGCCTCTTCGGCCATTACCCAGGTGATTTGGTTTCTGACACTGCACCTTTCGCCGTCGACAACCCTTCGGCCAGCTTGTTCCAGGACACCTCACCTCCTCATGGTTTGTGCTCGAACAACTCGCCTTTTGGCGATCATGGTAATGGAGGAGGAGCAATGAATGACGACAACTTCGGCCAGTGGGCTCAGGACCAGGGTATGGATTGCGAGCCGGGCGTGTCCTATGGTCTTTGATTTTTGTGTCTTGTTTTTCTCGAATGGATTCATGGTTTGTGTACTTCGCCAGACGGGCGATGATATGGAATGGCAGTACAGCTGAGGCGCGATGAGCTGCGCCGAGCTGTAAGATGGGTATGGGCTCGATCATACCTCAAGTTGGAGGCATAAGAAGACGATATGGAGGAAATGAGCGGGTCAGCTTCACCATCTGCTGGTTTCTCCGCTCACAAATGGAGGCCTTTGCCTCTGCCTGTGTATCTGCTTTCTTTCTTTCTGTAATCTCGAGGCTTGGTTAGGATGGTTTTGAGTATCCATCCAACGAGGCACATGGAATAGGCTTTCGGCAAATGATCATCTGGGGTTTCTGATTTTTTTGATGCATCACAGGAATAGATCCCAATAGCAATGCAGTGGAACGCAAAATGCACTAGACTTGACCGTCCCTTCATTGGCCTCAATAGCATTGCAACCGGCGGCAGGGTGCTCGACCTTGAAGACCAACTTGGGGCAAGCAATACTTCTGACGCGTTTACTCGTAAATCATGTGTATTGAAAGAACCTATATACCGCGCTTATGACAAGATATGTATAGAGAAATGGTAATTCGTGAATTGTGGCTGTAAAGAGCCGAACCCAGTAACGTCTACGACGCCAAGCCGTCAGTGAGCATGGCGTTGATCAACTGGACGTGGCGGTCCGCGGCCTCTTCGCTCCATTCGTTCTCGTAGTTGAGTCCATAGGGCCAGAAGTGGTAGCCGCCGCACTGGATCTTGGCGTCGTCGCCGTCCCACGAGCGAAGGAGGGGGTTGGCCGTCGGCCAGTCGCCGGAGGCGCATCTGGATTTGAAGGTGGCCGACAGGCCGACGCCGAGCGTGTGCGAGATCTCGTGGAGCGCCGTCCGCTCGGTCATGAAGTCGCGGCTGGTCCCGAAGCGGAGGGCGCCGCTCGTGTTGGCCTCGGCCGTCGGCACCCCGGGCTGGTAGTAGACGGTGACTTTCTTTTGGGCGGTTCCCAGCCTGGCGTGTCTTGCAGCGGCGGCCGTCATGGCCGCTTCGATCTTGGTGTATGCGTCCAACTGGTCGTCTGTTGGGTTCGCAGCCTTATCGAGAGTCCAGTCAATGGTGGCCTGGGCGACGGAGGCGGCGGCGATGATAGTGGCAAGGATTGAGACCTTCATGTTTTCGGCTGATGGGCGAGGACGAGAGTTATTACTGGAGCGATGAGGCAGACGGTGAAAGAGATGCTCAAGATGATGGTGGAGATGCTTTCTGATTGTTGAGATGGAATTCGAGTATTTCCTTGGGACAGCATCCTTTCTTATACTGCGAGAGCATCATCATCCATGAGCTGCCAAGTCCCCTCAATTTAGACCTCTGACTCGACCACATATCTTGCTCCTCGAGCTCATGGTCGAAAAACCGCCATAGAGCAATTGAACTCGGTTTCACGTATATGCTTGCGGCTGAGTAGCAGCCCAGGAAGTCGCATACAATGTCTTCATTGGTGCAATAGTTCGTGGAGTTAAAAAGACGAAGGGGCTGCATTGCGGTGCCAAGACGGCGATCTCCTTATTCTTCACTTAAAGAGTTAACAGCCACAATTATGGAGTACAACAACCACTTAAAAAAAAGCACGACAAATGAATCGTAGCGGCAGCCTTGGTAAGTGACATTTGCAACTGATAAAAGGTATGCACGTGTTGGTAATATGCATGGTAGTAACCTCGTGGTCATGGCGTAGATTGCCGTCTGTACGTGATGTTGAACGCGATCTGTACAGGAAGAACCACGGGATGGCCGATGCGATGCGATCGATCCATGTCCATTTGTCGGTCGGTGTCTGTCTCCTGGGATACCATGTGCGGATGCTGAGAATGGAGACAGATGCCACTGGAAGACGGTAGAAATGTAGCTACTAGGCGCTAGTCCCGTTTGGTCATGGCGCTCTCCAAAGGGACCTCGTTTAGCCGAAGGTCCGAGATAAATTTTTGGAGCCAGCGACGGGAAGCTTCCATCACTCTACCGCATCTCTTTACTTCATCTCCCCGAACTTCCTGGAGCGACACGTGTGATTCAACTCCTGCGACACCTACAGCCCTTGCTTCTGTATTTCTATTTCTTATCTAGATACCCTCGTAATAAGATACAAGATGCAGCGCGCACTCACTTCTCGCGCGAGAGCTTCCGTGCTCTCTGCTGCTCCTAGCAAGTTCCGCGCCGGTGCCGGTCTGGGACAGCAGCTTCGTTTTGCCCACAAGGTTAGTCTTCACGATGCATCGCAATGCCATTCCAATCAGCTCGAGCATACTGACAAGGTGTCTGCAGGAGCTCAAGTTCGGTGTCGAGGCCCGCGCCGCGCTGTTGACTGGTGCCGAGACTCTGGCCAAGGCTGTTGCGACAACACTTGGTCCCAAGGGCCGCAACGTTCTCATCGAGTCCAGCTATGGCTCTCCCAAGATCACAAAGGGTACGGCAGAAGCTCAATTGAACCATCAAGCTGGATAACATGGCTAATTGGATGCAGACGGTGTCACTGTCGCCAAGGCAATCACCCTGAAGGACAAGTTCGAGAACCTCGGAGCCAAGCTGCTCCAGGATGTCGCCTCCAAGACCAACGAGACCGCCGGTGACGGAACCACGAGCGCTACCGTTCTGGCCCGCGCCATCTTCTCCGAGACCGTCAAGAACGTTGCCGCCGGCTGCAACCCCATGGACCTGCGCCGCGGTATCCAGGCTGCCGTCGATGCCGTCGTCGAGTTCCTCCAGAAGAACAAGAGAGATATCACCACCAGCGAGGAGGTTGCCCAGGTTGCCACCATCTCTGCCAACGGTGACCAGGAGGTTGGTCGTCTGATCGCCAACGCCATGGAGAAGGTCGGCAAGGAGGGTGTCATCACCGTCAAGGAGGGCAAGACTCTGGTCGACGAGCTCGAGGTCACCGAGGGCATGCGCTTCGACCGCGGCTTCGTCTCCCCCTACTTCATCACCGACGCCAAGTCCCAGAAGGTCGAGTTCGAGAAGCCCCTGATCCTCCTCTCCGAGAAGAAGATCTCTGCCGTCCAGGACATCATCCCCGCCCTCGAGGCCTCCACCCAGATGAGACGCCCTCTGGTCATCATCGCCGAGGACATTGAGGGTGAGGCTCTCGCCGTCTGCATTCTCAACAAGCTCCGCGGCCAGCTCCAGGTTGCCGCCGTCAAGGCCCCCGGCTTCGGTGACAACCGCAAGTCCATCCTCGGCGACTTGGCTGTCCTCACCAACGCCACCGTCTTCACCGACGAGCTTGACATCAAGCTCGAGAAGGCCACCCCCGACATGCTCGGCTCCACCGGCTCCATCACCATCACCAAGGAGGACACCATCTTCCTGAACGGCGAGGGCACCAAGGACGCCATTGCCCAGCGCTGCGAGCAGATCCGTGGTGTCATGAGCGACCCCACCACTTCCGACTACGAGAAGGAGAAGCTCCAGGAGCGCCTGGCCAAGCTCTCTGGCGGTGTCGCCGTCATCAAGGTCGGTGGCTCCTCCGAGGTTGAGGTCGGCGAGAAGAAGGACCGCTTCGTCGATGCCCTGAACGCTACCCGCGCCGCCGTTGAGGAGGGTATCCTGCCCGGTGGTGGTACCGCCCTGATCAAGGCCTCCGCTCTGGCCCTGAAGGACGTCAAGACGGCCAACTTCGACCAGCAGCTCGGTGTCACCATCGTCAAGAACGCCATCACCCGCCCCGCTCGCACCATTGTCGAGAACGCCGGTCTCGAGGGCTCCGTCATTGTTGGCAAGCTCACGGACGAGTACGCCAGCGAGTTCAACAAGGGCTTCGACTCCTCCAAGGGCGAGTACGTCGACATGATCGCCGCCGGTATCCTTGACCCCTTCAAGGTCGTCCGCACCGGTCTCGTTGACGCCAGCGGTGTCGCTTCCCTGCTCGGTACCACCGAGGTCGCCATCGTCGAGGCTGCCGAGGACAAGGCTCCTCCCATGGGTGGCATGGGCGGCATGGGCGGTATGGGCGGCATGGGTGGTATGATGTAAAAACATGATCAACGTGTCATCTTGTATTAAATCAAAAAGTCAATGGGCGAGGGGGCATTGGGCGTCGGTGTTACTATTTAAAAAGGAGGATGTATAACTGCTGCCACTTGTACTAATCTCCCCTCTTCCCCCCCTAAAAAGCAGCACTTTCCCCGAGGGGAACTGAGAGCTCTGTATTGTACAATAGCACTAGCAAGTTATGTAAGATGAAAGAAAGTCAAAAGAAGTAAAACAGCAAGACAAGAGACCAAGACCTGGATGCGCAGTGACGTCGTTAACATTGATACTGGTATTTGACAACGGTGAGTGAGACTGTCAGCATCTCTTAGTGACAGCTTGAATGATTAGCCCGTCCGCTCTCGCCCTACTGTCAACTGACTGAAGAGTCCGTCCCTGGTTTCATGTGGACAAGTACCAAGTACTGTAAGATAAGTACCTAAGTGGTAGGCAGCCGTGAAAAGCACGCCGCGTAACACACATATAGGCAACCATTGTGAGAGATGTCAGTCATGATGTTTTCTTATTCCTGCCCGATAACTGCACTCGCCAGCACATTGGGCCTGGGCCGCCCAGAGATCAAAGGTCCCAAGCTTATGCCTGCCTACCCTATCCTGTTGTACCTGTTGATTGACCGACTGCCTGCCCGGGGTCGGGGTGGGATTCGTCAACCTGCTGCTGCTGCTGCTGACGCACTTGCTCCTGGGTCACGTGCGCAAATCTCACCTGGACAACAACCCCACCATGCGGGTGTTTTTCTCGCCCGCTTTCCCCTCCACGGTGACCCAACTCTTCCGCTCCTGTCCAAGATACCTACCTCTCCAACCGACCGACGCAAGCTGTTACCTCTTTCTGCCGCCACCCTACCCAGTGCAGCAGACTCTCTCGGCTGAACCACTCCATCTTCAAAGTAGGCACCCGTTTCCCCCCCTCCTCTCCTCTGCATCGCTAGACATTATTATTACTACCTTTGCAATTCCCCTCCCCCTAGGCTTTCCTGTTGCTAATCTGCTCTGTGTCTCTCAGCCCACTTTCCCGCCTCTTCTAGCCACACCCCCGCCATAAACCAGCATCATGGTGAGTACTAATGCTTCCAAGGATCAGCTTGTCTTCCAAAACGCCGTGCTAATCTCAATCGCAGTCTCAATCCGGGTTCGTTCTCCCCCTTCTTCCCCCGAGCCTCAACTGCCCGCGCCGCATTTGATGAGTGAAGCTCTACCGCTTGTCCGATGACGATCCTGGCAGAGCAGGACAAGCTGGCTCCATATCTCCATATGCCTCAGCGACCCAGCGCATGCTAACCCGATCTTCCCCACCAGAGCGACCGTGTCCCAGGACTGCATAACGGCCTACAACGAGCTTAAGCTGTCCAAGAAGTACAAGTACATCATTTACAAGCTCTCGGATGACAACAAGGAGATCGTCGTCGAGGAGGCTTCGGCCGATAAGGACTATGACAACTTCCGCGAGAAGCTGATCAACGCCACCACCAAGTCCAAGAGCGTACGTGATTCTGCCTTCCATGGCAATGCAGCGCCTTCGAGTACTCTGCTAACACCGCACCAGGGCGCCGTCGGCAAGGGTCCCCGTTACGCCGTCTACGACTTCGAGTACAGCCTTGCCTCTGGCGAGGGTGAGCGGTACGCTGCCCCGCATTCGCCCAACTTGGAATCTGCAGCTAACCCCTGGACAGCAACAAGATCACCTTCCTCGCTTGGTCCCCCGATGATGCTGGTGTCATGGTCCGTACTTGTCGCCCATCAAAAAATTTAATTGTACTCGTCGCTAACAACTGCCCAGGCCAAGATGGTCTACGCCTCCTCCAAGGAGGCCCTCAAGCGCTCGCTTACCGGCATTGCGACCGAGCTCCAGGCCAACGACGCCGATGACATCGAGTACGACTCTATCCTCAAGACTGTCAGCAAGGGCTTGGCTGGTTAAATGTCTCGTTCCTCGCGCACCATACCATTCCTTACGCGGCGAGACGGAGCATATACTTTGGCGGCTGCAGTCTTGCGGGACGATTGACGACGATCATGGAGAGTTTACGATGAATATGGAGGACCACTTTCTCCCCCCTCTGGCGATTACCGGGACCGAGACCTTTTTCCCCACTCCGAGCTTCTTTTGGGGCGTGACCAGTAAATTTCCAGATTTGAACTGCCCGCCTGGTTATACCAACCCAGTGCCATAGGAAAACATCTCACGCCGGAATGCAGAGCATTCTTGTTGTTACTGCTTGACGACAAAAAATCACTTCTTTATTAGACCATTATCTATGTATGCTTCGGGTCCTGTTCTCAGTGATGAATTGCCACGTCATGACTTCTTCTGTGCCTGCCAGGTCGAGCGCCACTGCGCCGACAGCTCCTCCGCCTTTTGCTCGTGCTTGAGCCTCTGCATCAAGAAGCCCTTCAGATCACTCCAGAACTCGGGCGTATCCAGTGCGGCCTCGCCAATGTCTTCCTGCTGACCAGCGCCGACTCCGACGGGAGCAGGCTCGGGCTTGACCGCCGCAGCTCCACCAATGACCATAACAGAGAACTCGAGCGACGACTGGTCGTCCGTGAGCAGGTCCTTCAACACCTTGCTGTCCGGCACGGGCTTCTTGTTGTACAGCAGCTTCATCTTGTCCACGGGTATCCGCGACTGCGTCTCGACCGCCGTCTTGATGTCGAGGATCGAGGTGTTCAGGCCCTGGGAGGACAGCTTGATGTCCAGAGGGGGGTTGCGCAGGGACTTGAGGACGACGTTGATGCTGCGCTCCTGGCCCGGCGCGAGGCTCGTGGGCTTGCTCATGGGCCTGGGCATCTTGGGCAGGATGTACTCCACGACGTTAGCTGGGAGTCGAAGTACGCGGGGTCGGGCGTCACCTACGGGAGGGCGAGCGGGGAAGTTCTTGGGGTCTTCCACATGGTCGGCCGACAGCTTGGCCGGGCGCGACTCCAGGGTCGCCAGGAACTGTCTTGCGAAGACGACTTCGGCCATGTTTGCGGTTTGCAGGTGGCTAGCTGTTGGTGAGGGCTTCAAGGTCTGTTTGTTCGAGTCGGTTGACTTTGAGGGCTAATGTAGGTTGGACGGGTGATGCTGAAGTTAAGTAGAAGTGACGGCAAAGGTCCTATACAAGATAACCGACTTTAAATGCGACGTTGGAGATGGCTTCGTCCGGTGTGTGGTCTGCTACTTGCTCAGTCGAGTTACGCACGGGAGGGATGGCGGGGTGGAGAGCGAGCTGGGGTGTGGGGCTGGAGCACGTCGGTCGGCGTGGCTTTATCGGCTGCTATTCCAATCTAATCGGGCCTGGTCAGTGCGCGATAGGAAAAAGTTTCGGTGGGGGGAACCGCTCTAATCCAAGTGAACTTTTTTTTTTTCTTTGGCGGCGTAGCGGCGACCGACCTTACCAGCCGGTACCGTGCATCGCTTTTTTTGTATTCTTCTACAATACCCCCATTTCCCTCCCCAAATTTCATATACCCAAAGTCTCGACACGCAATTGATCGGTCAAAATGGGTGTCGGAAACCGTATGAAGAAGCAGGGTCCTCCTGAACCCCTGTCGGAAGCGCATTTCGCAAAGTTGAAGCGCAAGGCCGGTCTGCCAGCCGATCCTGTCGAGCCTGTCGAGACCAAGAGGAGGAGAACACACAAGAAGGACGCCCCGAAGCCCAACGGCGCCGCCGCGAAGAAGAAGGATGCGAAGAAGAGCACGGCGCCCGCGCCCGCGCCCAAGGCGAACGGCAGAGGAAAGAAGGCCCAGCCCGTCGAGGACGAGGACGAAGACATGTCAGACGATGACGACCTTGGCGATTTCAAGGACGCAGCCTCTGACATGAGCGACGACGAGGATGTCGACGAGTTCTCCGATCTGGAGAACGCACCGGCGGGTCTGGGCGACGACTTCCTGGACTCGGACAACGACTCGGTCTTCGACTCGGACCAGGAGCAGGGCGGCGGCGGCGGCGGCAAGCACATGTTCTCGGAGGACGAAGACGAGTCGGACGGCGAGGAGAAGCTCACAAAGGCCAACATCGAGGGTGTCGCACGGAGGCTCGACATGAAGATCGCAGCGGAGGACGCCGAGGCGCAGGCCGAGCTCGAGGAGATGGGCATCCAGACCAACATCGAGGGCGACAAGCCGCACGTCTTTGACGACGACGACGACGACGAGCTCGCCGCCAAGACGAAGACGCTGCTCGCGCCCGACCTGCAGCTCCTGAGAACGAGGATCACGGAAAACATCAGAGTGCTCGACGATTTCGCCAAGCTCCACGAGGAGGGCCGCTCGCGCGTCGAGTACGTCTCCCAGCTCATCAAGGATATCTGCGCCTACTACGGCTACTCCGAGTACCTCGCCGAGAAGCTCTTCAACCTGTTCTCCCCCCGCGAGGCGTTCGCCTTCTTCGAGGCCAACGAGTCGGCCCGCCCCGTCGTCATCAGGACGAACAGCCTCCGCACCCATCGCCGCGACCTCGCCCAGGCCCTCATCGCGCGCGGCGTCACCCTCGAGCCCGTCGGCAAGTGGTCCAAGGTCGGCCTGCAGATCTTCGAGAGCAACGTGCCCCTCGGTGCGACGCCCGAGTACCTCGCCGGCTACTACATCCTCCAGGCCGCGTCCTCGTTCCTGCCCGTCATGGCCCTCGAGCCGCAAGAGAACGAGCGCGTGCTGGATATGGCCGCCGCCCCCGGCGGAAAGACCACGCACATGGCCGCCATGATGAAGAACACGGGCGTCATCGTCGCCAACGATCCCAGCAAGCAGCGTGCCAAGGGTCTCATCGGTAACATCCACCGCCTCGGCGCCCGCAACGTCGTCGTCTCCAACTACGACGCCCGCGAGTTCCCCAAGCCCATGGGCGGCTTCGACCGCGTGCTTCTCGACGCGCCCTGCTCGGGTACCGGCGTCATCGCCAAGGACGCCAGCGTCAAGACCAACAAGACGGAGAGGGACTTCATGCTGCTGCCGCACATGCAGAAGCAGCTGATCCTGGCCGCCATCGACTCGGTCAACCACCACAGCAAGACGGGCGGTTACATCGTCTACTCTACATGTTCCGTCACCGTCGAGGAGAAGTAAGTTTGGCCCTTTCCGAACGGGGTATACGTGAACCGGTTGCTAACAACCCCCTCAGCGAGGCCGTCGTCCAGTACGCCCTCTCCCGCCGTCCTAATGTGAGGCTCGTCGACACCAACCTCCCCTTCGGTCGCGAGGGCTTCACCTCCTACATGGGCAAGAAGTTCGACCCCTCCCTGAAGCTCACCCGCCGCTACTACCCGCACACCTACAACGTCGACGGCTTCTTCGTCGCAAAGTTCCAAAAGTTCGGCCCCACGCCCGCCAAGGCCGAGAAGGCGGACCGCTCCGCGTCCGGCTCCGCCGTCGGCGAGGTCGTCGACAAGGCCCCCATCACCGACGACGAGGACAACGGCGGCGCAGCCGGCCGGGACGACAACTTTGGCGGCTTCGACGAGGACGAGGACGAGGAGTACATCGACAAGGCCAAGCGCAACGCCATGCGCAGGCGCGGCCTCGACCCCAACGCCCTCAAGGCCAAGGCCAAGAGGGAGGCCGACGCCGAGAAGGACGGCGGCGGCAAGTCCGACAAGTCAGGGTCCGAGGCCGAGAAGCCCGCCGAGAAGACGCCCGAGAAGAAGGACAAGAGCAAGGAGAAGGCCGCCGCCGCCGACAAGGAGCGCAAGGCCGAGAGGAATACCGCGCAGAAGAAGGTGACCTCCGCCGCCGCGACGCCGGAGAAGAGCCCCAAGAGCAAGAGCCCCAAGCAGAAGAAGGACAAGAAGGCTGCGAAATAAAATAACAAAAGGAGTCCGGGTGTCGTCCCTCGCGGGGATTAGAGGACGAATGTGGTGGGGAGGGAAGCTAAAAAAAAAGTCATAAATAGAGAGAAGGGAGGGGGTTCCTCGGTGTTATCTCGTGTGCAGTAGACCAAAAGAAGTATCATCGTGTTTTGGGGGTTCGATCGAGGTCGAAACGAAAGCGCACCCTCGTTTCTGTCGTCGTTTGCATTATAATTACCTATTACTAGGGAGTCGGAGCTTAAAAACAGGGATTTCGGAATTTGAAAAGGAGAGAGAAAAAATTGCACGGGACGTTGAGTGCCGTTCCCGACTACTCGTCGTCTTTCGAAAAAGAAAAAGAAAAGTCGATCTTGATGTCCGACTTAATGCTTACTGAACAATACCCTTCACGCCCGTAAATGTCAAAGTGCCGGCCCAGCCAGCTGGTCCATTGAGAGAATCGAAAATAAGAAGATTGGGTTATTGCTAATCCAACGAGGCGAAGCCAAGAAAAATAAAACTTGGGTCTAGAAGTAGAGTTTTTAATGAAGGCGTCCATCTTCATTAGACGTGGACGCGCGCGACCCTTGACCACCTCAACGACCAAGGGAAACGGTTCACATACCCCCCCCCCCCCCCCCCCCCCTCGTCCCCTTGCTCAAAAAAGCCAACCACAAAAGCATAAAGATAAAAAGCGGTGTACAGAAAACAAGACGTAAAAGCATGCGTTTCCTCCAAATTCATCATGACCCTCCAATCCAGCTTGGTTATGGATGGTATCGAGTCGTCTCTCTTCCCATATCATCTCCTTGTTCGTCGTCATAAAGGCCGGCCTTCCTATATCCCCGGCCGGACCTCTTTTCGTCATAAAGCCGTATGTCATGAATCCTATTCACAACTTTTGTGTCTCGGAGTATGTTGTACACAGAGAGGTATCCAGAAAGTCGTCACTAGACCCGTCGTAAATGTATTTGGTTGTTCGTCGTAATTCTTCTTCCAAAACGCCTCCGTCATGAGCCGCCCTGGGGTTCGTCCATGGACGCCAGGGGTATTAAATAAAAATGTAAAGAGGAAAAGAGAGCATAAAATGCCGCCCGAAGTGAAGCGCTGTTCGTGAGGGAAGAGGTCTACTGGGCAGCCCTTTGGTGGAGCAGAATGTCTCGGATGGCCCAACGCGAGGCATCGCGGTCGTGGTCGCCGACGCCGAGCCATTTTTCGCACTTCTTTCTCCACCTGTCTTCTTCTTCACGCTGCCGTCGTACGAACTCGGGCCCGACGTCGAATTCTTCGCCGACGAGCCATTCGTCCTCGACTTCGCTGACGCGACCCGGCTCCTTTGGGTCGCCAGAGTTGTCGTCGAGATCCGGAATGTCTTTGAAGACGTCCTCGTCGTCGTCCAAGGCGTTGAAGCCGTCCATCGGATCGGATATCTCGGACTTGGGATTCGTCTGCGGGCCCAGCTTGAGCCAGCACATATTCTGCGGGTCAAAGACCATGCCTCCAACGACCTGCACACCTTTTGTATGGCTTATGTTTGTAATCAGGGCCGGCCGAGGTGTGGTGACTTCTTTGTCGCGCACCATGTGAGGTGGTACAGATGCTGTCGATGGGGACGATGCGGGTATGTCGAACGCGTTCAAGACATTTTCGTTGCCCTCCCAACGGTACGTGTCGGGGTTGTAAAACATGCCTTGAAGATCTGCAGGCAAGTTAGTATTGTGATGTGCAGAGAAAAAAAGTGGTTGCACCTACGTTGCGGAGTCTTGTCCTTGTTCATGTTCGATATGAGATGAGGCTTCAATTGGGGAGGGTTCCTCTTCTTTTTCGACCGGACAGAAGCCTGTGGCAGCCCGGGGTTGAAATTGTTCCTGGACGACAGCTGGGAGACACGCGACGAGGTGAAAGGCGTTGGTGGGCCTGATGGAGTCCGTTGAGCAAGCGAGGTCTCCCGGGCAATTCGGCTAGCCTGGGTATCACGAGCGAAATGGGGCGTGTAATCAGTTTTCGCAGGGGAGTGAGGTGCCGGGGAGGGCGTGGTGGTCCGATCGGGAAGCACATTTTGGTACAGCTTATTGCGCAACGGCGCCTTCAAGGGTTGCCGGACGAATTTTGCCTCTGATTGCGCAGACGTGGGCAGATCATCGAATCCGTCCAGCTCGTGCCCGTCACCGAAATTCCGAGTTCGGTGTGGTTTGGTGAGTGTGCGGAAAGACAAGCCGTCGTGAGTAATGTGGTCCGAGTGTCGGTTGAGTCTCTTCGGGCTTGGCGAGCGCATCGTCGACCTTGAAAAGGCCCTGGACGTCGGCCGCAAGTCGAGGGAGGTCTCGGAATCATGGCGTCGGAAGGTGCGAGAAGTTTTTGCGGTCACGTGCTGTGACTGGGATTGTGAGGCCCCGGCAGGGAGGAAGGGTCGTCGTTGCTGGGCAGCATGGCTTTCCACAGCGGGTCGAGACCTCTCGGTTGGTGTTTTCGGTCGCATCGCCGACGCCGGACGATTAGGATCTGTCCTGGACGGCGGTCGGTCGAAGCGGGATGAGATGGGTTTGGCAGGAGAATGAGACGCCTTCATCGCAGGCAGAGATCGCTTAAACCTCAGCAATTGCGAGCTCGTGGTTGTGGGCTCATTCCGCAGCGACGTGGTTGAAGTCCTAGCGCCAAGCTCCCTCCTCCGTGGCGTTGAGGGAAGCAACGATGCAGGAGACGGTGTCGTGGGCGTTGGCATGCTGTGGATGCTCGTAACTGAGGACTGCGATGTGTGGCCCATGCGAGACTGAGACCTTCGCGAGCGAGCGAAGATGGGGCCACCACTCTCAGACACAGGCTCCAACGCAGAGAGAGCGCGCTCGTGACGCTCATGGCTGGGCCGCGGCAGTCGTGATGGTGCGGTTTTGGTGGTGAAGGTCAGGGAGATAGCCGTCTTGGGCCGCTGCGGGCTCGACGGTCGGTTTGCATTGACACGAATGTTACGGTGAAGGGTGAGCTTGCCGGAACTGAAGACATCACCGTCGCCGACATCAAGACCATCGAACATATCCTCAGGCTCGGGTTCGTTCCGTGGCTGAGGAGTCTTCAGGTTTGGTGGCTCTTCCTCCACAGGACGCACGGGAGAACGACTGAGCTTTCTCCGGCTCAGTCTCTCCTCGAAGTTGACCGGCCCGCTCGGGAGCACGAGGCCATCGAACGTCTCATCCTCGCTTTCGATAGTAAACGAGCTCGACACACTGGGGCTCATGGCCGAGACGGAGGAGCTTCTAGTAGACTGGGCGTCTCTACGAGTGCCTCCGAACCGAGTTCCAAGGCTGCCCTCGCCCCAGTCCAAGTCTTCTGCATGTACCAAAGGCGTCTTTGGGATGTCCTTCCGAGTTGAGAGCTTCAGTTTCCCGTCCGACGGGAGTTCGAAATCAGTCTCAAAGTCATCGTCCAACGCATTGTCGTTCTTCTGAGGCGTCGGAGGGGTGATGAGTGAAATGTGCTTTGGTTGGCGAGTCTTGGATACTTTGATGGTTTCGGAACCGTCGCCGAAGAAGTCGTCATCGTCGTCGTTATCACGGAACTTCTCCAGGTTGATTGCTCCGGTCAACGTGCTTCTCCTTGATTCAGTCGACTCTCTCCGGTCCAGCAGCGACACGGCCGGGGGAGTCTTGGTGAGCTTGGTAGGGCTCGTCTGGCTCGAGCCACCACTGACCTGCCTAAGCATATCAGGGAACTTGGAGCCGTCCTGGGGCTTGATGCGGAGGCCCTGGGTCGAATCTGGGAGTACCAGATCGTCCTCCCAGTCGTCCTGCATGATCTTCTTGATCTTCCTTCCGCCTAGTCGTTTAATAGTGCCACCCATGAGAGCGGAAGAGGGGACATTCTTGGGTATCGGAATGCCGGCTTGCGTGGCAGCGGCGATAGCGTCCAGGGTTGACTTCTCGTCGTCGCCCGGGACGTGCACATGCGTCTCTTCGTCCAAGATGGATTCAAGATCGGAGCGGAGGGAAACATGTGAAGAGGCAGAGTCACGTCGTGTGGAAGCAGCAAGGTTTGTAGCGGTGGAGGCGGTGCGAAAGGTTAAGTCGTCCGTGTCGATCTGGAAGTCGTCATCGTCCCAGTCCTCGATATCGGGTTCGGCCACGGGCTGGCGTGGCTTGAGGCGTAAGGGTTCCATGTTTTCGGCGTGTTTCTTTGTTTGGGGGAGCGCAGAATTGAATTGGGTCCAGGGAGGTCGTGGTCGTATGCCAACAGACTTCCCGGTAGCGCTGTTCTGCTTGTCAATGTTGCAAGATCATATCGTCAACAATAACAGCAGCATCGGCCGGGCATGTCCTTTCAATGGTTGGTAACGGTCGTCGCAAGCGAAGGGTTGATTGGGTTCTTGGTGGAGGTGGTGGTGGTGATTCGGGCGTAAGCTGGTTGCAAAGGGAGCAAAAATGGTTTGGGGTTGCGTGGTAGGGCGTAGAAATGGCGGCGTCTGGTTTTGTTTTGAGCCGGGTTTGGTATCGTCGTTTTCGGGAATGTGCGTAGTGTACGGAGTAGAAGGTAGTGTCTGTCTATGGGCTGGCTACCTAGGTACTGGTAGGATGAACTGCGAGTGATGCAAACGGGCGGGTGGAGGCTGTCTGTCCAAGAGGTTCGTGGTAAGGGGCGATGCGATTCGCAACAGGGTTCAAGATGTCGAGCGTGACGTTTGTCGAACCAGAATAGGAAGAGAACAGGGCAGTGGTGTGAGGTCGGGGGGTGGAAGAATTGGGATTGGGATTTGCGAGGATTGACGGCCTTGTTGGATGAGTGATGAAGCAAAAATGGCTGGGAAGCCGGGGTTGATGGCTCGGGTCTGGCAAACAAAGCGAGGTGGTAGGCTGGCGGGATGGTGGGCTGGGTCCAGCAACAGCGGTGCGGTGCGTGGTGCCGCAGGAGGAGGAGAGCGTGGCTGGTATACGTGGGTGCAGGTAGGTAGGTAGGTAGGTATCCGTAGGTAGGTATTGCGCGCATGTGTGGGCAGCCCACCCACCGGGCTACGTATGTGTTCCCCGTATTCGTGCGAGCGTGCGTGCGTGCGACGCATCTATTTTGAGCACGATTTGAGTTCCTGTCACTTTGGGTTTTGCCGGTGCAATACGAGTAGGCAGGTAGGTTATATCCGTAGTTTACGATCATCTGCTCTGGTGAACTTGTTTTTCCTCCTCCTCCCATTGTTTACTTGAAATGATTGCCCTGGTAATTAATTGCTCCGGGGTGAGATGAGGGGAGACTGGAGCAGCAGAAGTAAGTTCCACTCCGGCTTCTTTTTCTGGGTCGACTGGGCCCGGCACCGGCACTGAGGGAGGGCGAACAGCTGAGCGAAAAAGAACAGGTGTGGGAATGGAAGTGGTGCTGGGGCCTGGAGGGGAGGGGGGGAGCGGTTTCCAGGGCTCCAGGGCTCCAGGCTCCTCCTTGCCTTGCCTTGCGCCTACCGCATCTGGTGAATCACGATTTTTTTTTCCCAGGCGCGCCACGTGATTCGGCGGGGGGATGGTTGTCGGGTGGGTTGATTGGATAACAAGGGATTGGATGCGGGGATGGTTGCACCTGCACGGTTCCAACGTGTTCGAGACGCGACCGTCGCCTGCATCCACTCTCTCTCTCTCTCGCTCTCCTTTCTTCCCTCGTCTTGTCTTCCGGTGCTTTGGCCAAAGCAAGCTCGGACGACAGCCGCAAGTCCGCATCTCAGGGAGAACCTAAACGAGGTCGCCAGCCTTCCGCTGCACTTCAGCAATTGGCTGGCTGACTGGCTGGCTGGCTTCAGCAATAGCAAGCACCCGGGAGAAAAAGAGGCTATCGAATCTTTGATCTTCAGGGCGAACGGTGCTAAAAAATACTAGTAGCCCTTCCCAGTGACCCCTTCAAACCAATAGCCTGAAAGCCGTCTCGTCTCCATAGCTTCTTGTTTATTTATTGACAGCCTTGACAATAAAACAACATGAATCGCTGACGACGTTCCCGTTCTCCGTGCCCTCCGACTGTGACCCGACCTTGCCGTCACGAATGTCTAAACATTCAAGGGTATATGCCTGAGGCTGTCGCTCAGACCCTTTCCTTTCCTCTCCGTTGCCCGCCAGCCAGCCTACTCCGTGCCTTCCTTCTGCCTGCACGTAGGTAGCATGTACCTGCCTACCTACCTGTGCTGCCTGCCCTGCCTGCCCTGCCTGCCTGTTTGAGCACGGTAGCTGCCTAGTTCCTGACCCCAGGACCCCTCGACGACCCTCATGGCTCAGATAGATGGCTTCATCTCATTCCCCTGTACTTAATGTCAACAAACTGCCAACTACGGAACGGATGCTCTGTCCAGGTCTCACTTTTCCTGTTGTCTCACGAGAATCCTACCCAACCAAAACGCACCCTCAAACCAAGGTGTTAGTTTTTTGGATTCCAGCCCTCCCAAACAAATCTGCTTGTCCTTGAAACCCCCGACACCTTGGCCCCGCCCGACGCTCTCGGACTCGACTCTCCGGGAAACAAGCACTATTGACATTGACGACACTGACACTGGAACGGCAACTCATCTTGGGGCACGCACGGGGGCAAATTATCACACCTCTAGCTCATCATGACTCCGGCACACATCCTCCGGTTTCCCCGGTCAGATAGCCAAGGTGGCTTCGTCGTCATCCAAGCTACGCCTATACGGTCCAAGGCATTGGATTTCAAGTTGGTTGGAACTGATGGCGTGGAGCCATATGCCGTTTCCTGTGAGTCGAATGCTCGTCATCCTATTCCTGGCCGGAGATCATCACGGCCCGGGCGAGTGGGTCTTGTCCGATGTTGTTTCATGAATCGAATTCATGCATCCTCGAAACGGAACCTGGGGAGGCTAACAGAAGGTTTCCCCTTGCAGTGAGTCAAGAGCGAGCCGCTGCACTCCGAGTCAAGAACAGCCCCTGCACAGACGACGAATGGATCTCCATTCTAACCGCCGTGTTGCAACAAGAACCGGCCAGCGACATCGAGGTGCTCGCCGATGTCGAAAATGAAGCAGTCCTCACTTTGACTGTCCGGAGAAAGGGAAAGGAGTTTACCGTAAGTCATGATTTGCTTAACCCTCTTCCCAGCCCAGCTTTCGGGTGGTCGGTCTGATGGCTGGCCTCTAGCAACGTCTCGGCGCCATCGAGTTGAGCCACAGCCCGCATGAGCTGATTGAGCTATTCGACTGGTGTGCTGTGTCGGCGCAGATGGCCAATGAGGCCAAGGAAGCTTTAGCTTCTGCAACCGCAAAAGCGAGCCGGCTTGAAGAATCTGTGCATGAGCTCAAAGCACAGCTCGACGGCCTGCTCGCGGCCAAGGAGGCCGACGAGTCGGAACTGCTAGAGAAGTTCCGCGACCTATTAAATGAGAAGAAGGTCAAGATCAGACAGCAGCAGAAACTTTTGGCGGCCGCATCTGTCGAGCCCGACAAGCTAGCGCAGGTACAGAGCTCCCAGGCCGCAGGAACTGGCCATGCCGCAACCAAGTCTAGGCCGGCCAAGAGGAAGACCGCCCCCGGCCCCATCAATGAGGAGGATAGCTCCTCCGATGAGGGTTTCGAGAAGATGGACGTGGAGCAAGCTCCCGAGGATTCAGGACAGCAGCGCGACACGACCGAAGACGAGGATGAGACGGCTAGTGAAGACGATGACGATGACCAGCCAGCAGCGCCGACGTCTAAGAAGCAGCATGAGTCTGTGGAAGCTTCTCAGCCCAAGGGGCAGGCCACCGCCGCTCAAAAGGAAGCACCTCCAGTGAAGAGGGAGCTTCCCTTTGCCAAGAAGAAGGCCGCCCCAAAAGCACCACCTCGGCCCACTGAAAGCGAGACAGAATCCGACGATGAGCTCTGATATGGGTTGGAGACGAAACTCAACCGAGTCGACATGAACGCTTGTGTTGTCACATTTGGTTCCTTCCTCATGCCATCATATCTGATGCCGCTAGAGACAATGACACACTTGGCAGTTTCTCATTAATCCTTTTGACCTTATTGCTACATAGACAATCATTGCACGCTATGATCCGAGATGCTAGGACGGTTCCCATTGATTGGCCCACTTAGCTCTTGTCATCAGCGTCGAACCGGTTCTTCCAAAATCCGCGAACATGTTTGGTTTCACCGGCCTTGGCGATCTCGCTCACCTCCCGAGGCGTGAGCTTGATGGCAGGGAGATGGCTCAGATAGCTCTGCAGCCTGTCTTCCTTGGAGGAGGTCGTAATGGTGAGCAGGCCCTGGTCGATGCACCATCGGAGTCCAATGACGGAATCGCTTACGCCGTACTTCTTGGACAGGTTGGCGAAGATGGTCCTGACGGGAGAATCGACGTCCGAGGTAATGGGGGTCAAGGGAGCATACGCCGCCACTGCAATCTTGTGCTGGCGGTGGAACTCTAGCAGGTTGCCGTGCTGCAGGTGAGGATGGAACTCGATCTGGTTGATGGCCGGAGGGATCTTGGCCGTCTTCAAGATGGCCTCAAGGTGGGACTGGAGGTAGTTGCTGACTCCGATGGACTTGGCCCGGCCGGACTCCTTGATGGCCTCCAGGTCTGCCCACTTCTGCTGCAGCTCCTCGTCCGACTCGGCGAAGAAGGGACCATGGATAAGATAGAGATCCACATAATCAAGACCAAGTTTCTCCAGAGACGCCGCAAAGGCCTCTTCGGTGTTCTGCTTCTTGGTTCCGCTACTCTTGGTGGTCACGAAGAGCTTCTCGCGTGGTACACCGGCCTTCTTGATGGCCGCGCCGAGCTCCTCCTCATTTCCATAGACTGACTTCCGTTAGAGTGGCTTCTCATTGGATGTCACCGCCACTGCCTGGACATACCTTCGGCGCCATCGAGGTGACGGTATCCGAGTTTTATGGCCTGGACCGTGTTGTCCACAATCTTCTCATCAAAGCCCGCGCCGCCCCTTTTGTAATTGGCTGTCCCTAGGCCATATCCGAGCTACTGATATGTCAGCACTAGAAGTCGTTGGAGCGAGCTAGCCATGGTCCGCCCAGGCTCTAGGAGCAGTCAAGTGCTGACACTCGTTGCCGCGCAGCAGGGTCCTCATTGTGGAGGCGGACTCGTCACTGGGAGCGGCAACTCACCATTGGGATCTTGTTGCCATCGTTAAGCGTGAGCCAGGGGATGTAGTCCATCTGCTTGGGCGGGGTTCCCGAAGCATCGGGCGCGAACGTGGACAGAATCGAGTTCATGTTGCGATTTCGAGGGGTGATCGAAGAGGGGTAGTTGCTGCACCGAGCCTTGAGATCAAGCTCAAAAGAATATGCAGCGATGTGTACGGAGGGCGTTGGGATTGATTGAAATAACGACAATTAGAAAATGGGCCAGGGCAAGGGGTTTGGATTTCTAATCCGATGGGATCTATGTTTTCGAGTTGTAAATGGAGCTTAGGGGGGCAACCGGGCTATCAAAAAAACCATGGGACGACAACGACACACCGAACGCATCATGCTTTCCGTGCCCTCTCCACGTTTCGATGACACACGGTACGAGACCGCTCCCCGCCGCGCCGGCCAGGGAGAGCCGAGACGAGCAATTGACATCATCAGAAGAGCCGTCCGTACCTGATCCGAGGAGAGAGCTTCGTAAGGTCCAGTCACACGAAGCAAACATGGCGCACTGGGGGACGGCGGGCTGGTCTGCAGTGGCACGCTGGGGACCCCCCACTTGCCCCAATGGGATCTTGCCAGGGCGTGCTGGTTTGCAGTGACGTGACGCCAATCGTGACGACAGCGTTGGGGGCTGTTGCGTGAGGGCGGGATGCAACTTTCTTTTTTGCTCGGACACACGGGCCCTGTGCTCCCGCCCAAACTTTTAGGGGTCAAACCTTGAGGCCCCTAAAAAGGGCATTGACAGAGGAAAAAGAGTCGAAAGTACGGGGTGATTAGGAATCGAATCGGAATATTCGGCATCTCAGATGATTCCGGGATCGGAAGACCCGTTGCTATGCACCAGCGACCCCGTCGACGTGGACGCCGAGGTTCTATCCAGGTGCGCATCTCCAACGGCTTAGGTCAGCATGGATGGCGAATTGCTTAAAGTCCGTTGTCACTGTCTCTCGCATCGCCGAACGGGCGACCTAGTCAGTCGGCTGGCGCCATCATCATTAGCAAATACCCCTCCTCCGAAACGGAATTTTGTCCGGATCTTTTTATTTTATTTTTTATGCTGTACATCTGGAATCTGCGATACCCCCCTTTCGTTCTTCTTCTTCTTTGCCACAAGCGGGCTGTTTCTTACCACTTGCACCACGCGCTCCATTGACGTCCCACGAACTGCGTATATGCTCTCACGACTGCTCTCCCGCCGAGCCGTCCCCAGAGCTTTCAGACTGCCCACCATGGCCGCCCAACTCTCCAACGGGGCGCCCGTCTCGACAGCCCCCAAGCCCGCGCCCGCCTGGCCCGGCGTCCCGATAGCAGAGCTCCCCAAGACCTGGACTTACACCTCCTCCCTCCCGCCCGACCCCGTCTTCCCGACCCCGGCCGACTCCCACAAGACCCCGCGCGACCAGATCGCCCCGCGCGGCGTCCGCAACGCCGCCTTCACATGGGTCCGCCCCGAGACCGCCGAGGACCCCGAACTCCTCGCCGTCAGCCCCGCCGCGATGCGCGACATCGGTATCAAGGAAGGCGACGAGGAGACGGAGGAATTCCGCCAGACCGTCGCGGGAAACAGGCTACACGGGTGGGACGAGGAGAAGCTTGAGGGCGGGTACCCGTGGGCGCAGTGCTACGGCGGGTTCCAGTTCGGCCAGTGGGCCGGCCAGCTCGGCGACGGCCGCGCCATCTCGCTGTTCGAGACGACGAACCCCGAGTCCAAGGTGCGCTACGAGCTGCAGCTCAAGGGCGCCGGCATCACGCCGTACTCGCGGTTCGCAGACGGCAAGGCCGTGCTGCGGTCGAGCATCCGCGAGTTCGTCGTGTCCGAGGCGCTCCACGCGCTGGGCATCCCCAGCACGCGCGCCTTGGCCCTGACACTCCTGCCAAGGTCCAGGGTCGTGCGCGAGACCGTCGAGCCCGGCGCCATCGTGCTGCGCTTCGCCCAGTCGTGGATCCGTCTCGGGAACTTCGACCTCCCCCGCGCGAGGGGCGACCGCGCCATGATCCGTACCCTGGCGACGTACGTGGCCGAGGACGTCTTCGGCGGCTGGGAGACCCTCCCCGCCCGCCTCGCGGACCCGGACAAGCCGGCCGAGCTCCTCGAGCCCTCCCGCGGCGTGCCCGCGACGGAGGTCCAGGGCCCCGAGGACTCGGCCGAGAACCGCTTCACCCGGCTCTTCCGCGAGGTCGCCCGCCGCAACGCCCTGACGGTCGCCAAGTGGCAGGCCTACGGCTTCATGAACGGCGTGCTCAACACGGACAACACCTCGGTCGCGGGCCTGAGCATCGACTTCGGCCCCTTTGCCTTCATGGACAACTTCGACCCGGCCTACACCCCGAACCACGACGACCACCTCCTGCGGTACAGCTACCGCAACCAGCCGACCATCATCTGGTGGAACCTGGTGCGCTTCGGCGAGGCGCTGGGCGAGCTGATCGGCGCCGGCGCCGGCGTGGACGAGGACGCCTTCGTCAGCAACGGCGTCGAGGAGGGCCAGGCCGACGCCCTCGTGGCCCGCGCCGAGAAGCTCATCACGCAGGTCGGCGAGGAGTACAAGGCGCTCTTCATGGCCGAGTACAAGCGCCTCATGGCGCGGCGCCTGGGGCTCAAGAGCTTCAGGGAGAGCGACTTTGACGAGCTGTTCAGCGACCTGCTGGACACGATGGAGTCGCACGAGCTCGACTTCAACCACTTATTCCGGCGCCTCAGCTCCGTCGGGCTCTCCGAGGTCGCCGACGAGGACGCCCGCCGCGAGACGGCGGCGCGCTTCTTCCACGCCGAGGACGGCGTCGCGGGCGGGGCCAAGGGCCGCGCGGACGTCGGCGCCTGGCTGGGCAAGTGGCGCGCGCGCGTCGTCGAGGACTGGGGCGAGGACGACGCCGACGCCGCCCGGGAGAAGGCGATGAAGGCCGTGAACCCCAACTTCGTGCCGCGCGGGTGGGTGCTCGACGAGATCATCAAGCGGGTGGAGAAGGACGGCGAGAGGGACGTGCTGAGGCGGGTCATGCACATGGCGCTGCACCCCTTCGAGGACAGCTGGGACGGCGAGGAGACCGAGGGGCGGCAGTACAGGGGGGACAAGGCGGAGGAGGAGAGGTGGGTTGGGGATGTGCCCAAGTTGAAGAGGGCCATCCAGTGCAGCTGTAGCTCATAGATGATGGGCTTTAGATTTGCCTCGGTCGTCGCAACGAGCCATTTTATGATACTCGACGGGACATGTTTAACAAAAGTTAGTCTGGCTTCACTCAAGAATTATCCCATTCTTATCTGTGCCATCCCACACATAGTATGTTGAAAGGGGCAGTATGCTGTAAGTGTTTCACGTTCTGGCCACGCTGAGTATGTCAAGGACTCATGCCGTCATTGCAATATATCCAGTTACTGTAGACGTGTGGCCAATCGTTGTGTTCGTGCATCCCGTCGTTCGTCAGTATGTGGCCTCACAGCAGCATGCTAGACAACTGTCATCCTAGATGGGTAAAACAATGCCGCTTCTAAGACGCATGGCTGATTTACGCCCTGCTACCTACATTGGATATCAACACCATCTCAATTGTTGGGCAGATTGTGTCCAGAAACCCATCCCTTCACTCGTCGCTGGTCTCACGGCATCACAGGCTCGCTTTGGCAAGAACTTGTAAGGCCTAAGCACTAATGGCCGCTACTTGTACTTGATGATGACCTAACGTCACGTCTAATTACTACAATAGAACAGCCCGGGATACGTCGCGTTATCACATGGCACTCAGGTGAAGTTATTTACTTTCTTCAACTACCCGCCTCCTTCTACCCACGCGTGCTATTATGTACAAGCAATGCATTCATCCCAAACAAAGGAGCTTTCTTTTCTACTCTTCTCCGCAGCAGTCGTACTCGTACAGCCTGTCCCTCATGCCCCGTACTCGACCTGACCCATTGGCCTGTCCTCCTCCATGCCTGGCGCCATAAAGTTGGTCTTAGGGTTGCCGGTGGCCTTGGCCGCGGAGCAGCGGGCCATCGTCGGTGAACTTGACAACATGTTAGCAGGATATCGAGTAAAGTGGGCCAGGTGTGTCGACTAACCTTCTTGAGATGACGTCTGTGAAGTAAAAGTTCTCAATGACCTTCTTCAAGGGCGTACCGCTGGCCTTGGAGCCCTTGTTCTGGTCGACGAGCTGGACCTTGCTCAACTGCTGCAGGGCGACAGGCTCAACCACATCGTAGGCCGCCAGGGCCGGGCTGATCTCAGCCATTCTGTCACGGAGCTGAGCAACATCTTCGTACGGCAGAGGAGCGCCGAGGAATTCGCTGATGGCACGGATGATCTTCCAGTCGGTACGGGCAGCACCGGGGAGGGAGGTGGCGGCACGGGTCATCTGGACACGGCCCTCGGTGTTGATGTAGGTGCCGGCCTTCTCGGTGTAAGCAGCACCGGGGAGAACGACGTCGGCAAGCTGGGCACCGCGGTCGCCGTGGTGGCCCTGGTAAACGACAAAGGCGTTCTTGGGGATATCCTTCTCGGAGATCTCATCGGCACCGAGAAGCCAGACGAACTTGGGGGCGGTCTCCGCAACCTCGGTGGAGGGAGTTACGAAACCGACCTCAAAGGCACCGGCGCGAGAAGCGGCCCTCTGGAGAACGTTGTATCCGTTCCACTCAGGGGTGATGAAGTTGGCGGCGTTCTTGTCGACGAAGGCACCGATGGTCTCGTAGAAAGCCTTGGAGTCAGCGTGGTCAGTCACACCAGAGCCCACGATAATCATGGGGCGTTTAGCAGACTGCAGCTTCTTGCCAAAGGGACCGGCAAGGGCCTGCTTGAGGGCGGCGTGGTCGAGGCCGAGGTGCTCGAACTCGAAAGTGGAGTCCCACGTCTCTCCAACAACACCGATCTCGAGGTCGGAGCGCAGCCATTGTTTGCGGATACGGGCGTTGAGGACAGCAGCCTCGTGTCGGGGGTTGCTGCCGACAATGAGGATGGCGTCAGCCTCCTCAATGCCCTGGATCTTGGAGTTGAACAGGTAGTTGGAGCGGACGTCGACACCGTGGGCAATGGGCTTGCTTCCAGAAGGCATGTCAAGGGCCAGGTTCTCAGAGCCCAGCTTATTGGCCAGGTCCTTCATGGCAACCAGAGACTCGACCTCAGTCAGCTCACCGGCAATGACCTTGAACTCGTTGGCCTTGGGCTGGAGGTGGTGGTAGGCATTGGCGACCTCGGTAAGGGCCTGCTCCCAGTCGGCGGGTTCGAACTTGCCCTCACGGCGGATCAAGGGCATGGTCAGCCTCTGGGTCTTTAGGCCATCGCAGGCGAAACGGGTCTTGTCGTTGATCCACTCCTCGTTGACATCGTCGTTGAGTCTGGGGAGGATACGCATGACCTCGAGGCCACGGGAGTCGACACGAATGTTAGATCCCAAACCGTCGAGAACATCGATGGACTCGGAGTGCTTCAGCTCCCAGGGTCTCGCGCGGAAAGCGTAAGGCTTGGAGGTCAGGGCACCGACGGGGCAGAGATCGATGACGTTGCCGGAGAGTTCGGAGTCGAGGTTCTGCTCGAGGTAGGTACCGATCTGGATGTCGTTGCCACGGCCGAAAGAACCCATCTCGGGGGCGCCGGCAACGTCGTTGGAGAAACGGACGCATCGCGTGCAGTGAATGCATCTGTTCATAGAGGTCTTGATGAGGGGGCCGATGTTCTTGTCCTCGACGGCACGCTTGCCGCCAATCTCGTGGAAACGACCACGGTCGCCACCGTATCGCATCGACTGGTCCTGGAGATCACACTCACCACCCTGGTCGCAGATAGGGCAGTCGAGGGGGTGGTTGGCGAGGAGGAATTCCATGACACCCTCACGGGCCTTGTGTGTGATGGGGGAGTTGGTCTTGACGACCATACCAGGCTGGACGGGCCATGCGCAGGAGGCTACGGGCTTCGGGGCGCGCTCGACTTCGACCAAGCACATACGGCAGTTACCGGCAATCGCGAGCTTTCTGTTGGATTTGTCAGTCGGGGATCATCCCTCGCAACGGCCGTGTATTCGGTCGGGGAAGTCGTACTCATGGTAGCAATATCTGTTTCCGGGTCAGTCACTGCCTTCTACGTTTGATTTCTAATGGCTAAACGAACCTAGGGATTGTAACGCCTGCCTTTTCGCAAGCTTGGATCAGGGCGGAGCCGGCTAGAAGGTCGTGAGCAGGAATCCCCGGACACAGCCACATCGCATCTCACCTTCGACTGACACCTTCTTTCCGTCTACATATCTCGTCAGCAATCGTCCCAGAAACCAATTGGTGCCCCGTTCTCGAGAGCGGGCTCGTCCATACCAATTGTAAGCTCGACTTCGGCGTTCCTGCGAGCTGTGGTAGCAAAAGTTCGCGAGGCATTGGCGGCCTGCTTGCCAGTCCGCCAAGCCGAACGTGCTAGAGAATGCCGCAGCATCGTATCGCCTTGACGGATTGAGACTCAGACGGAACGGTGGAGGGCGTTGTGGTGGGAGGGCGGATTGATATTCAATCGTTGACGTCGGGAGGAACTGCTATTCTGTCGTCCCGGGCCATGGGGGTTTGGTGGCGCTAGTGCGGAACTCGCGATTAATTTACATCGATGGTGATTGGCCCACCAGCCCGGGAGCTCCTTGCCGCCTGAGGCACCCAGAAAGTCCTCCGACTACCATTTAGTTCCCGGAAAATTTCGCCGCAGAGCGGCCTTTCTCTTTTTTCTTCTTCACTTTAAATTGTATATGGACACTTTTCGTGGGTGAGCTTGAGCATCGCAAGATGCTCCAATCGAGCCTTCCTCTATCAAGTGTACCTAGATGAAGCATTTTGACGCCGTTTATGGAAGCATGGGAGAACTCTTCAATGACCGTTGCCTCTTACCGCCGGTCGTTACATTTCATGGTGACGATGAGACTAGCTGTAGACTGTACATGTGTATTTGCTGGTATCTAGTGGTTTGTACATGGCAAGGCAGTTGTACCCGCGACGTGTTCTGGTCGAGTCGCTGTCATGGACCATGGACGAGCTGGTCTCAGCCGCTGGAGTCTGACTTTGGCTTAGGCCTCCCCCGCCTGGTTTCGAGTGCTTGACATCACGTCGCCTCATCCGGTTGAGGACATCGTTGCCCCTCCCGCTTTCCGTCATTGTTCCTGATTCTGAGGAGGTTCCTCTTCCTGTCCGTGGTTTGCAGATGACTCCTCCTGCGCCAGCTCCCTCTCCAAAGCCGTCTTGTAATGGTTTTTGATCTCTTGCGCATGAGCGGCATATCCTCCTAGTTGCACCAAGGCTTGGCCAGCGTTGTAAAACGACCAATGGAGTGCCGCCTGCCTCGGCGGCAAATCGCCCGGGATCTCGGGGTACGTGTATGTCGACAAGTGATGATTGTTGTAGTTGGCCTTGTGAGGAATTGGGGCGTTCACGTTTGCCATGATGAGGTCCTCTTCACCCGGCATAAGGCCTGTGGTGGTCTCGAAGACGCCAATGGTCGCCTCCAACTTCTTCGCGTGCTGTAGGATGCGCCGATGCTCGCGTTGGTATATGTACCTGATGTTCTGCTCTACAGCAGCTGTGTGTTTCTCGATGTTTTGCTGGCAGAGCTTCAAGCGGTCGCTTTTCTTTTGGGGAGGATCGAATGGTTCAAAAAGACTCTCTTCCAAGGGGATAAACATCGCCATCGCCTGAGCACCTGGTACGAGTATCGGTATATCTTCCTCTTCTGGGGACTGACTGCTGCGGTGTGCCTTCCCTGGCTCTTCCGCTGTATTGCCCGAGCTCTCTTGCGTCTTATCCATCAATGATCGTATGCTTCAGTGAGAACGAATGCCGCGCTTGATTATGGTCAAAGGAAGGGGCGATGACGCACTTCGAAACTGCTCGTTTTGGTGTATTAGACGTGGTCGGGTGAGGGGTGAAAGTATGAAGTTGAGATCTGAATTAATAGACCAGGAGAGAAAAGCAAAGCTAAACTACCCAGGGTCCCACGCCTCTGGCCAGGTACTCCACGCTGCTCTAACCTCGCGACCTCGTCAATTCCTAGCAAACACCAAAGCCTACAAATTTATTTCTCGAAATGCCTGCTTGGTAACTTACGAGTCCCTCCTTGGGATCTCCTCGATTCCGGCTGATGTCGCATCGAATTAGTGGCAGGCATCAGGTTGGTATAAACAGACACGAGTGTATTATCAATGACAAGGCGTGTTGAATAATAACACAATCCTCAAGCCGCGTTCACAGTTATCGAGCATAGAAATAACACGCAAGGTGTGCAGGGTTCTCCTGACGGATTAAATATGTAAGTCTATGGAGGGCCTTAATCGTCTGCACAGTTCGCCTCATGAGACTCGGCTACTGCGCTCGGCTCGGCATTTAAGCGCCATCTACGATATAATGGCATCATCTCCAATTCGGTCCCGTTGATGCCGAACTAGTTTAAGGCGTAGCCGTGAAATCGTATCCCAGAAGCTGCTCATCTGCAGTCAATATCGGGGACACATATGTGATCTCCACATCTCGTGATAAGACGCAGAGCATACAGCCGTAGAACAGCATTCGCGTGCTCTGTGGAGTAAGCCGAGCATGGGATATCGTCTAAGTCGCGCAAGCCTTTCAGCTCTACTGGGAACGGGTGGGAGATGTGGCCCTGACCAGGTCGATGCTGCGGTCAGGATGCAAAGAGCCACACCGATCGCGTTCCGGTCGTAGGCTGCGCCTCTCACAAGCCGTCGATAAGTCATCATCTAGACGGCAAAAATTTCCTCACGTACTCCCTCATCAACTTCATCCCCGCCCGGACCAAGTCTTCCAACCTCCGGTCCTTTCGCTTGCGCATCCACAGGAGAATAAGGCCCAAAAGGACCATGTCGATGGCGAGGTGTTTCATTATCAACCAGGTCAACCACCGTACCCAGGCAGGAAAGCTTCGCGATTTTTTCGACTTCCACTCTCTTCCTGTTGTGATTTGCTCTCGTAATGCCGCGACTTCGGCCGAGAGTTTCTCCAGGGCTCGTTCCACGCTCCGGGACCAGTTACTGCTTCTCGCAAGCGTATCTACTTCTTCGTCGTCGTTGAAACCTATCCTCCCTACCGATTCCCGTTCGGCAGCGTCGTCTTCGCTCATGGGGCTTAGAACTTTCAGCGGACCTTCGGTTTCGGGCAGGGGTTGCTGATACTGTCGCAACCCGCCGGTGTGCCTCGTGTCTTTGGGTGAAGAGTCGGTCGAGCTAGGGCTGTTGTTCTTGATCTGGTTCCACACAAATTCGAGTTCCGCGACGAGTTCTTTGGCGTTTCTGCATCGACGTGTCAGCAGGGCCGCGATGCGCAAATGGCCAAGGGGAGGCAGAAGGGAGATATGAACTTACGGTGTCGTCGCATATTTGTGCATCGTCTCGATCAACGCCTCGATATACCTCCTCTTTGCTTCGGTGCGGCTCAGGCCCTTCTGGATATTCCAAGCATCCCACTTGTCCTTCTCGCGCTGAAGCTCGTCGGCAGGCAGGCCGGAAGCCAAGGTCGGGCGTTCCATGACGCCATCAACGTCACCCTCCATTGCTTGCTTATAGAGGCCATAGAGTCGCAGCCTGTCGGACGGCGGGGGGCGCGAGGCCCCAGTTTTGGGGATTTTCTTGACGGTATTTAAAGCATGGACGAACACGCGATCTGGAGAGGAAGCATAATCGCATTAATTAGCCGGGGAATTGCTCTCCACAACAAAAGGGCGGCGGTAAAGTTTTCTTTCGCAACTCACCCACGGAGTCAGCCATCTAGAAGGCTATCCTTGAATCAGACAACTTGGGCGAGATTGGGAAAGGCGCGTTTATGGCGTGTCTCCGAGGTGATTCGTGCTGGCTGGATCGGGGGTTTTGGTGCGGTTCGGCTGAACAACACCGGCCAAAGATAACGCAGATGGGTTCCCCCTTCACCGAGAATCCAAGATGGGGCGAGGTACCTTGGCCGCGGGAGCTGAAACGGGCGATGGAGGCAACATGCGCTGGCAAAAGGAGCAGGATAGGACTACAGCACGCTGACATGCATTATGCGAAAGCTCCTCCATGGAAAGTTTTCTCTCTCGTCGTCGTTGTCCAACGAAAGGAAGGGGTCTGCTGTCTGTTGGGTGGGCAGCGAGCGAGGGTGCTGGCAGGAGAACCACGGTAATGAGCGCGGCAGAATAGTTGGTATCCGGCAATCAGCTGTCGAATCGGGTGGGCGTGGGGATGGGATGGGGGGGTTCGCGCGCTGTAATTGTCATTGCCTCGGCCACCAACGCGACCCTAGTGACTCGTTGAAGGCGTAGCTGGGGTTAGAGTGGGCTTGGGTGCGCGGGGCCCAACTGGGGGGGCCTGTCAGGGGTTGTAGTTCCCCGAGATCCTGGCTGGCAATCCGCCCTCACCCCGCGTCTTCTGCAAGTCAAGTGCGGTTAGCCGTCTTGCCGCTGCGCTGCTGCTGTCGGCCGCGATGGAAAGGCACGTGCAATGCGATGCGAGTTGCCGTATTTGCCATCGAGTATTGGTTTGTTTGCTTCTACGGTTTGGACTTCCGTCAATTGACCTTGGTTGCCGTGCTGGCACTGAGCCGAGGCTTCTGGGGCCAGCACCGCATCTGCGGAGGCGCATTGTTGTTTACCTACCTAGCATCCATCCGACGACTCGACTTGACTCGGCTTGAGCACGCACGGGTATGTCGCAGAGACCGAAAGCATCCGAGTTGACATCCTTCATGGTCATCCATTGGCTCTAGTCTGCTTCCCGCATGGGTCGCCCTTTGGCATTCTGTCATTGCGTACCTATCCTTTCCGGACTATCTCGTCCATGTGCCCCTGTCAGCGAACTTTGTCACTTCATCGCTTCTCATTTGAGATTGCCATCTCGGGTATAATGTAGCCGCATCAGGCCGATTCAGCCTCCTTCTCCCCAAGGGCTGCCATGAACGCCCTTTTCTTCTCTTCGTAGACTTTCATCAACTTCTTGTTGTTCAACGCCACTTGGGCTGCCTTCTGTCCTGCCTCCTTCTTGTTCAGGTCGCTCCCCGTGCCTAGGAGTTTGTTCTTCTCCCCCCACCCGTCAAGATAGACACCGACGGTAAAGAGAGCCAGCTTCTGGTTGTACTTGTCCTTCTTGTTCCCGCCGGGCATGTCTTCGTATCGGATATTGATGCCTCTGGCACCAATTACCTGGTTCAGCCGGACTTTGGGCGGAACTTGAGTCTCTACCGTCGCAGTTCCGCCCAGCTCCTTCACCATCCCCATTCCACCATCCCGGGCATTGTTTCTGATTTGATCCTGGATCGTCCTTGCCCACAGTGTCTTTAACCATTCTGTAGCCTCGGAAAGCCCGGAGACCGGATCCGAGAGGATAACCGCGGCGACGTATGCCTCGAACAAGTCTCCGCTAACCTTCTTGATTTCGTGTGGTTTGGCCACGGCGGGCAGGTTCCCGTTAGACTTGAACTCGCGGGGCAATCTGGCCCTTTCGAAGAGCTTGTAGTGTGCAGAATATTCCCCGAGATTGGCGTTGCGAATGAGAAGCTCTCTCAATTGAGCACATTTTCCAGTAGGCAATCCCCCAAAGGTCTGAAAGATGAGAGATGACGAGATCAACTCAGTGTAGGCATCTCCGAGCCACTCGAGACGGTCGTAACTGAGTTCGGCCTTACTCTTAACCGCACCTGGATGGGTAAAAGCTGCCACCTCTAGGACCGGGTTCGAGATCTTGGGGAGAGGCGGCATCGAGCTCGGGATATCTGCGGGTGTCCATGGCGTGACCAGAGTGAAAGAAGGAATTGGAGGCGCGGAGGCCGTTGGCGAGGTTTCAGCCTTCTTGCTTCGAGAGGCCTTTTCTTGAGTTGTCAATCGACTGATCGAGTTTTGGCATGATTGTGCAGGGAGCTTCATCATGCTTACACCGTTCTCTCCTTCTTTCTCATCCTGGGTGGATCCTTCGCGAGCCAGTTGCTTGAACGAAGGTAGTAGTGTCTCACTGAGGCGTCGTAGATTTTTCAAATCCTCGCTCTCAAAACAAGAGTCAGACCTCGTTCTAGACAAGGTCTGAAGGCACCTGATGAGCTCATTGCTGTGGTCGAGAAGCAATTCTAGCGCCTCGAATTCTCTGTGTCTTCGCTTGCTTGGAGGCAGCGCTCCTGAGCTTGAGCGCTTGCTCATTCTGCTGTTTTCATACAGCAAGACGATTCTTGAGTTTTTCCTCTTTGGACTCGCTCCACGAAACAATATAATACTCAAGGAATGTTCGGTAGAAGAAATCGAATGCTGAAAATATTGAGTGACACTGTTTGTAACTTTTACATCCTCATTTCATCGACTGACAAAAAAGATCTGGGCACTTTGGACGGGTGGAACCCGGTGCTGCACCTCAGGGAGTGGGCCCAGCACGCGACAGGGGAGTGGGAACGATCTGTAACGGTCAATCAATGACCCGATATCCGTGGCCAATTGGACGTCGCGTCTTGGTCCGTGCGGGGCCAACGCTGGACTTCGCGGTTTACCTAGCTATGCTTGCTCGACTTCGCGACAATTTTCCCTGACAGCGTTCTTAGAAGCCAGGCAAATATGAGTGTCCCACGCGCGAGGTTGTTGGACCTCATGAGGGTAATCCCAGCCTCTGCCTTAAAATTCTGTAGCCCACCAACTAATTGAATGGAATAGGTCCAATGCGAAGTCTTTGCGACAACATTTAACCCGGAGAGATTACGAACGGGAAACAAGATCCTACGCCAACGCCTGAAGGGACCTTCTCTCGCATCCTACTACCCGCGCAAGGTGCTTACCATCAAGGACGTCCAGAGGGAATTCGGCCCTGAACTCACGACCCCCGACGTGGACGAGATAGACCGATTGGAGCATATTGCTGCGTATGCTTGACAACAAGGGAGGAGACAATGATCTGCTGCTAACACACAATACAGTCTGAAGGCCAGAGGCAAGAGTGCGCCCAAGAAGCTGAAGTCGAAGCGTAAGATCCTCTCCTTCCATCGATTTGCGCCACGACCCCTAAAGTATTGACCATCTTGCAGCTGAGAGAAAGAAGAAATGAGAGCCTCTCGCGAGACCGTCTGTACGATACGATGTGCAACTACTGAATGAACCGCCGGGTCCATATTCGCCGAATTACCCTATACACTGAGGCTCTTGGATAGCTTCCGTCTGTCCCTCAGAATCAAAGCGGTTTTTTGACTCGACCACTATATTGTGTGACGTATGGGCATGTCAGAAACCACGAAGCCCTCGAAGAGAGGGTGGCTCACAGCCAGGAGACGGGTCATAGAAGGATGTTTGAAGACAGGGCATCCGGTGTAAAAAGTAACATGGAGTATCTCTATGCCACTAGGATTCAAGTATATGTTTGAATCTCTCCCGAGATTTGCGACTGGCTCATATTTGTGGCGAAACTTCCTGCGCTGCATGTAGCTAGCTGATTCATCTAGAAGAAGGCAAATCCCGTCTTTCCGATATCAACCTCAACTATTTATTTCTTAAGCCATGATTCGCGATGCCTCGAGTTAGTAATGCTGCGAAAGAGCCAGCCGCCTGTTGGCCTAGAGGCAGTTGGTGTGCTCTTAGGCAGATGGAGCCAGGTCCAGTCTAATGGCAATAACTACCCAGTGTTACAATGCGTCGGGCAACAGGGTTGATCACCAGGCATTCTAAATCCAAGAAAGTCCAAACAGGCGCCACCGTACCTGTCTTAGCCAGCTACCCCGTAAATAGGGGAGGCAGGACTGTTGATACTTACCGATTGGCGATCTCCGTCCAATCTTCTACAGGTGCAATAGCGAGTCTTTCCTTCGATCAACTGAACGGCGCATCACACCTACTTCACCTTAGTCTCAACCTGGCGGCAAAGTCTCTTGATCCCCTCGCTATCTCGCAATTGCCTATTGGAATCAGAAGTAGGGCAACTAATTTCGAGAAAAGGTGCCTAGTATAGGTACCCAAACCTGCCTCCTTCCCTGTGTTGCCTTCTGCTCCTTCCTCCTTCTACTTTACCTCATCTCTCGAAATTTCGACAACAAAACCCATCCTCACTCTTCTCTTCACTCCTTTACTACCGCAAACCTCCCCCTCCACACCAGGAAGAAATCCCCATCAACAAACAATTCTTCATCTGCGATCCCTTGCAAAGGAATCTTTCCCATCTTGTCTGCCACCTTTCGGCAATACCCCTGCCTATTTACTGCAAAGTATCGACCCTTCGACAAGACATTGTACTCAACGCCGCGATGTCCACACCTCCCTCCACGGGTGCCACCCCTCAGCGAAGCTCTCCGGGATTTCCGCAGTCTCGCCTCCAGGAGAACACCAAGCAGTCTCCCGAGACAGCTGCCAAGGTAAGTGCCTTTTTTTTAACGATCATCGTCGTGCTTGGCCACCGGCTGCGTTGACGACCCAGGTAACACGCGTGATGGGTAACCGAGCTGACAATAATCCAAGGACGTCCCGGCCTTCAAGCAGAAGCCAGCCATTGTAACTCTTGGTACCTCCAAGCTTGTTAATCAGAATGTTCTTAAGGTTGGTTCTTCCACTCGCCATCTGCCGCCTCGCTCACAGCGACGACAGAAGAAGACCAATCAGGGTGCGGCTACTGTTGCTGGCACAAATCCCATGGACATGCTGCTCGCCAAGTTGTCGGAGCAACAAGCCGCCCTCGATCAGCAGAATGAGGCCCTGAAGAGTTCGGATGACAATGGCCTTTACACGCGCGGCTTCGACCAGTCTACCACGACGACCAGTTCAGTTCCCATCACTCCCGCGACGGACACGTTCCCAACAACTGCCCCTACAACCCGTCCAGCCAGTGCCATCCTTAAGGAGAACCACGGTAACATGGAAGAGGTCCTCCGACTGAAGCTGGAGCTTGCCCGAGCTCAGACCCAAATTTCTCGCCTCGACCACGAACTCGCGCAGTCACGCTCCATCAAGCAAGAAGACAATCCAGCCCCGCTGCCCTCGGTCCGCCCTGGCATGTTCGGGGCTGAGACGCCTTGGGGCCCGAACGATGACAGCTCCTCAGATGCGGGCGCCCCTTCTGTCGGCGGATACGGCCGTTCTCGCCCTGCCTGGGCCAGCCACAGAGGTCCTCCCCCCTTTTCCAATCATGTCATGCCCACGCCCTCCTCCGATTCACCGTCGATTGGAAGTGAATGGTACGGTGGTAACCGTGGTGGCATCAACCAGGGCTACATGGATCCTGCTGGCCCCTACTCCATGGCGGACAGTCACCGAGGTGATCGCATGAGCTATGACACTGAGGTTTTCTCACGGCCCCCTAGCAGTCGCCGGAATAACCGATTCGACAACAGTCGATGGCCCTCTCCTCAGCCGTACAGCGGATCCAACATTGGTGGTCAGAACTATGCCGGCTTCACGCCTTCCCCTGCCCCGTTCGATGCCATGAGCGGAGGCCCGGGTAGCACCACCGGCACTATTGGTTCTGGCATGTACCAAGGCTACAATCAGCAGCCCATCGGCAGTCAACTCTCGCCTCACGCCACCGAATTCACCACTGCTGATGGATGGAAGACGGAGGTAAGCCGGGAGAGCCAGAGTGAGAACTCCAGACCCACTGAGCTAACTCGTATTTACAAATAGTCCATCGCTACCGAGGGCCAGACATACCTCCCAACCACCGAACCTCTCAACTACCGTCGGCTGTTGGACCGCAATGTCAACTGCAACTGGAAGTACATTGTGGACAAGATTGTCTGCAACAACGATCAGCAGGCGTCTATCTTTCTTCAGCAGAAGCTGAAGGTCGGCACCCCGGATCAGAAGTACGAGATCGTCGAGGCCATTGTCGCTCAAGCATACCCTCTCATGGTCAACCGCTTCGGCAACTTTCTCGTTCAACGTTGCTTCGAGCATGGGACCCCCGAGCAGGTGGTCAAGATTGCCGAGGCCATTCGCGGCAATACTCTCAGCCTTTCCATGGATCCTTTCGGATGTCACGTCGTGCAGAAGGCATTCGACTCCGTCCCCGAGCACTACAAGGCGATCATGGTTAACGAACTCCTTCGCCGAATTCCCGAAACCGTCATTCACCGCTATGCTTGCCACGTCTGGCAGAAGCTTTTCGAACTTCGCTGGTCCGAGTCTCCTCCTCAGATCATGAAGTTTGTCAACGACTCCCTGCGAGGCATGTGGCACGAGGTCGCCTTGGGTGAGACTGGCAGCTTGGTTGTCCAGAACATCTTTGAGAATTGCCTCGAGGAAGACAAGGTATGCTTTCATCCCCCCCCCTTCGAAAGTACAGTGCTTACCAAAAGCCCAGCGTCCTTGCATCGAGGAGGTCCTCGCCAATATTGACATTGTGGCCCATGGCCAATTCGGAAACTGGTGTATTCAACACATTTGCGAACATGGCGCGCCGGCTGACCGTAGCCGTGCCATTGACCATGTTATCCGCTACGCTGCCGAGTACAGCACCGACCAGTATGCCTCCAAGGTTGTCGAGAAGTGCCTCAAGATTGGTGGCGGAGAGTTCCTCAGCCGTTACCTCGATCGAGTCTGCGAGGGACGACTTGACCGCCCCCGTATCCCTCTTGTCGACATTGCCAGTGATCAGTATGGCAATTACCTCATTCAGTACATCCTCACCCATGCTGGCATGCAGCATCGCGAGGTGGTGGCTGCCCACATACGCAAGCACATGGTGTCCCTTCGGGGATCCAAGTTTGGCTCCCGTGTCGGTATGCTTTGCACCAACCCAGCTGTCGCGACTCGTCCTGGCCCTGGCGTTGGTCCTAGCATGAATCGGATGGGCGCTGGTCCTCGCTACGGTGGCCCTGGTGGCGGCTACCGTTGAATCATGTCACGAAGGTCTCGGCACTGTTACGAAAACCCATCAGATGTTATTACTCTGTCGCTATGGTTCCTCTTTCCCCTGAATTCTGTCACCCTCCATGGATTTCCTTCAACTCTGACGAAGTCACGGCAACACCTCATTTGTACGCACTCACGAAATATCTTCCTCGGCAATTAATTTACAGATCAGCTGTCATCCTACGCTCGGTAGGTTATCACTTGCCAGAGTGCATTGGACACATCATGGTTATGGATTTTGCAATATGGAGGAGGTGCGCCGGTGTGGTCATCAAAAGCCCCCGCCTGGGTGTTGCAGCTGCACGACGAAGCCCTACCCAGAATGCTCTCATTTATACATGACGGTTCATTGGCACATCCAAGTATTCAATTGACACGTCTTTAGTTTCATCAGCCCACGAAAAAGGGCAAACTGGAGGAGCGCGAGGATGGTGGGCAAGCATGGAATATCAGAAAGACAAAGGCAATGATTGTATGTAATATGTATCACATTCCAGAGACTTTGGAGTGTGGCTGGCATTGGTCCAGATTGGACAGCATCCGTGGCAGTCCTCAACCAAGTCATTAGATAGTTCTCCTAGAATGTTCACCTTTGAGTGTTTCTTTTTTCCTTAAATGGGCCATTGACGAAATACAGCCTTCTCCTCGAAGCCTCGTTGTTTCTTCAAATCAGTGTCTAACGCCGCTTTTCACTCGAATATCATCCTTTTCTACCAAACGCCGCACGCATCACTTCGTAGATAACCCAGGAAATCCGGCATGGTTTCACGTCTCTTTGGTTGCAGTTTCAACTACGGGTGCTGCCATTTCGTCCAATGGCGGGAATTCAGCATCAACCATAGTACGCCTCTCGGCCTCGCCCGCTGTGACTTCTGCAGCCGGTGCATCCTTCTCCCAAGGTTTCTTTGGCACCGCACGTTTTCCAAACGGTTTGACAGACTAAAGAGTCAGCCGGCAACGGAACAAAGAGGAGCGAGGGATATAAGGGGAGGGGGGTGATGGGAACCTACCGCGTCTCTGACGACCGTGTCTGGGATCTGTCTGATGCCGGGGATGGGAATCCCCTGTTGGATCATCTCCAGCATCTGCGCGAAGCCAATGGGGTACGTGGGCTCGTCGCCCCCGGGGTCCGGGGCGTCTGCCTGCGAGGACGGTTTGCGCTCGACGTAGAGGTCTGCCTTTGGGGCTGCTGCTTGCCACGATGGCGTTGATTCCGAGGCGGCGGCGGCGGCGTCGGCTCCGGCGTCGGTGGCTTTTTCTTTTCCCTTACCGGTGCTCAGGCCTCCCAGCTTCGAGGTCAGGCCCGGGACGTCGTCTGCCGAGGCGGCGGCGGCGGCGTCTCGCGTGTCCCGCGCCTTGTATTCCTCGGGCAGGATGTCGGGGGGCGCGTGGTCCGGGTGCCTCGCGAGCCAGTCCTTGTACCTGGCGAAGTCGATGGCGACGCCGATGCGCTGGGCATAGTAGAAGATGCGGGCGTGGATGGCGAGGTCGGAGGGGGAGCCCTGGGGGTTCTCGGTGTTTGGGTCGCCGAGGATCGCGCTCAGACCGGACTTTGGGGCGCGGGGGGGGGTCGCAATTAGCCTCTCTTTCTCTCTGTCTCCCTTTATGAAACGGAAGCGGTGGATGCGCTCTCCTCCCGGGACGGGGGCAACACTTCATACCAGGAACGCCTTATCCTTCTTCCAGGGGTAGGTGTCGAAGGCCTTGAACATGCCGTCCTCGTCCGTGATGGCGCGGATGCGCTCTGCGCCGGAGAGCGTCGCCATTGCGAGGATGATGTCCGGCTGCAGTCCTTCTCTGGGGAAGCTGGGGCGATCAGCCGGGTCTGCGGGTTCGGTGGTGGTGGTGGTGGTGGGAGGAGCTCCGGGTTCTTTCGTCGACTGACGTCGGTGCCGAGGTGTGGTGATGAGCATCCCCGCCAACCCCCCGGCCAGAGAGAGCTCGCCTGGCGGGGAGGGAGGACGACTCCCGATAAGATAAGCGATCGGTACCCCGCGAAACGGGGGGCCTTTGGTGGGGGGGCAGCGCGGGACTTGAGAGGACGTTTCTTGGCTGAGAACCTAGGCAGGCGCTTTAAGAATCTCGCCGCGACATCCTTGTTCGTGTCTTACTTTTCGGCGTGGCATCATCTCCAAAGTTTGATCTTACTCTTTATTTTTCATGGTCCAACCAGTGGACCATGCCGCGCGTTGGGTCACTTCCTCGGGTTTGTTCGTCTCCTCTCTCGCTCGAGTTCGGGACAGACACCGACCGAGGCTCCTCCTGGCAGCGCAGCTCACGGAGCCATGGTTTCTGTTCCATGACGGCTGGCTATTCCCACCAGAACGTCATCGAAAACAAACCCGCAGAGCGCCGGGTGCGGCCAGTAAGGCGGCTGGCAGTTTGATGTTACTGTGCGTAAGGGGGGACTGGCCTGTTACGGCAGCAGCCGGCAAGGCACCGCTAAAAATGCCTACTACTCTAACTTTGCATGACGTGGAAACCCTACGTCGGGCATTTTGGAATCTTGATTTGAGAATCGGCTGAACCAGACGTCGGAGAGGGTCAATGCTCCCAGACCAGGTCAACTTTGAAGATGAGCCGCCAACGATAACCCTGTGAAGCGCCGGAGAAAGAAAGCGTCCATGGGTTCGCAAGAGATTGGAAGCTTGTCGTGACCCGTCAATCAGAATGGGCGAAGACAGGTACTGGAATCGCGATACTCGATTATCACCGGAAACACTTGAACGCCCGACACTCTCAAACTGACAGAGGTTTAGTACATCTTAATTGCTAGATTTTTATAGTCTATCTTATATGTCACGAGGAGGTCTACGAGCACGCTCACGGTGCACGAGCGGCGGGTCATTTTTCTACGGTTATTTTCTTGTTCTGCGTGGACGAGAAGCAACAAGAATACTGCACACCCATTTCTCCACTGCCTCCCCCACAAGCAAGTCCCAATATTACCAAGGAAAGAGTTCAAGTTTGCAAGAGACTGAAAAGAGACAAGGGTGTGTGCGTGTGCGTGTGTGCAAGCTCCATCAAGACTTTAAAAATGTGTGTATAGCAAAGCCGCTGTATCGAGCCAACATTGCTCTTCGGGTCCGCTCCACATAGAGCCCCCCATCGTTACCGATAAGGTCCTAGGCAACTCCTCTGTGTGATGTGTGTGTAGCAATATGGCAAGCCGAATGGGCTCAGCCGCCTTCGAATCGCTCTGTTTCCCACGGAAAACGAGCTGATATGTCGTGGATAATCCGACAAGACAAAAAAAAGGGGGGAAACGTCTAGATTGTCATGGCAGGAAAAGATGCCAGACTTGACCACCCCTCTCCGTGCTGAACGCCTGTAAAAGCAGCAACCACGGTTGCTTAAATTCCCTAGAAGCAGTTGTTGGAATCCAATAAACCCTCCGATGCAAAAGTCGATGTTCTTTTTTGTTCAAACGCCATCTGATATGCTTTTAATTATGCTGAAAAAGGACGCTGATGGACTCGCCGTGGTGGACACGACGAATGGCCTCCGCAAAGACGGGGGATACTGCCACAATTTAGCACAAGCTCAGACGGTTGGGGACCAAGCCGAGAACTCACCGTCCAGGTACTCAAGCTTGGGGCAGATTCGCATGTGATCCCGCTGAGGGACCGTGTTGGTGACGACCATCTTGTCGATAGCCGAAGCGTTGATGCGCGGGATGGCGTCACCGCTGAGAATACCGTGGGTCAAAAGGGCGTAGATGTGAGTGGCACCCTCTTTCTTGAGCAACTTGGCAGCTCTGGTGATGGTGTTGCCGGTGTCGATGAGATCGTCGACGAGGATGCAGACCTTGTCCTTGACATCGCCCACTAGCATCATGCTTGCGTTGCGCTGCTCGGTGTACTTGGTCGGGCGTCGCTCCTGAAGAAGAAAACACATGAATTCTGCGCCCCCCCCTCTCGCGGAAAATCAACGACCTACCTTGTGAATCAGGGCAAAAGCCATGTCCAGCTCATCAGCGATGGCAGTGGCGCGCTTGGCACCGCCGGCGTCGGGGCTAATGACAACAGCATCCTTGTAGTGGGGGATGTTCTGCTGGATGTATCTCTTGATGAGAGGCTTGCCGTACAAGTTGTCGACGGGAACATCGAAGAAGCCCTGGTACTGAGGATCGTGAAGATCCATCCTGCAATCATTAGCGATTGCTCCTCCCAGAAGCAATGTAGGGATGCAGTAGGGCAGAGCTATGAGAAAGCTCTCGTGGAGTCGGCAACAACAAAGGCTCAGGCGCAAGAAAGCATATCACACCCAGGGAGGGTGAAGGAGTAAACCTACGTGATCTGTGCATTTGTTAGCCTTGCTTTCAACATCTTGTATGCCCCAGGCGTATGCTTTCATGCATTCGTTGCCCAGCTTTGTTCTTAGAAATACATACCACATGGTCCGCTCCAGCGCAGGTCAACAGGTCCGCAACCAGGGTGCCAGCTTGAGCCACCCACTGCTTGTAGCCAGGCTTGGACTGGAAGCCGTTGATATGGTTTTGGTTCTCGTAGTCGTGGGTGGTGTAGCTGAATTGCGAAGAGACAGAGTCCTGGTGAGGACGGCCGTTGCCATTGCTGTTACCATTGCCATTCGTCTTATGCTCGCCGTTCTTGAAGTAGTCGGATGATCCGTTCATGCCGTTGGTCCGCTCCTCGTTGAGCTTGCTCTTGGCCAGCTTGGAGGCAATGCCGTCAATGCCGTTGTGGAGGCCGACGCTGCGCGCAATGCCTGGGCCGGGGGTGGAAGGCACACTCTCGAATGTGTAGTTCTTGGAGGCTTCTGCCGATGACTTGGAGAGGGGCGCGCCAGATTTCTTGTAGGGGACGTCGGGTTGTCTCGAGTACGGGAAGAGAGGCATGACGGCAGTAACTCTCTTGGCGGAGCCGGTCTTGCAGGCAGAGATCATGATGCAAAGATCCATGAAGCCATCGTTGACAGAGCCAGACGCAGTCTGGATAATAAAGACATCCTTTCCACGCACGGAGTCTTTGATCTCACAGCGACTCTCGCCAACCGAGAACTTGGACAGAACGCGCTCACAAGGGTTCAGGCCCAGGTTGTTGCATACACTGTTGACCAGCTCGGGGTGAGTGTTACCGCCAAGCACAATAATGTTGCGAACCATGGTGGGATGTGTATGATATCGGAAGGGTGGATTTTGGGGTTTTTCTTTTGGTCTTTCGATCGGGCGAAACCGGCGATGCTCGATATCCAAGTTTGGCACTTTGCTTAGGCTGGGCCTTGGGTAGGAGAAGAAGAAAAGGCGTCAAAGCCTGATTGCGATTTCTAAATAGGCAAGTTGAGAAATCGAGGGCTTGTGGAGTTGGGTAGGTAGGCGCGAGTAAGGGTGGGATGTCGTGTGCCGGTTGGAGAGTCGCGAGCGAAAGAGCCGGTGTCGGGTTTGCTCCCGGCGTCAAAAATCTGCTAGTGGGGTGCAGGGCGACGTCACAGGGGGGACTGGAATGTACCTAGGCCGAGAGTATGCGCAGGGCTGGGTTTGGGAGAGCCAAATGTGAAATTGAGGGCAAGCGGCGAGGTAAGAGGAGAGGGGTGAAGCCTCTAAAGTTGCGATCACAACGGGAGCATGACGAGCAAGCTCAAGAAGAGAGAGGAGGGAAGAGAGAAAAAAAAAAATAGCTGGTCAATTAGCGGGGGGGTTTGTCTGAAGCTGGGGTTGTCAAGAAGTTGTAAAGGAAAATCTCTGAGTGGGTATGTATGTTTGGGATTGGCAGAAATCGGGGGTCGGGTGCAGTCACCGTGCCATGTGGGTTTTGGGGGTGGTAGTGGGTGGTGGGTGGGGATGTTTCTTGGTGGGGTGCAAAGAGGGAATACACAGGGCGCCCACACAGGGTGGCTGGGCCTAGAGCCGACCTTTTTAGGTTAGAGCGCTCGCACCGTGGGTGTGTTTCTCATGACTAGGTAGGTACCGGACATGTTGCAAAATGCCTCTTAGCCATGCACTATGTTTTTTTCGGGCTGTTGCCGGGGCTGCCCAGACGTGGCGAGCCTCATGGAGGGTGTCGCAGACCAGCAGCCAAAGAATTCCTAAAGTGCCTGCGTCGCCGTACCTACTACTGTACGGATAGGTTAGGTAGTCAGTGTGCCTGGCCTGGGGCGAAACTCGAGAGCCGTCATAACGGTTCAGCGGTGCGAACCTTTATCACCATACAGTGCTGAGACATTTCTTCATACAGGGAGGTCTGTAGTTTATGGGAGTCGTGGGACGTAGGTAGGTACGGATACATACAGACATACATACAGACATACATGAATACATGAATACACACTACATACATACTGCACGTACGTACGTACGTACGTATAATGTACAATGATGCGCCTGTGACTCTGCCCGGTATTCGAGATATGATGTACCGTAGACATTCTGCAGTCCCATGCCCAAAGGGCCTAGGTTACTACCTCGTGATTGCGCATTCCATGCAACGCATATCTCGGAGAAAAAAATACCGCTCATATCACAAGGTCTGACCAATGCTCGATCAATGCAAGGAGAGTCAACTAGGTCTTCTGAATCGAGAGCCGCCAACCAGCCAGCACTCGTCTCCCACCCACCCCTCCCTGAGTCTCATTAGTACATATAGGTAGGTATTGCACAATCCCAGATCGGGTACGTACCTGTCGACAATTTAGCACATGGGAGGTGGGGGAATGGGCTTTGCGATTGGGGCCTTGGGCCGCCGCGCTGCAGCCACAATTTTTCTCTGTTTACCACCTTCTACTCTTGCAGGTAGGTGGGTGGGTGATGGCCAAACGCGGGGCATTCAAGCACAGCAATCCATCCTTCTTGGCTAACTTCCGTATCTATCGACACGCTTTTTCTTTTTGCTTTCAAACTCTTTTCTGAAATAACAACCGGTTGCTTTGGTACGCTAAACTGCCGCCTCACCTTTCTCACCTTGTCTCGCTCCACTTGAGGTACGAACAACTACGCACATTGCTGGCCGACCCTGACTTTGCACAGCAATAAGTCCACAGTGCCCTGTGTTTCTACTCTTTCCCCCCTGCAGAGTTAGTTCAGCCCTGGTCAAATAAAAAAAAAGGAACCGCTTTGGACGTCGCCCAAGGTTGTGTGACTCGACCTGTCAACTCCCGTTTAGTTCCGTCCTCTGACTCTGAGTGACAAGGGGACGTTGTCGGCTTAGCCTCACCTTGCACACCGACACGACAAATTTCGCCAAACACCAAGCGCAACCTGCATTTCCGTACTTTTGCAAGCTTGCAGTTCCGTTTGCCCCGATCCCCCGTCACCGGGTGCTCCCACGCTGAGCACACCAACCGTTTCACCTACTCTCGCCTACGGAATTGTAACCTGGTGTCGTGCTCGCCTTCACGATGAAGATCCTTGAGGCTCAGTCAGCCGTTCTGACTAACTACGAGGTCTACCAGCACCTGAACGAACGCAAGCTCGGCCAGAAGAAGCGTGGAGAGCGCCGCGGCCCTGGCAATCTCGAGGCACTGGCAAGAGAAGTAAGTTTTTTTTTTTGAAGTTTTCTCTCTTGCTATGTTTTTGCAACCGACAAAAACAAAACTGTCCAATGAGTCTTGGGTATCTATCTGCTCTCGTGTAAAAGACCCGGTACTGACTTGATCCGGTCTAGCTCCTTCAGTACCTGCGCACACCACCCAACCCGTTGAGCCAGGACCCCATCACCTACCATCCGGGCTGCATCCCCCAGCTCCTGGAGAGGCTCCGTCCCTATGACCTGGCCAAGGGCGAGGTCATCATGATCCTCAACCTCCGTCCCGCGTCCGTCGCCGCGTTGAACACCGTCATCGAAGACATGTCGGAGCGCTTCGACGAGATCCAGCAGGAGGAGATGGTCAACATCATTGCCCAAGTTCTCGGCACGTTCCCGCAAGAGGAGGCACAGGAGGAGGCCGGCAACGAGGGTGCCGCTTAGGAGGAGGGCATCCCCGATGGCACTCCGCAATCCACTCCAGATCAGCCATTGGACGTCTCCTCCCCGTCTCGGCGGTGAAGCTTGCGGATGACCAAATGGCAGACGACAACAACCTCTACATGATGACACACCCGCCCTCCGTCTGCCCGCCCGCCTCCTTCCGCGTCAGCACTGCCGTCTTGCAGATATCTTCAAACGCCAGCTTGATGAGCTCCCCCGTCACCGCAGAGCACTCCATGTATCTGTCTACGCGCATCTCCTGCGCCTGCTGGTAGGCCTCTTGGGGGTAAATGATGCCGTTGGGGTCATCCTCGGATCTCAGATCTCGTTTGAGACCCAGCATGAGAATGGGCAGGCGGTCAGGTCTGCGGAAGGATAACTTGACTTCCTTGAGCCACTTTCTTGGATATTAGAAATGGCCATCAAGGGCTCAAGGGACGAGAAACTCACGTGTCTCCTCACGTTGATGAGACTGAGCCGCTGGCTGATGTCGTAGCACAGGATGACGATGTCTGGGTCAAGGAGCCTCCAGTTTTCGGGGCTATTTGTATCATAGAACTCCAAGCGGTACGGGTTTTGGCCGAGCTTGATCTCGAAGATGAATGGTTGATCAATGTCTCTAAGCAGCGTGATGGGACCGGTTCCTTCGCCTGCGCTTAGCCGTCTATTCGAGGTGTTCAACGTGCCCATTAGCTGTGGCTCCTCACGTCGGATTCTCACGAGGGCATACGGACGAGATGAACGACGTCTTTCCACATTTTTCATCACCAACTAGAAGGATCTTGATTGCGTCTCCGTCCATGTTGAATGAGCCACGCTTATTGTGGTGATCCGGATGGCTGTTAGGTGACGCTCTGATAACGGGGTGTCTGGTGACAAATGGCGCAGCGACTGGTAGCAAAGTCCTGGAGTGTGGAGACCCTCAGCCACACAACACAAGCCACACACTGTTTTTTTTTCGACAGGGGCGAGGGGGGGAAAAGTTTGGAAAGAAGCCATGCGCCAAAAGTCGCCAGTGACCGTGACTCTGCCTGCAGCATTGCCCCTCCAAAGCGGCAGCTAACGAATTAAGAGAGGTACCCGCATGGCGGTGCTCTAAAAAGCCGACCCCTCCAAAATAATTCCGGCTCATATGGGGAAACAGAGGGCTTCATGAAGCCCTCCTTGCTTGAAATACTGAGGGGTCTCTGTCTTCAAAGCCCGCGAAGCCCAAGTCTGATCCTGTCCGGACGCTCAGTCGGGCTCTTACACGAACGTCGAGGGAATTCGCCCCCTTGCTCGCAGAGCCAACGGAACCATCGCCACAGCCATCTCACCCGCCGGCCTCTCGCCCACCCCTACCACGCCTCGCCATCAACAACCCGGCGCCTGAGCACCGCTCCCGTCGCGAAGATGGCCGACGCCAGCGGGAGGTACCACTCGTGGGAGAAGGACCGCCTCATCGCGCGCATCAGGCAGCTCGAGCACGCGCTCGCAAAGCAGAAGGATGCCTCGACGCGCAAGCCCACGGGGGCCGGCGCCGGCTCGGGCGCGGCAGGACCAGACGCCACCGCCCCGCCCCCGGCGAAGAAGCGGAAGAGGGACGCCAAAAAGATGGACGCCTCCCGCTACTCGACCCGCTTCATCGCCCTCAAGCTCGCGTACCTGGGCAAGCGCTACGGCGGCTTCGAGTACGCCGCCTCGGCGAGCCTGCCGACCATCGAGGGCGAGCTGTGGAACGCGCTGACCAAGGCGTGCCTCATTTTCCCCGAGGACCCGGACGTCGTCAACTTTGACTGCTGCGAGTATTCCAAGTGCGGCCGGACGGACCGCGGCGTCAGCGCCTTCGGGCAGGTCATCGGCCTGCGGGTGCGGAGCAACAGGCCGCTGCCCAAGAAGCCTGAGGAGGAGGAGGAGGAAGCCGTCGCTGCCGAGGCGGAAGAGGGGGACACGGCGATGGCGGGGACCCCCGAGGGGGACGAGAAGACGAAGAAGAAGAACCAGGGGCAAACGCAGAAGCAAGAGAAGAAGCCCGAAAAGGAGTGGGACGACATCAACGACGAGATCCAGTACATCAAGGTGCTCAACCGCCTCCTCCCGGACGACATCCGCATCACCGCCTGGTGCCCGTCCCCGCCGCCCGACTTCTCGGCGCGCTTCTCCTGCGAGGAGCGGCAGTACCGCTACTTCTTCACGCAGCCGGCCTTCACGCCGACGGCCGCGACCTCGGACGGCCTGCGGGAGGGGTACCTCGACATCGAGGCCATGAACGAGGCGGCGCAGCGCTTCGTCGGCGACCACGACTTCCGCAACTTCTGCAAGGTCGACGGCAGCAAGCAGATCACCAACTTTGAGCGGCGCATGTTCGAGGCCGGCGTCGAGGAGGTGCGGGACGTCGGCTCGGCGCTGCCGTACCTCGGGCGCGGCGCCGCCGACGGCGGCCAGCTGCCCAAGGTGTACTCGTTCAACATCCGCGGCACGGCCTTCCTGTGGCACCAGATCCGGCACATGGTGACGATCCTCTTCCTCATCGGCCAGCGCCTCGAGCGGCCGGAGCTCGTCACGCAGCTCCTCGACGTGGAGAGGTCGCCCCAGAAGCCCAACTACGACCTCGCGCACGAGACGCCCCTGGTGCTCTGGAACTGTGTGTTCCCCGGCGACCCCGAGAGCCGGACGACCGCCGGGGCCGAGGGCGCGCTGCGCTGGGTGCACGCCGAGGCCGACGTCGTCGAGAGGCTGTGGGCGCACTACCGCGAGAAGAAGATGGACGAGCTGCTGGCCAACCGGCTGCTGGACCTCGTCTCGGGCCAGGTGCAGGGCACCGAGCCCCAGAACACGGCCAAGGGGAAGCGGGTGTTCCAGGGCGGCCACGAGGGGAAGCTGTCGGGCGGGTACGTGCCGATCGCCAAGAGGCAGCTGACGCCGACGCCCGAGGAGATCAACAACCGGTTTGCGCAGCGCAAGGGGTTCAAGGGCTCGGACGAGATGAGGGAGTCCAAGAACTGGAGGAAGGTCATCAAGGACGCCAAGCAGGCGAAGCAGCAGGCGGACGCCGCCACCGCCGCCGCCGCCGCCGCCGCTGCTGCGATAGTCGGAGACGGTGATGAGTAGTTGATAGGTCGTGGACATGGCGAGGAAGAACTACCAAGCAAATAAAAGAAAAAAAAGTTTGAACATCATAAATTCGTTAAAAAAAAAAAGCAAAAAGGGGGGAGGGGGCTATGTGAGCGGCCCTGCCTACACCCCGCCCTGCCACCTCTCGTCCATCTTCCTGGCGTTGCTGCCGCCCCCGCCGCCGCCGGCGGTCCCGTCCGCCTCCCACAGGCACCCCCTGACCCCCCTCCAGACGGTCTCGACAATCTTCTTGCGCGGCAGCAGCCTCGGGAACACGACGACGAGGTCCTCCTCGCCCTCGACGACGACGACGAGGTAGTACCGCACCTCGAAGCCGCGGAAGGCCTCGTTGACGAGCACGTCCTGGATCTTCTCGGTGGGTATGAAGCGCGTCGCCGCGGCGGAGAGGTGGCTCCCGCCCGTCGAGCTCGTCTGGATGCCCAGGCCGCGCAGGACCAGCAGGCTCTCGGTGGCGTGCTCGCGCCGCAGCGTCGCGTAGGCCGCGAGGAGGCAGCCGGGCACGAGGGCGGGGAGGGGCACCGCGGGGGACGCGGCGACGCGGTGGGCGAGGCGGCCCGGCGCGGAGGCGCGGACGAGGTGCAGGGCCCGCCAGAAGGCGCCGATCGAGAAGACGGCCTCGTCGTCGCCGTCGGGGGTCCTCGTCCGCGACGGGGAGAAGTAGGGCGCGGCGTACGGGGACTGCGACCAGGCGGCGTGGAGGAGGAGGATCGAGGAGAGGAAGACGACGATGCGGAGGGCGAGCAGGAGGCTCGAGAGGAGACGGACGGTCAGGGTCTGGGGCGGTCGGGTGGTGACTGTGAACTCGGCGGTTGTTGGCGAGGGGCGCCGGACGTGGAGGCGGGGGGCGGTTGTAAGCATCGTGAGAGAGTAATTGAGGCCCTGGGTTCGGAGTGGTATCGGGGGGAAGAGGTTGTCCTAGGGTGCCATTGAGAGTGCGCAGAGTTGCTTCGGCTCAAGAGATTCAATCGGGGCCTATGCGAAAAGGGTTGCGCCAGGATCGCAGTACAAAACCGCGGCTCCACCTCCGATGAAGACGAGCCGAGACAGGAGCTTGTAGCTCTCCAGGTCGGTGCTCGGTGGGAACCTCCCCCGTCGCGTGGACGGCACATGCATGTAGGTAGCGTCCCAGCCTGCTTACCTCATCTAACAGGTGCACGTCCCCTCCCGCGACCCTCCATACTACTTCTAGGCAAAGTTTGACGAAAACTACCGGCTGTAATGGTCAAATGGTTGAAGGCTTTCATTATTCTTCTTCCGCTACCCCATACACATTGGAACCCCCTAGCGGCGCCCAGTGCGAATGCCGCGGTGGCCACTCACTCGCATGGGTAACCTGCGATCGCTGCAGTGGCCCTAAGCAATGAAGATAACACTTGAGGGAGGTTTCACTCTGCAGAGGTATCTTCACCGTCGCATGGCGTGCTGGATTACGATCGCTAGGGGCTTGGGATACTGGTTGAAGATGGAGATGTCAACTCCAATTTTTTGTATTTTTTCCTGACCTATTTTAAATGACGCATTTGATCTTTTGCTAACCTGCGCCGTGATGACATTGTAATGCATATACACACAGTACTGCACACAGGGTTCGAACCCGACCGTGGTATTCCCTTTTTTCTTTTTTTCTAATCTAGTTACTGGGATGAATTGAGCATAGTGTTAGATTTAGGTTTTCAAGCCATAAGTATAAAGGCGCGATTGGGAATATACTGCATTCTCCTTAATATTTATCCTGTACCTGGCTCATCTTGACGAGCAGCTACCTACTACACCACTCATTGAAAAGGAAATAATGCCAGCCACTCCCAAGTCAGGCGACATTGGTGCCGGGCGACAAGAAGAAGAAAATAATAAACGGAAGGGAAAATCCCATCCCTTCAACTAAATGAACAAAGATGCCGTGGGGCAACATTGTAAGACACGCGTTTCCAGCACTTTTCGGTCCCTTTTCACTCTCATCCCACACTCCTCTCGTTCCGCCTCACCGCAAGATGGGTGTCATCTTGAGATCCTCTGGCTTTTCTGATTTTCTCTTCCCTCCCAGTACCGGCCCGTCCACCACCTACACCGCCGCCTCGAACAGGTATCGTGTGCTCATGTATTTTGCCTTGCGGCTATGTTCGCCCGCCCTTCCATTCCGAGATCCAGCCCATCATCAGTCGTCATTTGAGAAAGGAAGAACGCAAGCAAAATCAAAAAACACTAAAGGAAGACGGGAGAACGAAAAAATGAACTGGTAAAAAAATATTCGCTCCTAGGCGCTTGACAAATTGTTCAAGGATAGACTCGAAGTATACAGAACAGGCTCCTTCTATATCTGCTGTTGTTCTTGCTGACGACGGTCGCACCGCGCCGCAAGGTGTGGCTTGTTTGTGTTCCGCCTGTTCGTCGAAAGAGCAATGGTATCAAGATTCATCGAGAAACGCCTCGCCATGCAACGAATCAGAAGGTGATGGGGTGTAATAATAATTAGGGGATATTGGGGGGGGTTCAGATCATCTCGCTCTGGTGCAGGCCGGTAGACAAACCCTTCTGCGCCATGATGGGAGGAGACCGCACACCATCGCGACCGTAGTTCGGCACGCTCTCGTAAGGCGCGTATTCGTAGTCTTCTTGTCCACGGGGGCGGCTGGAGGCTTCCTTACGGGGACGGCTGCCCGACCGGAAGCGGTCGGTTGCCTTGGAGATGCGGCCGGCGATACTGTTGTCACGCTCAGTGAAGCTGCGGCCGCGGCTGTGGCCCTTTGAAGCCGGAGGGGCCGGCGGCGGGAGGACCGGAACGGTGGTGTCCATGGGTGCGGCCATGGACGCAGGGGCTGGCTCGTCGTCGTCCATGATGATCTCGATCATGCCGGACCCAAGGCCGCCCGCGTTGTTGTGAGCGGCGTACGGAAGAGGTGCCGGTGGTGGGGGAGGGGGCATGGCGAGGTGCTGCAGCTCCTTCAACATTGGCGGGGGAGGCGGCGGCGGCGGGAGGACTCCGTGATTATTGTTCTCCCGAGACTCGCGTCGGGCACGGATCATGTCGTCGACGGTACGAATCTCCTGTGAATTGCCCCTTCTCATCGAAGGTCCGCGGGACAGCCCCTTGCTGTGAGAGCTTGGTCCTCTCGGAGAGGGGGCGTCAGGAGGAATCGGTGGTGCTGACATGCTGCGAGGGATCATGCCACGTGTCGGAGGCTGGTATACCGAAGACGGCAGCTGGTATGTCGTCTGCGGGAGCAGAGTAAAAGACTCGGCCTCCTTCTCAGCGTTGCTGGGAGGAGACTGCTGCTGAGGTGAGGTCGCTGGGGAGTGACGCTGCGCAAAAGTCGCTGGGATGGGGGGCACCGGGACGTTGTTCCTGTCTTTGTCGGACTCAATGATAAGACGCATAGCCTTGGGGGTCGCAGGAAGCCCGATGTGGATGTTGGAATTGCTGCGAGCGTACATGCTCCTCGGCGACGGGTCCGCGGTGTGGCTGCGAGGGGGGAGCTCGACGGCGCTGGGCGACGGCTCAATACCAATGCGGATCTGACTGGGATGGGGGATCGGGGGTGCCGACGGACGCTGGGCAAGTGACTTGCGGCGCTCCTCGAGCTCGCGCGCGGCTTCTTCCTTTTTGCGTTGTCTGTCATCCTTCATGGCCTTGAGGTCTCCGGCATGCTCGGTAGAGGCGGCGCGCGACTTTGACTGGGTAGGCGCGACATCGCGGGGCCGGTCCGGGACCTCGCCAGCTTGACGGCGGCGACTCTCGGATCGGTCTCGTCGGGGGAACTCTCTAGTGAGCTCGGGAGAGAGGGCTTTGCGGGATCCGTGCTGGCTAGTGCTCCTGTTATGCCTGTTCCTAAAGTTTTCTTGTGCGATGACGGCCTTCACATAGTCTTCCTCATCTTCGGATCCTTGGTAATGAACCAAGTTGGCTGAGAGGGGAAGCGGCGACGAGGGAGACCGGGCATGGGACCCATCGCCACGGTCCGCGCTTCGCCCGCGGAGCTCGAGGGCAGGAGGGCGGTGTCTATTCTCGGGGCTTTTGGCGCGACCCTGGCTGCCTCGGCTTGACGTACGACTGGTCGCCTTTCTGCTCTTGCTCGACTTTCTCACCGTGGCAGGGTCCGCAACCTCCGGCAGCATCCTGGGAGTGCTCAAATTGATGAGGTCCTCGGGTGACATGGGGATAGGCGAGGTCGGCGAGCGCTTGGGCTTGGGCCAGTTGCGGCTTGAGGCGCGGCCACGTTCCGAGGAAGCCTCACGGGAAGTCGTCTTGCGAGTGCGGCTGTGGTCGCGATCACGGCCACGAGAGCCGTCCCGCTTACCCTCGCGGCTTGCGTGTCGGCTTCGCTGTTTGCGTTGCTGAAGATGCTGGGCGGTGTCGAGGCTGTGGATGTAGTCCTGTCGCCCGCCACTAGCGTTGTTGCGGAGACTTTTGCCCGTAGTGGACTGAGATGTGACAGAGCTTGCAACAGATCCCGGGCCGCGACGTCTAGAGGGCCAATGGAATCGGGTCGAGGATGACACAGACTGTTCGGGTGAGGTAACCTCATTTGCCATGCTATTGAGACCCGCGAGTTCGAGGTGGAGGCCCTTTGGCTTGCGATCCCGAGAACCATTGCGTTGAGCCATGTTGCCCTCCATTTTAACAAGCATCCTGGCGTCAGGAGACGGCGGGGGAGCCTCTCTTGTCCGTATAGTGACCTTCTTGTATTGGTCACGCATCATCATGGGGCTTGCGGTGGCGGCCCTCTGCAGCGTCAGGCCGGCTGCAAGATTATCCTGTTCGGCAGAAGACATGCGCATCTGCACGACGCGTCTGGACTCTTCGCCTTCGGCCTGGAGCTGGTCGCGGGACAAGTCTCCGGGGATCTCGCCGATGGAAGGGAGGCGCTTGCGACCGAAACCAGATGCCCCAGACCTCGCCGAGTTCGGCGTGTTGAACTGACTGCGGTTCGATGGGCGGATGAAAGCGGTAGTCACGTCAAAGCCGCCGGGGGAAACGGCAGAGTCCGCAATAGGAGTCGGACCTGCGGCAATGGGTGTCTGCCCACCATCTCCCTGAGAAAAGAACTTGGACTTCCCGGTTTGCTCGCCGAAAGACGTGATGAGCTTGAGGGCGGACGTCTTGGCGATGCTCCTCTGGGGCCCGCGGTTGATGCCAGGGGGCGACAACGGCGGCGATAGCACTTCGGGGATGCTCTCGTTGAGGTTCTGGTTGATGCTCTGGAAGGTGATTTGGGCGGCGGAAGGAGAGGTCCAGGGCTCATCGGACTCGGCTCCAGTACAAGCGAAGCTGTTTTGCGATTAGCAGTGCACACCGTCCTGCCTGAATGAGCAACTTACCATCGGACTGCAAGCTGCTGTTGCCCGTGCATGACAGCCCACTCTCCCCATTTCTTGATTATAGCTGACTGCCGCTCCCAAACGGCAGGGAAGAAAAGGCAAGTCAGAATGAGAGCTTCCATGTACTTCTTGTGCGAGATGTATATCTCAATGGCGTCATTGTAGTCACCCATTCCAATCAGAATAGTGACCGCGGCGTGAAGATCGCCATGCTCCAGCAGTCTCTGGACGTAGGCGCGTCCCAGCTTATGCTGCGAGGCTTGACCTCCAATACCACTGAGAGCTAGCAACATCCAGTCGGAAGAAGTCATGGTGGCCGAGCTCGCTGCCATAACATCGGCATCAATGTCCCCAAGCCATCTCATCAGCAGGATGCGGCCCGGTGAACCGGCGTTGTGTCTGCTCAATTCCTCCCGGACCAAATCCTCAATCCCCTTGTTCCATCCGAAAATGGTGTTGAGCATTTGCTTGCGAAGATCATCGTTCGTCAGACGGCTATGGTCAGTGGCGACCGGGTGCTTGTAAGGAATATCACTAAGTCGGCTTCTTGTATACTTGAAGAGGTCATGAACCTTGTTGTCAACCGGGCTTGGAATAACCTCGTTTCGAAGGCGAGAGGGCTTCGAGCGACGAGAGCGGTATGAAGACATTGAAGTGCCGCTCAACATCGACGTTCCACTCATGGAGTACATGTCTCTCTCTTGGTACGGTACAGCAGATGACCTCAAGGACGAACCAGCCGAGATGTATGTATTTTCGGTCATGCCTCGTGATATAGCAGACGAAGGGTACCGACCGGGTGTCCGAGACCCTCCGGAAGACTTTGAGATGGCAGAGAGCCCGCTGCGACTAGAGGCCGCGCTTGCAGTGTCGGCATCGTAGGGGTCGAGCGCCTTAGGGGTGCCTGTGTCGCTCCGACCGACAATGCGATCAAACGGAGACAGGTGGTCTTCGTCGCTCTCGGAGATTCCCAATTCAATCGTGCCGGAGGTGGCATCGGAATCAGTAGCGATTGTCGTCGAGGTCTTCTGACCCTGCTGTTCCTCAATGGAGACCGGCGGTGATGGCGGCAACAGGTTAGCAGGATGCTGGACGTTGGCCACAATGATCGACGGCGTGTTGAGGTCGAACTGCTGGACCGTGTTGTTGGCCCCGAGTGTGAAGAGGCTGGCGCCGGGCCCATACACTGCCAGGCCTCTGACATGTTCGAGCGTCGGGATACTATCCCAAGTAACATGCTTGGTACGGACATCCCACGACAGTGTTTCCCTAGTGTGTGATCAACGTCAGCGCAAGTTCTACGCGCGCGCGTATGCCCAAGTGGCAAAGAATGACGTACGAGTCGGAGTACTGGATGATTCGGCCGTTCTTCGACCAGCCCATCCAGTTGGGTCCGCTTTGATAGTTGTCGGTGCGTTTGAGGATTCTCACGACCTTGGCGGGGTCGTCACTGCTGTATGACTTGGAGACGCTCCAGACTCGTAGATCGCCATCATGCGTCTGGGAGGCCAACATGTCTGATTTCTGCCGCGACGACGAGGCATGCCAGCTCAACGTGACTATTGGCGAAGGCGCTCTTGAGGTGCCTAGGTTATGTAGAATAGTAAATCGCGGTTGCAGAGTTGCGACTAGCAGAGAGCCGTTTTGGTAACTGTATGTGGTTAGCACCTTGTTACTCAGATCTGTGGCAAATGCCAAGCCTACCCAATTGCAAACGTCCGACAGTCTGCGGCCGGTGCAAGGGCTGTTACTGCAATCTGGTCAATCGTTCTCGAGGAGATATGTTCTGATGTGGTGGGCTCGAATAGAATAATGTTGCCCTGAGTGTTGCCTAAGGGCTTTGTTAGCAGACTCAGCATAAACAACTCCCAATGTAAACTTACCAAACGCGACGTTGCCGTTGCGCATCCAAGAGGCAGTCGTCAGATGTTCGTATGAAGCAAAGCGAGCCACTTCGTCGCCCGTCATGATATCCCAGACGATTGCTGTCTGCCCGGCATCGTAACTTACTACCAGTCTTCCCGCTCCAATCTCGCTCTGGGTATCGACCGCAAGCAGTTGAACCTCGTCCGAGTGCCTCGAAAATCTCCTCTCAATGGTGAGGGTGTCGTGGTGACAGCATACGATGGATGAGCCCTGCGCGTAGAGGAACATGGACGCCGTCGCGGCGCAAGGCTCGAAGTAGCGCATAATGTTAGGCTGCGACATGGTGAAGTCTTGCATCTCATTGCTCCGACCCCTTTTTGACGACTTTCCGGAGCTGACGGTAGCGGTTCGGTTTCTCGCGGAGGTGGCCATGATGGCACTATATCTTTTTCTTTTTCGGATTTCGATCTGGTATCCGGTGTGATGTTAGTCGGCAGGCCGCATTTGGGGAGTACAGCTTTTAGGCAGGGAGATGGCTGCAGTTTCCTGTACACCGGCACCCTCTTAAGCCCTCTCAACCCGAGAACCAAGTGGAAGACTTTGTGAGATGAGTCTACTCACCAATCCGTGACTATTGCAAGCACCGTCCGGCTGCTTCGTGGCGTTGAACCAAAGGCAGTCGGGAAGCTACACCTCTTCCACTTCAGCTATCACATGAAGCACTTCCCAATGTCCGTTCCCGGACCGGCTGTCCCTCCACGTTTCAGGGTTCCAGACTCGCGGGATGCTCTTCGCAAGTACTCTTGGGAGTAGCGGTATCCGTTGCGTGATGTCGTGCTGGTGCTACTGTTGTTGGTTGCGCCGTTGTATTTTGGTGTCTCTCTTTTACAGCGCGGGGTTTCTGTCTGGGGTTTTGGGGAGAGGGGGGTTTGCCAGCGAGTTGCCAATATAGGCAGGACGAGGAAAGGAGAACGAGGAAAGATCTGGGGGACGGCGGGTTAAAGACGGTTACACTCTGCCGGGACGTGTCGGGGAGAAGAAGAGGCTTTAGACGCAGACGGAGGGTGTGAAGCGATGCGGTTATGTTTTCTCGAGGCGGTGTTTGTTGGACGGCTCGAGAGATCTCACTGGATAAGGTCTGCTCGAGGGGGTGTGCGGGCGCTTGTCTCGCAGGAAAGTTCTGTCAGCGGGTAACACAGGTTGTACGCTGGAAAAGGCTTTCTTGCAGACGACGAAGGGGAAAAGAAAAGGGAGAAGATCAAGAGTCGATGGAAGACAAGAGAGGTTACTACTCGAAGGGGGTGTGGACGGGGTGTGATGGAGCCAAATAGGAAAAGAGTCAAGCAACATGGAGCATGGCGCCTAAAGTCGAGGAGCTAGGCTGTCACTGGACGATCGGTCTTGAACATAAAATTAGAGCTTCTCGCTGAACGGTCGAGGAATATGGGAGCGGATACAGTCCGGCTCATCTGAACGAGCCAAGACGATGCACGGCTTTGGAGACCAGACCGGGGTGCTTGTCTTCGAGGGACCCTTGTAAGCCAGTGGAAGGGGATGGCGCAGGGTGTGCAAGGTGAAAGCCACCGCTTGCCGAGGGGTCAGAATTGGGGATATGCAGCAGGCGGACTGGGGATCATGGCATGGTGGAGATGGTCGAATGGGAGAAGCGGCCTGGTTGGGCGAGCTATCGAGCAACGAGGCAAGCAGCGTGTGTCGAAGCAGGGCAGTACATGAATATTTTGCCATAATTAGGCCGTTGGGCGTGCTAACCCATCTTCTCCCTCGCCAAAGGACTACTTGCAGCAGCTGACTGGTAACTGCTGCTGTTACTGCTATTTGCAATGCTTGCTCGTCCTGCGTGCGTATATGCGCGCTGGGGGGGGGGGGGACAGGATTATCGGCCTATCAGGTCGAATCGCTTGTTCAGCCCAGTTCGACTCCGCTCGGCTGTTGCAACGGCCGCGCTGTCGTCCCTGTTCAACGGGATATCATACAGAGAAGAATGATGAACCAACATATGGAAAATCAAATCGGTTGTTACTTGAGTCGTAGTGAGATATGAGTTGGGCGGCTGTTCTCCAGCAAGCACGTCTCGCCCCGAATGCCCCAGCTCCGGCTTCCCCCCGATGGTTTGATTTTTGCTTAGTAGTGTCGTTGCAGTGAGTGATTGACTGGAGCATTGGATGAGCGCCAAGGTACCTTACAGGACTGGACTGCTGCTGTGGAATGTTAAATGCGCGGTATGTGCACAGAGGGACGAGTGGCATCGCTCCCCTCTTTCTCGGCTCGGCGGTGGTGAGTGACGGTGGTGAATCCTGGCACAAAACGGCTTGATTCGCCTCCTAGGCCATGGATGACTAGCTGCTGGGAGTCTCGGATAGGTTCGTCGACGGGCTCGAGAGCCTATCGAAGGCTTGGGAAGCAATCTGGCAGAGGCGAGGCCGGTGTGGGTAGGCGGCGGGAAGTGAGGAAAAGAGCGTGGTTGGGGGAAGAGAAGAGCGCTCAGGACCTTCTTGCCTGCACCTGCCTGCACCTGGTTGCTGGCGAAGCACGGTGCGGTGGGTGAGGTGAGGTGAGGGGAGAGGAGGAGAGGAGAGACGGAAAGAGCTGGCTGGATGGACTACCTACCTACCTACTACGTAGGTACTCAGGTAGACTGACGACAGGGAGCCGGGGTTGAACCATCTACGCGCCGAGGAAAGGGTGACGGCGCCTACAGAACTTGCATGGGGCCAATCCGGAGCCGCATGTGCCTTGTGTTCAGCAGGTGCATTGCAGGGATCTCCATGCCGCCTGATCTGACTGGTTCGTCGCTTTTAACCTCCCGTTGGAAGGACCCATGCTGACCCACTCTGTGGTAGTCGGTACGAACCGACGCCCGCTTTTCCCGCGAAGCTTGAGGTAGCCGCTACTTCTGCTTCTTGCCCCCCCCCCCCCCCGTCTCTACACTATGTACCACCTCTCCAACCTCACCTCATGGCAAGAGCGACCGACCGACAACGAGCATCGGACCGGTTGTGCTTCTCTGCTTAATTGCTTCTCCTCTTTCTTTCTTTCTGTCAACCATCCATGGCGCGCGTGTCTAACCATGCTGATTGTTGTGTTTGCTGGATCGCTGAATCGCATACTATGTAATCCTTCAGCCACATCTGTCACCCCATGTCTGTCTGCCATATACCCAGGTACCTATCTAGATAGGCTCGTCCATCATCAATGCCATTGTCTGTCTGTCTGTCTGTCTGTCTCTACTCATTGTCACACACAGACCTTGTCGTCTATCAATCAATCTTGGGAACCCGACCAGTTCTTATTGGCAGCCTTTGACCGCGTTCAAGTCCGTAGACGGTATGGCTTCCTCATGTGCTTGGGTCTCGACCCGGACGCCACTCGTCTTCATCCTTCGCCATCGCCATTGCCGGCGTGGGTCTGGAGTCGCATCTCGCTGGCCGGCACACAAGCGGCCACCATCCACCCCGCTTCTGCTTGAAGCTCGGAACTCTGTGTTCCCCTCGCTCTGTCTGCACGTCGATGCAGCAGTTCAAACACCTGGCAACGTGCAATGCCTCCTCCCTCAAACGGTCCGCAGCCGCATTTGCAGCTCTAGGACTTCCGGACCGACCAAACAGAACGCTTTCGAGGATTGAGGCTGCAGCAGCACTGCATTCGCCCGCCGTTTAACTCTTTGTGCTAGCGGGTTGATCACTGCCATGTCCAACACAGACTGCACTATGCACAACACAAACACCCCTGCCAATCTGGTCCGTATCATATAGAGCTTTGGTCCTCAAACTTCCGATCCAGTTCGCCTCATCTGCCTTCGCTTGGCTACCTAGTCAGGGCTTCTCTCTGTTCAACGTACCTACGCTTGTGGAGACTCGGCCAGAACCAAGGACCATCGCAATATCCCACCGATACCACGAGATGCAATGCATCACATCACCTTGGTCCGACAAGCTGCTGCAAGACATCCGCCTCTTGCCTCACGCAGAGCCACGCAAAGCCAAAGTGATGGGCTCCCTTCTCGTGCACACCCATTCACGTCAATGGTCCCGGTCGGTCTGGCCTACATTCTGGACCCCGGATATCACCTCCACGCAGATAACCCTGGAAGGCCATTAGATGACAGCCCAATGGTACAGGCAGAACGGGCAGCCTCGCAAACTGTGCCTTCCTTCGGCCGCTAGGAAAGCCCGTACCGTCCAGCGCGGACACTCGCCGGTCTCTTCCCCGTGCATGAATGAAGCACACATTAAGGTATGGCTGCATGTCGAGAGCAGGGTTAAACCCACGGCCGCCTCATTCTGGAGCCATCGCTTGGAGCAATTGCTGAGCGAGCTGGTGCCGCAAACACACCAGGTACGTAGTAAGTAAAGTGCCCTTCCTCCCCCCCTCCCTCTCTGACACCCCCGCGATGCTACCCCGGAACGGGCGGTCAATTGCCCCCGCCGCAACCACCTTGTTTCCCGCCCCTCATCTGTTGTGCCGGATACCTACTTGTTGAGTAAGCTCGTTGTCGCCAGGCACCTAACATGTCGGATTTTTGATGGGTTTGGCATGAATGCAGTTCCTGGCACCTCGTATGATGCTGTCCAACCTCTGATACAGCTGGTGATGGCTAACGTGATATTAAAAGGTCTATAGGTGGCGGCGGAGTTGATCACTTCGGTCTCACGGGGATTCAGGATTGTCGTGTGCAGCCGGCGAGACGTCCGCTCTGACAAAGTCTCGTCCACGTCAAACTCGTTCTCGGTGGCGCTAATATGGCGTTGCAATATGTTTTCCCGTGACGAGGTGAAAGATATCTGCAGCATCAGTTGATGGCGTCTTCTGCTGGAATTTCCGGGGCCCTCGACATCAAGCGCCACAATATTTGCGGGCATCCTGGGCAGCCTCATCAAACAGCAAACGAGCCCGGCTCACCTGCCCAAATGCAATTCGACTGAGGCCATTGCTCGCATCCCGGGCGCCCCAAGAAATTTCAAATACCGCAATGGCTTTGAAAGTTTCGTTTGCTTCCGAGAATGTGCGTCTGTAAGTTAACGGGCACATCTCTGCTGACCCCTGTCATGTTGTACATCACCTTGGGCCGGTGGCAGGGGTGGTCGCTCTGCCGTTGGGCTAACCCTTCTAACCATCTGATTTTTGTATCGTTCCCGGTTGACTTTACGCCTTGATCCCGGCGCGGCCCTTCAGAAAGCAACTGAAGGTGGGATGGGTACCCCTGGCATGGGTTCTCAAACAGACACTCGCTCGTCAGCTTAGGTACGCACGCGTATTCCTCAACTCTGTTTGGCTCGCCCTCCAGGCCTGGTGTTGCTAATCAAGTGAAAAATCAATGATCGGCGCCCATCACACAGTCCGAGCCTCAGCACAGTCTGGTTCTTTCAACAGGATCGTGTCACGCAGCTTCATCGAGCTAGCATGCTGCGGCAGGCTTGCTCCACGCGTCGTGATATCACGGTGATATTCATGCTCGGAACGCCACAAAAGGCATGGCCGTCCCGAAGTAGCGAATTGGCACTATGCGTTATGATTATGAACGAAATGCGCCTCAATCAATGACGACGAGAATATCAAATTGAGAACCCGACCGATCAAGCCGTACATACGGAACGGACTGACTCGAGTCTTTCGTCACATTTCATTTCCAGGACTCGTCACAGCCACAGCTCGCCTGGAGATGCTCTTTTGGAGGGCCATCGCTAGGGGGTTGGTTGGTCCCTGGATGCTTGGCAGCTGTCGCCCCACGCACATAGGTACGGGGAGCACTACTGCTGCTCCATCTTACATTCATTCGATCGCTCAGATCAACCCTTGGGATCTCGCACGCCTGGGATGTGACCGGGAGCTGGCTGCCCAGTGCTAGCCTCAACCCCCTTTCGTTGAGGCACCACGACCTTTGCATGTTCTGTGCGGCCCAGCGCGCAAGATGCCGCTGCAACGCCGGCCTGCGCTGCTCAAGGTCGACAGCCGTCACTATGCGCGGTGCGCCAATCTGGAAGAGGCAGCGGCAGACTATAAGCTGTGGCATCGTATCAAACCGCTTTTCTGGAACCCTCGGGCGTCTCTAACAGGTGGAAATCCAGTCTTTGGGGCAACACAGCAGTACATCGATTACGACAACAGTTTCGTGTGCACCGCGCAATCCGCAGTGTGCCCGCGTCAGTCGAGAATGCCTTGTGCCGTACCGGGGTTACAGAGAGTGCAGTGCGACGAATTGGAAGTTGCCGTGCCGCTTTGGCGTCTTCATTGGCCGTCAGCAGTCCCTCGCATACAGAACGAACGACCAGTGAATCGTCGATAACTGGCCCTCACGAGCCTTCGCTCCCGGGCTGGAGCACCTTCCACTCCAATATTTGCGAGGAAGAGGGAGTACGACGCAAAATCGGCTCCCCGGAACCTCGGAAGGGTGACACATTCTCCGCGACTGTACCAGAAGCAAGTCGCCAGATTCTCTCTGCCTATCAGAAAGCCCGCGTCCCGTGACAGTGAGTCGATGCGGCCCCGGCCTGGGCATCTCTGTTTACGAACGGAGTGAAGGTTGCCTACTCAACTATCACCAGATGGTTGTGAGGAAAAGCCCATCTTTGGGTTTCGATTGGAAGATTCGAGGCGTCGTAGTAGGGTCAGTTTCACACCATCCTGCAGCGTCACGGAACTTGCGCCGTGAAGGGACCTGTCTAGCTCTCGCTTACCCCTGTCTCGTCACCCTTCTTGGTCAGCGGTGGGGTGGCATCTTGAACTGGCTTTTTGTCTATCTCACACTCTCGCACTCTCTTTTCATTCACAACCGCCCCAAACGGGCAGTAAAAAATACTCAGAAACGGCAAGACCGTGACATCGCGTAACTAGAGCCCGATCTAGGTAGGTGCCTCTCTGAAGGTTCGCAGGGGTAGGATGTTGAATAAGACCCCGGCTTCATTTTGCTTTCCCAACCAATCTGTCAGATCAGCAGCTCTGACTGCAGCCCCTAATCTGCAGAGATCATCACTAATGGGATCCTTGCTCGACTCTTCACGTCTCAAAGCAATTGCGCCCATATCTTAGCGTCGAATTTTGCACCTGGTCACCCAGAAAATGGATCACGATCTGATAACCTGCCCCTTTTCTTCTCCTTCTTATTTTCTTTCTTCTTTTTCTGCCTTGCACGCTTACGGTTGTTGTCGGTGACGTGAGTAGACACACTATCTAGATAATCAACCTCCTTGGCCGTGGGGCAGTCACTACACGTACCCTATAAGGGAGGGAAAAGGCAGCCGCCGTGCCGCCCAACAACCCGCATACGGCCTAGGTGCGTGTGATTCGGACGGCGCTATCTGTGACTCGTTGGCCCCCCCCGGTCCCGCCACCCCCGTTTACGGCCGGCACGAGCCATGAGCGCGCAGAGGCAATCAACAGCAGGCAACGGGCATGCTAGGGCTAGCTCCTCACGCGCGCGGGGCCATGCGGAAGAGGGGCGGGCTGTTGGACTGCCTGCAGAGGCCGACGGACAATGTCATCTGTAGCTGCGTGACGGGAGGGGAGACGGACCGGGGTGGGCGGGCGTTGGTTTGGAGGTATGAGAGAGAGAAGGGTTCGGGTGGTGTCATTAGTGGCGTCTGAGGCTTGATTGACTTACATACAGGGCCGGGGTGGGGGGAGGGGGGGAGCTTCAATATCACCATCGGTCCCATATTGCGATTCCGGTCTCGGCCGACGCCATGGTATGGGATCACCCATAGGGTGACCATCGCTTGTTAAGTCTAGAAGGTCGGGCGTTGGGCGTTGTGGCTAGGGTGAACATGCGCGACTCGGTGCGAACGAAATCGAGTTTTCCGGGATCCTTGGCAGCAGAAGACGGGAGAGCGAAAACAGAAAGAGAATAAAAGACAACAAGAAAGACAACACATTCAGACGATAGGAGGAGGAGGAGCCGGACGGAAGCGCTGGACAGCGCGGCGGTGAGCGCAACGAGCGACATGATGCATATCCCGTGGTCATGTGCCTTCGCACAACGTGTGTGAGCGGGTTTATTATATGGCCGGGGGGGGGCCGGCGGTTGGAGCTGTCTTTGGGGGCGAAACAGAGAGAAAAAGGCATGATTTTCGCCTGCGACAATTCGTGCCACGATGGAGAGGGGAGGGGGATCGTTAAATGGACTCTTTGCTTTTTTTCCCTTTTCCGTTGGTGAGACTGCCAACCACCTGCCGTTTCCGTCGCCCAGCAGTTGACGGGCACGTGGTCTCGTGCGCCCTGAACTCCGGGAAGATGCAAGTCTGCAAAACGTTGGAACAGAAAGTTCGTGGGGGGGGGGGCGGAGCAGAGGAGGGGGGCTGGGATAGATAGACGGTTATTTCGTCATGTTTCCCGTCCCCCTGAGAGACACGCGGCAAGTCGTATGCAAACTAGCTGGTTAGCATTCATGCCCGAGAACGGCATCCCGATGTAAGTCGGGTGGGAATCGATGTCTCACTTGGGTTTTCTGGAAGCATTGTGGGGGAAGGGGAGGGCTTTGGGCGGGATTCGGCAGAGTGCTTTTTTCTCTCTCTCTCTTTGCAATGTCACTATGTCGGTGTGGTTCAAAGACGCAGGACGCCTATGCAGCGCCAACGAAGCACGAGGCGGCATGGACGTGCGATCTCGTATTCGAGACCCGGTCTGCCAAGTTTGCCGTCTTCTTTCTTTTTTTTTTTTTTTTTTGCGGTGTCGGAAGGATTCCTGCTTGCCATCACGCACCGTTCCGCAAACATCCCTGGTTCTCGATGCTTTTGACCAACATCTTCCCAGATCTTGGTGCACTGTTGAGCCCGAGAATCGGCGTGAGCCCTTACCTGTATGCACAACGTGCAGCATGGCACACCTGTTCGTTCCCATCGAGATGCCGGCACTGCCCGGGCCGCCGGTCCTCCACTAGGCCCCGCTCCGCCTGCGTGCGGGTCCCGGACAGCACCGGGGTTATTTCGACCGCGGTGCAAAGCTTGGTTGGGGGGAGGGGGCACGGACCTTTTGGGCCTCGACAAACCGGGATAGGTGCATTCAATGAAAGCTGCGAGACGACTTGACCCTTCCTTGCACACCTAAGCTGGTAGAATTCGCCGGTGGCGATATATCAACGAAATATCATACGATGCTAGAACGATGAACTGGCCGACTTCTCACTTAAGAGCCGCTCACTTGTCTTGCCCTCCTTAGATCTCAGTCACGACTCACAACCATAGATGCAATGCGGTCATGGCTGGGTCTGTATATTTGAAGGTCCTTCCCAAGTTGCGGTTCTTGACTATCAAGCAGGAGGCGGGGTGGCATTGTACTGTCCTCTCAAAGTAACTCGCGTCCTAGCTTCCCTGCTTCCGTAGATATGGAATGCCCGCGAAGGGGACTCGGGTCTTTCACACGCCTCTAGCATCTCAACCTGCCAGGCCCTGTGCCAGCGAAGGCATGTGCTGTGGCGCGGTTGGCTTCTATAGAGCCGAGGGAAAATCGCAGTCGCCTTTCCGGCCCCGCCGTCGTCCCGGCCTCCCGGTCTTCCTGTTCTGGACGGCGTCTTCCGCAGGGGCGTGGAGGTTATGTGCACACCTGGCAGCCTTGTGATCAGATTCGAATCTCATAAGCCCGAACCTTTGGTTTACGTATATGAATAGGTGTGTTAATTGGCTCGTTGGGTTTATTGTCGTCAGCTCTACGATTTTTGTGGTTTGGTATTTCACCCTGGTCGTTTGAGCTGTCGGTCTTTGTACGTCTTATGGCCTTGTTGGATGGTGGTGATGGAGGCAGTATTGGATGAGTTCCAAGGCCCTCATCGTGCGAAAAGCCCATATTGGTTTGAATGTTTAGTATGTAGCAAAGCCCTTTCCAAAGATTTACAGAGCGGATATCGATTACTACTTGGTCAGGATTATTGGCAGACGGACTGAAGCGGAAAGTCGGTTGCATATATTGGAGATAGCACAAATTACCTGAACAAGATATGGGGCTATTCGTGACTTCCATAACGTTCAACCTGTTCATGGCTGTCCTCAGTCTGGTTTGAGGTATTGGGGGTTTCTCGATAACCACCAAAAGAACATAAAACGAGTTCGCAATGGTCAAACAGTTGAAGTCAGGTTGCCTCGTCACAAGGAACTTCGCGAGACAGCATCCTCATAGCGATGGGATCTGCATGCTGAAAGGGGACCAGCACGGCACAGGTCTCCACACCGATCTGATGGGTCTGATACAGCTTGAGGCTATCGGACCTCTATCTTCGCTTCTGGTGCTCTTCCAGTCTCTTTAATGCCGAATCTGTCGTGTTGTTCATATATGCGGGGGCCGATTAACGACATTTCTTGGTTTAGAAAACCGACTTAGAGCACGACAGAGAAGAAGGCCAGAGACCATCCTGGATGACCTGGCACCGGACCTAACAATGCTGTTGTCTTCATGTAAAAACACAAGTAAGCCCCACGCAACCGGACTGCTTACACTATGATAACCCAGAACCACAGCCGCGATCCATTAAGAGGCGGGTTTAGTTGCTCCTAGTATGGGTGCAAGCATCCCAGCTATCCTAGTCCTACTTTTGGAACGGGGAGAACAAACATTAGGGCCGGGATAGAAGCATGTAAGTTGGTCATTTAATGTTAAATGAATACTCTTTGGTTTGTATTCTCCTTCTGAACAACAATATATAATGCAAACTATGCCTGTTGTTGCCTCGATTGTGGTTCTCGGCTCTTAAACAGCCTTCTGGTTACCCGATGTCGCCCCGGGCCCTTAGAGTGTCAATGTTTCAAGAGTTGGCCTACCTCTGAACATTTATTATGGCTCCGGGATCGAGGTTTCATTCTAAAGGAATGGTTGGTGTTGTGGATCCAGCAACTTCTGCTACCCTTCCATTTCCTTGGGCTTCACTGCCATCGGCACTCGGGGCTTCGGACCGCTAGCACTGGATGCCCTTTATACACCTACCTACAAAGCACACAAGTGGTAAGGAAACGGGAACAAGGGGCTCGTCACAAAAGCCGTCATTTGTATGTCTTTATGCCTGGGAGGAAATTTTCTAAAGAATCGCCGCCCCCTATTCTTCCAGGGGAAGGCATAACATTCTAGTCCGTAACCAAGAAAGAAAGAAAAGAAAAGAAGAAGCCAAACGCCGGTTGGGTGTGCGTAACATCATTAATACATCTGGCAAACCAAACTTTGGCTGGGTGAGGCGGGATTGGAGTGACCAGCACGAGACAAGAAAAGTGAGAGAGAGGTAAAAAGTAATAAAAAAAAGGGCCAGCGACTGTGATGTGAGACAACCAAATTTTCCCTAATCTGCACCCGACTTCGTATAGGACGACCCTCCCAATTTGCTGGCGCAGACCTAGTCTTTGGGTACTATCCGGGTATTAAGAGTGGAACTGAGCGTCCCAGTGCTCGTTCTTGATATTCATGTGTTCCGGCATGAGAGAGCCAAGGGTGGGCGACCCGTGCATATCGTCAGTATGCCCTTGAACATGTTGGTGGTCGCACAAGGCACCAACGCCAAATCCTTCGATATCGTATGCGGCGTCGAAGGCTGAGTAGATTGGACTAGGGGCCCAGGCATTGTGATCGTGGTCGTGCTGGTGGTGGTCCTGATCGTGGGCACAGGACATGGCTTGAGGGAGATCGAAGGTCGGGTGAGAGCCCATGAGGGTGGCGGAGGGGCTGAATTGCAGGTTGTGTGGTGCTGAGAACATGTCGTCGCTGCAGGGAGTGAGCATTCTCGGCTGGAAGGTGGATTGGCACTCTGTGGCGGTGGGAGATGCCATGGACGTTGGTGTAAACTGTTGCCTGTAGGAAGTTTGGCGATGTTCCTGTTTGACCCTGATAGGAGACCTGGGACGAGCCTCGGCGTGGTGGCGTATCGACTCGAGCATCCCTGGTTCTGGCTTAACCCGCTCGTTGTCGGAATCCTCCTCCTTTTTGGGCGGCTTCTGCTCCTTTTTATTTTTCGTGACTCGGTTCTTGTTCGCCGCAGCGGCTCTGTTGCGCTTCTGGGGCTCGAGGCCCAGCATCGCAGAACGGAAACGAGAGTATCTCATGCGAGCTGCATGTCCATTGGTGATGGGCTGTGCCAGTATCGGATCGTGGGCAACGGCATTCCAGTCAATCTGGACAATACGAGGTGAGCCAAGGATGGGGAGGTGGTGAGATGTCACCGGCGGGACTCACATCTTTCAAGTTCTTCTGTTTGAGGATGGCGAAGAGAAACCTCGTCATCTGGTTGTCTGTGTTGGAAGACATGTTGGAGGTGTCGATGGGTCTGCCACCTCGAGCTTCCCACGCTATGAGATGCAGGTGAAAATCGATAATGAGGCCAGTGAGCTCGAGGGAGGTGAGCAATTTGAAGTGCACAGCGATGGCTGCAGAAGCTTTTGCTCGACCCAGTCAACCAGCACACAACAGGCAGATGTGGAGGTGAAATGAAGGAAATGAGTCACTGTGAAGATCGGTGAGGCAAGGCGAGAGCCAGATATATGGCATCCAAGTCAGCAGGCTGCGATGAGGAAAAGGTGCAACCACTGAGAGCGATATCAGTCACCCGTCGGTGTGGGAGGTCAATGAAGGCGAGGCGGACAAAAGAGGCAGACAAGGAGGGATTCGCCAGAAGTCAGCACACCACCCCGGGACATCAACGGTAGTTATAGGTGTTTCGGAAAGAGAGCCTTGGACTCCGGAGCTAAAGGGAATGGGATATGCAAGTCGGCGGCTTGATGCTGTCCCCCCCCCCTGGGAGATGGGGCAAGCCGTGGCAGCGCTTGTGGGCGGGAGGAGCGTAGCGGAGCTTGATCAGTACAGTATGAAGAAAAAGAAAGGCGGACGAAGATGCTTTCAGGGAAGACGCCGCAGCGCTTGGGCCGACATTTCATCGAGGTGTAAAAGTGGCAAGCAAGCCTCCTTGGTTGAGACACAAGGAATCAAAATAGTCCCTTGTTGCCTGGAGTTACAGCCAGGCTTTGACGGGGGACGCATGCATGGCCTTGAGGAGGGGGGGCGTGACGTTTGTGGAGGGGGTGGAGCGGTCGTAAGGTGGTGGTGGTGGTGGTGTGGTAGAGGAACAATAAGTAGCTAGAGCTGCATGTGCATGGCATCATCCATGGACGACAGGATGGATGGTTTGAGGTTTCTGATAGCAGCTTAGCCGAGCACTGATGAAATGTTGGAGGGGTAGACAGGGTCGAGGCAGCGAGGGCGTGTCGCGGCGCGGGGCCGTGTCATCTCTCTCATTCGCGTAAAGTGGTTTCTGATTCCCCTAGCTTTTTTTTTTCCTTGACTTTTTTCTGTCGTTTTTTTGCAGATCACTCCCCTGCACTCAGCCGACGAGATGGAGTCGACTTGACTCTACTTGGCGACGGGGGACCAGGAATCGCGAGGCGTCCAGGCTAGCGTGTCCACTGACATGCAATGATAGCTCCGACTTTGCACTCGCACGTATGTACGGAGTAGGCAGAATTGACTCGTCAATTGACATGCGCAGCTTTCGTGATGCTGGGGTAAGATTTTCACACCCTTGTCAGTCAAACAGGCCACCCCAAATGCAAGATCCAGGAACGACCAGCGCACCACTTGGAAACGGAGCAGGGATCTTAATGGATGGCATGAGACAGAATTGCGGTATAGGGTGTGCGTGTGTGACTCACCTCTCGAGTAGTGTAGCGTCGGAAATGGAGGTGGTTGGGGCGGGTTTTCTACGTCCATGTTGCGGCATCCGGTTCGCACTATTCATTGGCGGCCCTCCCGCACCGAGTGGTCAAACAGACTGGGACCGTCTCTGGTTGACGAACACACTTGTGACGACGCAAAAAACGCCTGAAGACACGTAGGTAGACATGTATTGCGACATGTATGGGCTGGCCTCGTGCCTGAAGGGTGTCATGCTAGGGAAGGATTGTTGAGGCTTGCGACGCCGGACTGCTGCGGTGCAAGATACGGCGATGAATGACAGACAGAGTTTGTGTCTCTTGGCCCGATATGGCACCCCCCTGGATTCGTGCTTCAGTCAATCATTGTGTCGTAATTTCAATCTCGTGTTTGGACCGGGACATTCGTCGGGTCAATCGAGATAATGGAACAGCCTGGCATTGATGGTCGAGATGGCCATTTGACGAGCAAAAGCCCTATGAAGATGGGATCAACTTGCAGCAAAATCAAATGTTGTACATAGGAGCCGTGATGCCGGTGTTTATATTGCGAATGGCTTGCGTTGGTGTCCTGGACAACACGCGATGATGTTGGTGGGATGCGGTGAGGTGGTTGGGAGACGCGTTCTCGCGAACTCAGGGCGGGGCACTGTGCGACCAAGTTTTCGCCAGATTGCCACGAAACCACGTGATGTGTCCATTCGCGGTCGCTACCTAGGTAGATGGACTGTGCATATGACCCACTAACCAATCCTGCCTGAGGCCCAGAAGCGTCGGATCTCCACACCTACCATAGCCGGTCGAGAGCTGCGCGGGACGCTAAAGCAGCGTTGGAGGACCTGGATGTACCTAGGAAGGGGTGAAGCGGCCTCCCACAGATTTGGGAGCTTCCTACCTAATTGGCAGCATGTTTAAGCAGATCACGTTTCGTGATATAGGAGGTTGAGGAATATGGCCCAAATAAGTTCATGCTTTTGATCTGGTCGTTCGAGTCTGCGTTAGTTCCGGCCAAACTCAAGTGTATCCATCTATCGCCAGATCTCGTCAACATCTGCAACACGTCTTGAGGCGCATACCGAGCGGATTACAGCATCGGCTATGTCCCGAGGTTGATCTCCCTTGGACCAGCACGAGCATCCGAGAGACGATGGCCGGATGCCCTATGTCTTACAATCATGCTCTTGAAAGCAACGTTGTCTTGTCCGACGAGTCGTCTGCAGGTAGACAGCTGGCCAGAGTCTGATGTCTCAAGGACCTACTTATACGACATAGACCCTCCCTTTACTAGCTGATCGTACGAGATGAATAAAAAGGTTGCATGATGATATCTCGGACAGCCTGAATGGTTGCTTTCATGTGGAATGCAACTGTACAAGTGTTGGAAATAACAAGTTGGTGAGACCGAACTGTTGCGAGCTGCCAGTTTCCCTTGTCAATGATGCGACTGCACTGGCGTTGGGAAAGCGAACGTCTACGTACCTACCTACCTACCTAGGTATCTACGTACCTTGATAGCTTAGCGGCAATTTGTCCACTCTCAGTGCTGCTATACGGTTAAACTTCGGCCGGACGGTTCGATGATGGAGGGAATGGACCCGCCACGGTCCCACCAGCGTCTCTGAACCTCGAAATGTCGAGACAAGAACAGGTTTATAGCGATGTTTCTGTGTTAAGGAGTCCGAAGAATGTAATACCGACATTGATTCAAAGCCTATTCCTCATAATTCCTCGATTGGTAGGTCCTGGAAACTAAGCGAGCGCGTACATGCATGGCGAGCTCCATCTCGGCGAAACATTGAACCGATCCGAGACCACATTTTCTCCAGTGTTTCCCCTCGAATGGAGACTTGAGGGACGAACACCTTCGGCGCAGTCGTCAGCACACTACCAATTTCTTGTCTTCCACCACGATAGACAGCTACCAGCTCATCCACTTTCAATCGTGTAAGTCGCGATTATCATCGTCGCGAACCGTCCACTCCCTCCGTCGCTGTCGCCATGAACAAAAATTGGAACGACAGGGCCGACAAGGACCTTTTCTTCACCATCCTCTCCGTCAAGAACATTGGCGTCATCAGCGGCTCGGAATGGACCACCATCGGCAACCACATGCGCACCCTGGGTTATGGCTTTACAAATGAGGGCTGTCGGTAAGTTTGCGCTTTATACCACCGTCTCGCACTTTTCCGCCCGACCACCATAAACGGCACCCAAACCGAGTTAGATGCAGGCGAGGCATTTCGCACCCTTCTTTGCTGCATTCTTCTGTACTGTTCTTGTCGTTTTCACCCTTTTCTGGTCCTCTTGCTGGCTGTCTAAACCGCCGGTTATGTTGCCAGAATTATGCCAGAATTATCAGCGGGGGAAACCTCGTCAAGTGGGTGTAAACGCACTCACTCTCTTTTTGGCTTTTCTTCTGTCGTCATCAGTGCCATTTCTCCCCATCCCTCTTGTATGCCTGTCCACCCAGTTCTCACGTCCCGGGGACGCCTCCTCTTGTTCTATTTGGTTCCTTGCAGCATCTCTCATGACGCCGAAAGACGTCAACGCTGAAAAACATTTGGGCTTTCTACCTGCGCGCTGCCTTCGGGTATGTTTCATGTTACATTGTGTTTCACGACGTGTATTTCTCAAACAATATTTGCCGCTTTTCTGAGCTGGTCTCTCTCCATCATAAGCGTGTTGCGCAATCGTTTGGTTTCGTCTCATATCTTCTGTCATTTCATCATGGAGTCGAGGCCCTGCAACACCATCTTGATAGCGACTGACAATTCACAGGCAACACTTTCAAGGTCTTCGCCGTGCCCAACACAAAGCTGAGACCAACGGAGGCAGTCCGGACAACCCTCGGAAGCTTGATCCCACCACCAACCCGATTACCCGTCGTCCTGGACCAGGTCGCGGAAGGCCCAAGAAACAGCAGCCTCAACAGCCTGCGCCGATGCAGCTTCCTGCTCTTCCTAGCCAGCCCGGTCAGCCCAGTCAGCCCGGTCAAGCCGGTCAAGCCGTCCAACCAGGTCAGCCAGGTCAGCTTGGAGCTGACCAAGAACTTCAAGCCGATCAACCTTCCCAACCCGAACAACAACCCGAACAACAACCCGGACACCAGCATGATCATCAGCCCGACCTCCATCAGCCCGATTCTCGTCAGTTGGACCACCAGTCCGACCATGGTCAGTCTATTCAAAACGATCAATCACATCAACAATCATCTGTAATATCCGATGATCTCGGTGCTTTGCCTGAATCCTTAGATCTCCCTCTCAAGGAGGACTCTCTCGACATGTCCCTCAAGGAAGACAACGATGACGACCAGGACGGCCACGATGCCAAGAGAATCAAGCTCGACAACCCCCCTCAGGATCCCTCCCTTGTTGATGACGAAGCCGTATTAGCTTTGGCTGCCCACAGTGAAGCTCCTTCCGTCGACGGCTACGCTTCTGAGTATCCAACAGCTGGCCTGACAGGGTCGGACCCGCACAGCTTCACCTACAGTGGCGAGACATAGGATAGAAACCTGGCCCTTGAGATGGCTGCCAGCATGGCCCAGTGGTCAGGCAGTGGCAGTTGTATGGGTCAAGACTTGCCTTCAAATCAATGGGATCAGGCGGGTTAATATTGCTACCCCGAACCAGTTTGCTCAAGTCAAGGCGTTGTGCATCAAAGCGAAAGCGGCATTAGGAGCGAAGGTAATGAACACGACTAGGTGCCTGGAGTTCGGGTTGATTAACTTTTCATTGTTTCTTTTCATTCATCAGTCATCATTGAGCGTATAGCGTAGAAAGAACCTGTCTCGAGCTGGTATTGACCGAATTCCTCCGTCGAGGGTGGAAGTCTTCGACAGGAGAAGAAGAAACCACCAGATTTTGCTAGCCACCACATGATGTCTCTTTCTTTGAAGGCATCCGTGATTGCCGTCTTTCTACGCCAGAATCTAAACAGATCACTATCATGAGTCCCAGAATCAATATTATACCATCGTCTCTTCAGGTCCTGAGAAGGTTCCATGGAAAGTAAGATGGGTCTTCAACGTTCTTAACTTGCCAATCTGTATTTCCATCAGACCTACCACTCTGTCTTCTGCTTCTGTTCAGAGTCTGCTACCACTCACACTGGGCAAGTCGGGCAACTGCCTTCAGGTATCAGCCCGGCACCTTGAGACAGACAGTCACACCCACTAGGCTTCTGTGACGCTCCGTGACCCTCCGTCCGTCCTGGCTCCTTCCCCGGCATGCTTCACTTCACTTCCCTTCCCAAAGGCTTCCTCTTTCCCTGGGTCCAAAGGATATATCTGTCCACGAGTAGTTTCCTCCTCGTCAACAACTTCCTTCTTCATCATCAGTCAACACTCGCAAAATTACCTGTTTCTTTCCGTTGCCATTAGGGACTCCTTGCACAGTAACACTCCGCCCAAGATATTCATCGCAACAATACCGACAAGATGTCTGAGAAGCAGGCCGGCGGCAAGTGGAGCAACCCGGCGTTGCTCCAAAGTTTGATGCTCGCCCTATACGGTCAGGTCAAGGGCAACCTCACCAAGGAGGTCAAGGACGCGATCGAGGAGAAGATCCATCGCGACGGCTTTGAGGATGTCACCTGGGAGGCCATCCGGTAAGTCTACGACAACCTTATGAGTTTTCCCCCCCTGGTTCTTTCTTCGGCGACTTGCGAGTTTGCGACTGCTTTCTTGCCTATCACCCCTTCTGCGAGGCTGCCTGCTGTTTTCTGCGGTTTCCGTGCCCTTAATCTGTCCTCCTTCCCCTTCTGCAAGCTTCTTTCGACGTTTTCCCTTCGGCGTATAATTTTCTTTCCCTCACCTCCAAATTTCTTTCCATCGATCATCTTCCCACCTCTCTGCACATTGCGCTTGCAAATCACATCAGACCACAAGAAGAATCATCAGGGAAAAGTATCTGCATTTTCGTCCGAACAAGATGTCTCGAGGAAACATGAAGTGGACTCCTGAGGACGACCAGCAGATTCTGGTCGCCATGGTCAAGACTCTGACCCCGAACGCCGAACAGTACTCTGCCATCATCCAGGAGCTTCACTCTTACGGCTACAACTACACAGTTTCTGCTCTCAAGTGAGCATTCCATTCCATCTTCCCTCCTTGCGTTTCTACCTGGAAGGCACCCACTTCCTCACACGACACCTGCCTTCATCCCGCCTCACCTTTCCTCCTTCCCACCTATCGCTCCCACCTCGCACTCTTTCTTTTCTCTCTTCCAACTTCCACCGCCCCGCACTCCTTCCAGCACGCTACCACATATTCTGCCATCCACTACACATAATCCCATACATCACCAGCACCATACAAGCATCATTCGCAATGGCCCCAGTCACTGTTTGGGATGACAAGGCCCGATCCGATCTGCTGGTCGCCTTTCTGACCGTCACCAAGCCTTCTAAGGAGGATTGGGATCGTACTCTGACTGAAGTCCAAAAGAAGGGCTACATTTACACCGCAAGCGCTGCCATGTATTTTTTTCCTTTCCCACACAGCTATTATCTTCACAACTTTCTTATACATTTCATCGTCATCATTCTCAGTTTCAAACTTTTTACATAGAAATGCTAACATTTACGACAGGCAGCACATCCAGAAGTTGCAGCGCAAGGAGCAGACTCCTGGCGACAGCGGTGAGGCCAGCACCACTCCGGTCAAGAAGGCCACCAAAAAAGCCGCCACCCCGCGAAAGCGCAAGACTCCGGTCAAGAAGGCCAAGGGCGAGGATGAGGCCGAGGAAGATGAGGAGCAGGATCAGACTCCTCCCCCCAAGAAGCCTCGCACTCCCAAGAAGCCTAGGTAAGCAACATTTTGATTGTGGTCGCGAGCTACCTATGCTGACAAGGCCCCCACAGCATGAAGGAGGACACCGATGAGTTCCTGAACACCGAGGCCATGGATAGCGACCGTTTCGAGAAGAACGAGATCTAATTTCGACTTGTGCGTCTCTGGCTAAACTCATCAACCCGGCCATATGACCACTGTGCATCGTGGAGGAAACTTGCTTTTCTGGATGATGGCTTGGAGGTTTGGAGGCTTGGATCGATGATACGTCGGAAAGACAGACTTGAATTGTGCACATCTTTGGCACCAGCACATATGCTGCCTCATTCTCTATGCTTGCCTAGGCATGGTAGGTCATTAGTTACCTAAGGTTACGGAAAAGTTCTACTGAAATCAGAAGATTATGCTTTGCTTTCCCCAACTCATGGCCTTCTCTCCTGGGTCTGTACTATGCGGCGACTGTTGTTGAGCAAAATGGGCCCCTTCGTCTTATGATTCACCATGGTTCCATTCTGGCTGATGCTAAGCCCTCTATCGATCCTATCAGAGGGTGCCACAATTGGTGCCCAGATGTTGTGTGTCCACGAGGCTGTTCGGCTTTTGCTTTGCTAGTTCTTGTTGGTATCAAATAGCTTCTACAATGGCTGGAAAAGCAGACAGCTCAAGATGCCAGACGACTGTACTGTGGGACGTCGCTTGGAGCAGGCATTGAGTTCCATGGTTCCCAGTGGACCTAGACATAGAGCATGCTTGTTAGTGCCACTGTCACCAGACACTCCTCTCACTAGGTAGAGACGATTAGTTGCTTAGCCCTCTATTATTTAGCCAGGTTAACTCTTTTTATTCAATCTTTATTTCTCTTATCTCTTTATTCTGTCTTTAGTTCTATTTCTAACCTCTTTTTATTCTCATAGACTCTAAGTATATTTTCTGACATGTCTTAACACAACTCTTCCTAGGTCCCTTTTGCTAGTTTACTTGCAACTGCCCCAGTAATGACAGGGTGCTTGCAATACTTCACGCCAGATTGGCCAGAAGCCCTTGAGGTGAGTGAGTACCCAGTGCCCGTCTTGTTCAGCCTACCCTCTTTCCTCCTAGCACTCACTTCACGATACCTCTTTCCAGTTCAGCTAGAAAACCCTTGAGGCGAGTGCCTGCCCCGTTTAAGCTACCCTCTTTCCTCCTGACCCTCACCAGAGCGAAAGGCCTTTCATCTAAGGCTAAGCTATATAAACCCACTTCCTCCACCAGCATCTCTCTAGAATTTCTTCTTCTCCAACCCGCATTCATTCCATTCATTCATCCTCGACTATCAAGTCCTTCAGCAGTTGAAGCTTAACATCAATAACCTCACTATATACAGCACACAGGTATGTTTATTCCTAACTTGAAACCTTCAGTATATACCCTGATTATGATAATTATCTTGGATTGGTACAACTTATTATGGCATCACACTACTTTCAATGACCATCACCTTGGCTTCATCTTCAGTACTGCCCTTGCTTGTATTACCCCAAAATATCACTTTTGTAGTTCCCTTGAGAACTACTTCTCTAACTTATTCCACAAAATCAACGTCTTCCACATTTTCGTTTTCATAAAAAGAGTCAACTGTCTCTTTACCTTACGTCTCTATTCTGTATCGCCCTTGATTTATATTCATTAACCTATCTTATCTCTCATTAAGCTTGACTTTTGGGACAACCACCGAACCTCTTTCTGTATTGGAATCGTTTTGGCCAGAAACGCACCATACTAACTATTTCACAGTTACTCAACTTCAGCAACATCCACAATGGCCCCGAACACCTGGACTGATGTCGCTGAGAAGGACCTGATCTGGACCTTCATTAAGGTTTCCAACGGTGGCAAGATGCCCAAGGGTGACTGGAAGACCATTCACCGGGAGATGACCCGCATGGGCTACAAATTCTCCTCGAGCGCACTCAAGTAATGTCCCTCCTTCCACTTTAGCGCAATCACCGCCCTCTGTTATCTCTTCTCATCTACCGCCTATCCTCTCACCCCTTTCATGCCCTCAGACCAGATACGAGACTAACTACGTTTTGTTTTATAGCCAGCACTGGTCCAAGACTGTCCTCAAGAATTATGGCAACCGTGACGGCGGCAACTCGGCCTTGACCAGTGCTCCCTCCACCCCATCCACTTCCCGCAAGCGTGCCGCTCCCGGCTCTGGTGCTCGTGTCTCTGGAGCTCGCCGAGGCGACCAGGCCGCTCATGAGATGGCTGCTGGCGCCACTGCTGTCGACGACGGTCAGGACGATGACGAGCCCGAGCTTGAGGACATCAAACCCAATGCGAAGCGCGCCAAGATCTCCAAGAATGGCGCGGCCACTGGTCTTAAGGGTCAGCAGATCGACCTCACCAACGATGATGAGGACGTCCAGACCCCACAGCGCCTCAAGAATCTCTCCATGATGGATGGAATCAAAGTCGAGGGCGAGGATGGATACTTTGGCCGCGGCCGCGAGCGCAGGTATGTCGTTTTGTGTCCCGTCCATTCTTTCTGCCTTGATCCAAAACCCTCATTCCTATCTCGTCATCTTACCAAGAAATTGACGTTCAATATAGCATGACTGCCGCTCCCGCTGGTAATTCCGCCGAGTACTTCAATGCGTTCGCCAACAACGCGGGCCCCTCTCAGCATCGTTCGCTTGACGATTCCATCTAGGAGCGCGTCGAGGCCCGCATCGCCGCCGCCGCCAACCATTTCTAAGACGGGAAGAGAAATGGCGTTTTGCTACAGAGACTGAGAGAATGTGCCGGCTGTTACCTCTCTTGCTTTTCCCACCCGCTTTGTTTCCCCACCGGCAGAAAAGAAGACACAAGTCGCAGAACAAAAACAGTTACATACCTTACTCTCGTGTACTGGGCAACGAACCAACGGACGGCGGTTGTGGACAAGAACTGGCTTTTTTCTCTTCTTCGTTATTCAGTCATTGGACAACAAACATCCCTCAACTTCTTGCTGCTGTTTTTATCAATTCACTTCGACTTTATGGCTTATTTCCTTGGCTTTCGCCACTCTTTTTTTATACCGTCGTTTTCTCTCTTCTTTGCGGTCAACCCCACCGAACAGATACACCCGTTTCTGGCTCGGTTTTCGGGGGCGACATATAGAGGAAGAATCGTGGACCTCGTAAGAGAGCCCGGGGAAGGGGAAACGGAGGACGGACGAATGATTGAATTCTACAGAGAAAGGGCTTTTGATGTGTGTGTTTTCTTTTGGCACGGAGTACGAAAGATGGCTAGCAGGGCTCGTCGCATGGAACATCGGAGAGCGAGGAACGAATGACACGGATGAGAACGGGGCCAGGAACTGTTTCTGACACCCGCGAGTTGCGAGGCTCTATGGGGAGCAATCTGGCAGTTGTCTCTGCTCGGTTTTTCCTTCTTCGTATAGAGCTCTCAAGCAAAAAGGTTTCTAAACTTCATGTCCTAGTTTGCAGAGTGAGTTGTGACCGTGTTACGCATCCCTGTAGTTCAACTCCAGTTTGGACCAGCGCTGGCGGAACTTGATGGCCTACGGATAATTTATAGACAGCTGTGTTGGGGTTCAGGAATTGTGCAATTCAGCACGGAAAGCAAGGAACTGGAATGTTTCACGCGAAAAACAATCGTACGAGATGTCAATCATTCTTCGTTCCCGGAAATCTACCCGTCACTCGACTGTCCCCGATGGGGGCCCTCGTAATTACAACTATGCGCCCCGAATGACTACCCAGCCTTTCTTTCCCTGAACGCCATTGGTCCGCCCAAAACATGTGAGGTTGATTGTACGAAGCCTATCACTCGATGCCGCGAGGCTTCGGACCACGGCCGTCCAGTCTGCGTCCCTCGTTGGCGCCCTTCTTCTCAGGTGCCTTCTCCTTCTCCTCGGCCTCGCCCTTTCGCTTGCCTCGCAGGGTTTGTCCCTGACCGGCAAAGTGTGGGCGGTTGGCCTCTTCCTTCTCGCGCTCCTTGTCGTCATCGGTCTTGACAGGCTTGATTTCATAGCCAAAGAAGAGCTTGTTAGGCGGCAGACGGAGGGGCATGGGTCCGTTCGTCCGGCGTGGCAGGGGCACAGCAGGTGCGTTGGCTGAAGCACCAGCGACGGGTGTTGCAGGCTTCGGCGTCGACGTCTTGCTGCCCTTTTTGTTAAGCTTCTGTCCCTCGCCGTAGAATCTAGAGGAGCTCGTGGTTGCAGACGGGGCGATGGCGTTGTAGTTGATGGACTGGGCCATGGTGCCCTGGCTATGAAGCAGACCACCGGCAGGGAGACCGCCACGCACGCTTCTGGGTGTGCTGGTTCCACTTCCCCTCGGCTGCTTCTCGGGTTCGACATAGCCGACCGGCGCGGCGAAGTCAACCTCGACATCCGTCTCGATCATGCAAACACCCATCTTCTCCGTCTCGGGCTTGACCTCGAGGACCGCTACATGGTATATCTCGTCGTTGTACTCGAAGTTGAAAATGTCGCCCTTGGTGAGAGCGGCGAAGTTCCTAAATGCCTTCTCCAGCACCGCCTTGGGGTCGCTGATGTCCAGGAAGTTGGTCGATTGGGGTTGCAGCTTGACCAGCTTTGCAAGTTCGAGGGAGGTAGTCTTGATTTGGATCATGTCACCGACATCGAGTGAGAGGGTTTGCATCATCTGGTCTCATGTGAGCAACGCCACTCGCACAGCGACTATTGTGTCAGAGGAACCACGAACCCAGTGGGGCAGGTAAGCTCTGCCCTCCTCCGCGACGAACTCGAGCACACCGGCGTGCGAGTGTTTTCCCTTCTCACCATTTATAATCTCCATCAGCAACGGCCACTGAACATGCAGCTTCGAGACTTTGTCCAGGGCGGATGGAGGCAGGAAGATCTTGGATCCGTAGTTGAGATCGGGTCGCTCGGGGCCAGGGGCCATGACCATGGGATAGCATCGATAGTATTCATCGAATCGCTGGATAATGGGGCGCCGGCCGCCGCGGGCGAAGTTGTACATGTCTGCTTCGTTGGGGTCGAAGCGATACTGGAAAGCTCTACGTTAGTTTGTGGGGTGAGGAGGTGCACTGAACCACTAGGGTAGCTTACCATCTTGGCGGTCTGGATATGTATGCGCTTGGTATGATAGAGAACAGAGGCGAGCTTTTCAAAACGAGTTTCTCGTCGCTTAAGTAGAAAAATCTCGTTCGGTAGCCAGCTCTTGGATCAAGTAGGAGGGTTGGCACGGGAGTTAGAAAGAGGTAGCTTTGCCTTTGAGATGGGTGATGGAGGAGGACCCGCGATTTACGTGGGGCCGAAAGGCAACTGATGAATGACGAAACCCGCTGGAGGTTCGGTAAGGTTCCACTAAAAAATCCCATGCTCGAGACCCCGGATGGTACTTGAATGACCATGCACTTTGTACGGTGCATCCAAGTACCCGCTCGCCAGTGCAGTCTAAGAATTGAAGGTACCTCCGATAGCCCACCTTGGAGCTTTATGAAAGACAAGCTCAACCAGCCTTACCCAGCTCTCGTATCTTGCCACCCCTCTCACAACTCACCACCACAGCCAACCCAAAGATGTCTTCAAGACACTCGGCAGCGCGCCCTAAACGGGCTGGCGAGACTTTCGCGCGAACACATCACCACGACGCCGAGGTCGACAGCCATGATTCGAAGAAGCTCAAGTTCGACGTCCGTAACCCCTCCGCTCTGGCCCCCGACGCCCCCGAAGAAGATGCCATTCTCGATGCTGACGTCATCGGCGTTGGCGCCGGTGCGACCAAGCGCGGCGCCGTGAACCTCGACGGATACGACAGCGACTCGGACAACGAGCGCAACTTCAAGTCACGAGCCGACGAGCGGCACAGAGGAAAGAAGGGCGGCGACGCCAACTTCTTTGATCAACTGGATAACTACGACGCCAAGAACAGCGACGGCGCGGGCAAGAAGGCGGGAAAAGTCAACGAGGATGACGACGACGACGACATGTTCGCAGCAGAGGACGATGAAGAGCAAGAACAGGTGGCGCAGGAGGGAACCAAGCGCTCTGAAAAGGATAAGGCCGTGCGCTTCCTCGATGACCAACAGATTGAAGGCCAAGAATTGAAAAGTAAGAGCGGAGGACAAATCCGTCTAGACGAAGAGGAGAGCAGCGACGACGAGCAAGACCGGGATCTGGCGATCCAGGAGGAGGGCATCGATGAGGAAGTTGGCCTCGGCGGCCTTAAGCGCAATGCTCCCAAGGTCGAAGCCTTCAACATGAAGCAAGAGCAGGAAGAAGGCGCTTTCGACCAGGAAGGAAACTACATCAGAAAAGCGGCAGACCCGAACGCGGTGCACGATAAGTGGCTCGAGGGGTTGAGCAAAAAGGACCTGAAAAAAGCGGCGGAAGCGCACGAGAGGCGCGAGGCTGAGGCGCGGAGGCTACGGATGGAAAACGACGACATCCTCACAACGGACCTGCTCAGGGCGCTCATTGTCAGGTTGGACAGGGGTGAGACGCCGCTCGAGGCCCTGGCAAGGCTAGGCAAGGGGCAGCCTAAGCCGAAGAAGATACCCAAGTGGAAGCTCAAGAGGCAGAACAAGGGCGGCGAGGAGGCCATGGACGTCGACAAGGAGAAGGAGCTCACCCCCGAGCAGCAAAAGAGGAAAGAGGCCATCGAAGCCATCACTGACGCCGCGGACAAGCTGCTGAGCCGAGACCACGCCGAGATTTATGACCAGGAAAGGGAGGCCCTCGTCCGTGAGTGGCAGCGGGAAACGGGCGAGCAGTGGGTCGAGCCGGCAAAGGAGGGTGTCAGTGAAGATCTCTCTTTCACGATGTGGGAGTTCCGGTGGACGGACGGGCGCGATGATGCGGACAAGCAAGGGCCTTATGATGGGCCGACGATGAAGGCATGGCAGGACGCCGGGTACTTTGGAGAAGGCGTCGAGTTCCGGCCAGTAGGCGACGAGGGCTGGACCAGGGTCGCCACTTTCGTATGACGCATCTTATGGGTTGAGGCGCTCACAAGGAGCCCCGAAGTGTAATGAGAACAAATGAATCAAAGAGCCTTGCCGTTTCCTGACATCGTCGCGATGCTACCATTCAAACACTTTATGGTACATAATCTATCACACAGTCCCAGGGATGGCCACCTTATTTTCTGCCCAAAAGAAACGCCCAACTCAAAGACCTTTTTTTTATACCATGCTCAACTCAACTCCATCGCATCGCCGTGACCATTCGTGACGGTGAAGTCGACGGCACCATCGTTGCCGATCAAGCGTTTCTCCGAATCGGAGACGAACTTGACGCTGCGGGCCGGGTCGTAGAAGAGCGAGAAGCTCCTCTGAACGTCGGCGATCTCAACAGTCTTGGCTTTGCGCTTGGCGCAGATCAGCTGGGACGTCGTTATGAGGTTGCTAGCGTAGCGCAGCCCTGCCTCCTGTCCGATCTTGGTGAGAAGCGCGAGAGCGTCGGGCGAGACGTCCACCTCCTCCTCTTGGGCTCTGATGGTGAGGATCTGCTTGATCTCGTCCTGGCTGTATGTGTTGGTGTGGATGATGACGACACGGTCGAGGAAGTCGAGGGGCAGGCCATGAGGGCTACGGTAGTCAGTTCCGCGGATACGAGAGTTGCCCCTGTTGCTGGCCATGATGACGATGGGCGCGAGGTCGTCTTCTAGTGCACGGTTGATGTATGAGAAGCACTCGATGTCGAGCATATGAACCTCGTCGATGAACAGAACACCAGGAACGATCTCGGCCTTGCCCTCCTCCTTCCACTCTCCGACCTTGGTGTTGATCTGGTCGCGGATCTCGCTGCGGATCTCCCCAGTGTCTCCGGAGAACAGGGCCAAGAAACCTTGTGTCCTCGAGTTGATGACATCGATCTCGTGAAGCGTGACGGTGTGGACCACCTCCTTGCGCTTCTGCAGCTCGCCATCGGGGCACTGCAGGAACTTAGTGTCGACGCCCATGGCATCGTAATCGCGCGAGCGCGCGTAGGATCGGCCGAGCTTTGTGATCTTGCCAGAAGACTTGTCGATGGAAATGATATCGCCGGCCATGACGCGCTCCTTGGTCATGGCATCGATCATCTTGGCGCCCATGTCGTAGACGGCCTCCATGTCGGTTGTCTTGATCGTCAGCTTTCCCTGCTTGGCACCGCCGGTCACGCTTCGGTCAATCTGAATCTCAACGACCTCGCCCTCCATGATTTCACTCTCCTCCTTGATGCGCACGCCGATCGATTTTCGGAAGGCCTGTGTCAGTGCTTCGGTCTTGGACATTTCGAGGGAGAAGATTTCGGAAGATGCGAGGGAGGTGAATGGGACGTCGGGTCCAAGGGACTGAGCCATACCCATTGCGATGGCTGTCTTGCCGGTGCTGGGGGCATACAGAGTCAGTAAAGCTGAGTAGCCTTCCGTCAACAATGCGCGTGCTAAGCAAGACTCACCTGGGGGGGCCGGCAATCAGCACAGCTCTTCCAGCAATCTTGCTCTCCTTGATCATCTGCAGAATAACGGCAGCGGCCTTTCTGGCCTTTTCCTGTCCAACCAGACCCTGCGACGACGCTCTGGGTTCCAATGTTGTCGCGTCGACCCCGAGGCCGCGGATATGGGAGTGAGCTGCAATGAGGTTGAGCCCTCTGAGCTCCTTGCTCTCGGAGACGGTCATGACGGGCTGCTGGTTCCGTCAGTATGAAGGGCAAGGGCCGGGGTGAAGAAAGCAACATACCGCAGCCATCTTGAGATTGGATCAATGGTCGGCTCGAGTAGGAAAGGGCGTAGATTGAGTGTGGGCGATTGGCTATTCTAATGGAGCGGAGGAGGTGCCGTATTGATGTTCCTTGATGAGGCGCAAAGATAGTTCGTCGGCGAATGGGTTGCGATCAAGGCTGAGAAGCTGGGCATGCGCGTTCAGAAATTTGGGAACGCGCTTACCTCAGTCTGCCACACGTGGCGCGGCTAGCGCTTGAGCGCCACAGCAGTAAAAATAAAAATAAAAAAGCCCCCCGGGTACTGTGGCACACTGCCGCCAAAGTTTAAGCTACTGCTCCGACTCCTTAACCTCATGCCTGCTTTAACGCGCTGAGTAACTACATAGTACAGCCCCCAAGAAGGTTAAAATTGGGTCTGGCACATGGCTTTAAACAGACTGTAGCTTCAGTCAACCATGAGCACAACTTCTCTCATTTTAAAATGAGGGTTGTCCCAAGCAGCAATACTAGCGCCACTAGTGATGTCCCAGTAGGGGTAAGAATGATGCATGAATGGATGAATGAATGAATGCACCTGGTTCTTTCTAAACCTCAGGTAGCAGCTCACTGTGACGAGGAAGCTTCTGGCACAATAGATAGGTACATCAAGGTAGGTACATGACAGGCTAAAGTAGCTAGTTGGGTGGGTAGCTGCCTACCTAGGTACGCAGCGTGCAGGCAAACAAACAAACAAACAAACAAACAAGCAAGCACCAATCGAGGCAAGAACATTTACAACACAGATATACTTTAATACCTTGGCACCTTGGGCATCTAGGGGGCAGTCCCCACCTTAGTCCCCTGAGAAGCACCCACCCACCCAGTCAAGCCAGGCCCCTCCATCTGAGGTTCGTACACTTAGGTACGAATAGTTGGATAACGCTAAGCTACCTATCCATCGCTGTAAAGACCACCCATGCTTACCTCTCTTAAGGTGCGAAGTACCTACCTACCTAGTCATCACCCAAGGGTACCTACCCCTGCCCCCTGCCAATCACAATGTTTTAGCGCCAGCCGTGTTATTTGAGCCATAACTAACGATCAACAACCCGTTTCGGGTCGCTGCATAGCACAGTGACTTTCTTTTCTTTTTCCCCCCTTTTGCAATTTAGGTATATATTTATTACTTCCTCAGTATTAGTACTCCGTAACGAGTTTTGGGAACAGGGAAATAACCCCTGCCTTGGCCACAAACACCCAGGAATAGCTCACTGGAGCTCCAACAGACTGACCTGCCTCATTTCACGTCAAACCCACAACCCAACCCACCTTGTCCTGAAGCTGCAAATCCCTTTTCTACTAGTTTCTTTGGGCGTATTCAAACTGTGGTTTGCCGAGGCGAGCAGGCGCGCTCTTCCCCTTTCGCATGAGCTAGGAAGCCCGGCACGATTTTGTGGTACCACCCGCAACTGACCGCCCAAGTGCAAGGTGACTGTCTGGCTCTTGCTTCAGACATCAAACAATTTAAAGGAGCAGAAGGCTCGCCCCCAAACGGTGCCAACTCTTTGCAACAATCCACGACGACGACAACAACGACGACGACGACGACGACGACGACGACGACGACGACGACGACGACGACGACAACAACGACAACGACGCGCCTGGCACCCTTTGTTTCCCCTCCCCACAATAAGCCCCCCTCCCCTCTTTTTTTTCTTATTCTTCTTCTTATTATCCGTACTTTTCCCTCACATTGATTCCTGTTCTCACTCCAATATCTCTCTACATACATACATTCTCGGAGTATGTGACCGGCATATGGCCGCGTAGTGAATGAGAGGACCACCATAGTCTGTGTTCTCATTCCAACATGGCCTACAGGCGCTCTGATCCCAGCGAAGGTCGTCGCGGCCCCCGCGATAGGTTCGACAGCCAGTTCGACTACCAAAATCGACGGGATGGTGAAACAGACCGTCGAGATCGTCGTGACTTCCATCGTTTCGGCTCTCGCTCGCTCTCTCCAGACCGAGAACGCAACTACAGAGAAAAAGAGAGAGAACGGGAGAGGGAAAGAGAAAGGGACAGAGAGTTGGAGGAGAGGGAGAGAGAAAGGGACCGCGATCGACCTAGAGATTCGGAAAATCCGAGAGCCTCAACAGGGCCTCGAGAAAGTCGCCCCCAGCATCGGAGCTTCGTATCGCCGGTACAGAACAAGTCGAGCAACTCAGCAGATCCACGCCTCAATCGGGGCCCAGAACCACGTATGACTACTTAGGAATTTCCCTCGCGAGTGCCTCAGCTAACTTTTGATGAAAATAGCGCCTAGAAAAGGCACGACAATATCGGCGACGCCAGCATCCTCTGCGCCGCCAACGCCACATTCGGTGAATGACTCATCGTCGTCCATGGCCAAGATGATCGCGGCTCTGCGACATTACTCACAACGAACCAACGAGCACGGCGCCTTGAAGCTGCAGAAAGAGGTGGTTGAGGCGCGTGCCCGAGCCAGGGAAAAGGAGCATGCTCAGGCGCATCCCAAATATGCCGAATTCCCGTCTTTGAAAGATTACCATCGTAAGCTTGAGAAGAGGGACGCTGAAGACTTGAATGCATTGTGCAAGGACGTTGGCGTCGCAGAGAAGCATTGGCTCAGTGCGGCCGATAATTTCGCTACGACCTTGGTCCAAGTGTTTGCCGAGCTGCAGCAGCAAGAAAAGGATGGTCGCTCAACCGTGCCCAGCTCCGAAAGCCTCGAGACACTCAACTCCCGCATGGATGCGCTTGACAAGCGACACAAAGAAGAACTGGCAAAACAACAGGAAATACTCAACTCCCGCATGGATGCGCTTGAAAAGCAGCATAAAGAAGACCTGGCAAAACAACAGCAGATACTCAACTCCCGCATGGATGCGCTTGACAAGCAGCACAAAGAAGACCTGGCAAAACAACAGAAGCAAATAGAAGACCTACGGAAAGGGTTTTCGATCGAAACAGCTCAGCGTAAGAAACTGGACCTCGAGAACGAAAGCCTCAAACAGAAGGCCCAAGACCTCCAAAACCAGCACACATCTCTGACGACCAAGGTCGACGAGCATGGCACGTCCATTAAGCGGTTGCAAGACGAGAAAGACAAGGCGGCGGCGCTGCCCTCAGCAACGCAAACCACCACGATTACCTCGGCAGATCTGACCCAAGTCAAGACGATGGTAGACCAGTGTCGAACCGAATTGGCCGACCTGGAGGCAAAAGTGTCGGGGCATGATCAGAAACTTGGCGAAATGGATGTTGACCTCATCACCGAAGGCTGCTACTCTCTCGTGGCTACACTGCCACGACTCGAACAGAACGCCAAGAGGGCTACAGATGACATTTCCGTGCTCCGGGCAGATTACGGTCAGCTCAGAACGGATAACGAGAAGCTCCGATCGGATACCGATAGTCTTCAGTCTGGGTTCAAACAGCTTCAGTCGGCCTCAGAGCAGCTACGGTCCGACGCGCTTGCGGCCCGGCCGAGTGTGGGGCAGCTCAAATCCGACATCGACCAACTCAAGATAACTGCTGAGCAGCTGAAATCCGAAATGACGCAGCTCCGTTCAGGCACGGAGGAATCGCAGTTGGCCGTCGAAAAACTGCGGTCAGCGATGCCGGAACCGCCGGCAGGAGACTCGTTCCTTTCTGTCAAGACCTTTACCACCATGAACGCTGCCGTGTTCAAGACATTCAGTGGCTGGGTTGACGACTTGAAGAAGCGGGTGGATGTGGTAGAGGGATCGATTCCAACACTGCAGACCGTCTCGAAGCAGCAAAATGATCATTCCTCGCAGATCAAGGCTATAGAAGACCAAGTCAAGGCACTTGAGAAGGGGCATGGCCAAAAGGCGGCTGGTGGCCCGGAGAACAGCCGCGTACCCACGCCATCACCTGACCAGAGGGGCATTAAGTATGAGGGGGTGTGGAAGGAGCATGATGCGCGGCTCAAGGCTCTCGAGGCCACTTCTGGAAAGGGCCCGTACCGTGCCAACAGCGCTGTATCGGAACCGATGGATGTTGCAGACGCATTAGCCCATCGGTTCGCGCAGAGAGAGTCGATGGACGCTGCAGTCGAAGCGCTGAAGGCTCAGGTGGCGATGGCGGATCAAAGCATCAAGGCTATATCGACATCGGCCAGGCTCACGAGCGAAAGTCAGGCGGCGCAGGCTCAACGGGTAGGGCAACTCGAAAAAGAGGTGTACACGATAAGCAAACGATTAGGGACTGCTGAGCAAGCGCTGAGAGCGACGGATGATAAGTTTGAGGGAAGACTGGCTTTCATGCAACAGAACTTTACGACTCTCGATTCGCAGATGAACAACCTGACAACGGAAAGCCTCTTCCAGGCCATTGTTCAGTACATTGATAGGTACCAGCCTGGCGATGCATTTATAGGACAGAAGGTTGAGAGGATGCTTCAACAGTTGACTGCGTACGATCAGCGACTGGCAATGCTGGAGCGGTCAGTGACTCCAAACGAAGAGCTGGCAAACAAGAAACGTAAGCTCAGCCCTCACATGGGACATGTGAGCATGATAAACGGAAGTCGTTGAGGAGGGAGATTAGGCTTGCCCAAGTCCAAGTTGTCTTTCATTGCAATGTAAGATGTTATCCCAAAGACGGGGACGGCGATGGCGCATCGGGTTGGCTTGAGATACCAAAGCGCGTCATGCAGCAACATGTAAATACTTTTTCTGCCTTGAGCAGTCCTCCCTAGATATCCCTGCCTTTCAAAAAAATGGCACTATGGTTGATGATGACCCCATCGCTATTCTCTATGATACCCTACTAGGTGACCCTAGAAGAGGTGAGCCAACACTAAACCACTACTACTACTGCCCACCTACCTACCTAGGTACCTGGGGTACAGTCTTGCGCTCGCTTGTAATACGGTGAAGCAGCAGTTAACCTCACTCTCTGCCAGTGGCTCGACTACCTTGTACGGGCCCTACTTTTTCACGCATGCCAACCAACTTGTGCCTCGATGAAAGCCGGACAGTCAATAAGAGGCTCCGTGTAATTGATTAATCATTTATCTACCTAGTGCAGACTCGCATAATACACACAGTCTGCATACACACAGTAGGGAAATGCCAAGCACATATGGTATCTAGGTAGGTAGATAGGTAGGTAGGTCGGCATCGGGAAGTTTTGAAGACGTCAAAACATGCTTCCTGAATGGCCGGCCCATCTCACACCCGTTGCACTCACTCACTGGACCAACGACGGGTTGCGCCGCGAGACGTGGACCACACAAGCTTGTGTGCAAGGCAAGTAGGTATAGTGGCTAGCTACATACATAGGTAGCTACCTAGGTACCTAACTCAAGGAAAGCCCCTCCATGGGATCGTGTCCACGGTCGCAGCCCACATATGTAGATGTATTTAGTTTAGACGGTGATCACTGATTGTCAACCAGGTCGTCTCATGCTCTCCAGTCAGTGCTCCTCCCCCCTGTACTGCATGTTGCTCCTCTGGAAGGTACCCTACCTTGTTACGGACAGGGTGCTCAAAAACCAATCTCGGCACCCTTACCCACTGTACCGCGCAATTGGGTACCGACCGATGGTGCAGTCGGGATGAAAAAGGATGGCTTTTGGGGGGGGGCAGCACCGCACGCGCCTCACCTAATTTCTGCCACTGGACACTGACTGGAGTGCCATCCATCTACGGATACATATACTTACTACCTCTAGGTACGGAGTAGGTAGGTATGTGTATACCTACCACGTGTGCTATTGGAGTATCTACCTAGGTATCTTCCTTTCGCATCGTATCGTATGCATCCAACTGCCGTCCGTAGTTTCCATTGGCCTGACCTTACCTGGCCACTTCCCTTCTGCTGTCTGCCTCGTCTTTTGCCTGCCCTGCCGCGCCATAATTACCTGTTTACGTCGTACTCTCCTTGCATTTAGCACACACACACACACACCTTTGTTTCTTCACCCCCTTAAGGCCTAGCTTGACTAAATCCAACCTCTTCTCCTTCACTACCTACCTACCTACCTATCCAAGCTGCCAAGGTACCTCATCACACCTTGCCTCACCTCACCTCACCTCACCTCACCTCGCCTCACTCACTCACTCACTCACTTGCTGCTCGCTGGGCCGGGCTGGGTCAGGCTGGGCACCCATACCTCTTTTTCCCTTCCTTTCCCCATCCCTCTCGCACTGTGACCTGGACCTCCAATCCACGTCCAAATCCACCCAACGTCTACCACGAGTCGACCCGCGCGACCTTGACCCTTTCCAATACCACCTCCTACCTTGACCCTTGTCCCACCCCGTATCATCGACTTGCGGCACGTCGTCCCGTCCTCAACCCCGTTTGGATCCCGCGCAACTGCTGTGCTGAGTCGCTCTTACACCTCTTCGCACCGACCCGACCCCAAACTCGCGTCGATTGACCTGCCTGCCTGCACCTTAGAGAAGCCGCGTCGCTTCGCATCCCATCGCATTTTTGCAGCGGCGGCAGGTCACGCTGGGCAATGCGCTGCGGCTCATATTCGCTACTGCTGATGCAAGCGTTGATGTTCGGAGCCTGCATGCACCTACTGCCACGACCACGACCACGACGTTGACCCCGACAACCATCACTACCACCACTACCACCACTACCACCTCCTCCTCCTCCTTCTCCCCATCCTCCTGCCGGCCGAACGACCACGTCCGCGACAAATCGACGACAATCAACTCTCCACGAACACCTACCATCTCGCCCGACATTTCGTCCACGTCGCGATCGCAATCATTGCACTCGGCTACCGGCCGTGTCCAATCGCCGATACCTTGGTCATAGGCCACCTGCTCGCGTTTCTTCCGATTCTTTACAGAAACACACTTCGGCACTCGCTGGACGTCACTCAGATAAGGGCCGTACCGGACACTCATCCTATCACGACATACCGTCGCCCACGCCCGCCGTCCGGGGAATAACAACGACCCACCTCGTCATCGGCGCCAATAGTCGCCGATTCGAATCAACACTTCTCGTGGGCTGCGGAGAGAGCTTTGAGCTCTGCTCCGGCGCCCATTCCATCTCCCGTGTTTCCCGCCGACCCCCGAATTGGCTGTCGCCATCGCGACCTTTGTTGTTCAACATCCCCCAACACTCGCTATCCCAACAACCACAACAATCCCCATCCACCATCACAGCGCCTTCATATCCCTCTCTTTTGTTTCGCGTCCCCGATCGCACATATTGCGACCTCTGTCCCTTCATGCCCCCACGGCATGCAAACGCCACTAAACCATGGAAGCAGCGGCGAAGAAGGTCCAACTGCTGGCACAGCGCATCCTGCCCGACCGACCGCATCATCTATCCGTGTCCCCCGACCAGCGCTTTCGCGTCCCGCCCGATCATAGCAAGCTCTTTGAGGAATTCAAGTACCCGCGCCTGCAGTACATGACGTTGCTGTCCGACGCTGATCGCGGTATGCTGCTCACCCGTCCGTACTATGATATGCGCGAGGAACCCCCGAACCCCACCGCCCATAAGGAGCCGAACACAAAGATGGAGAGGAAGGCCGTGACAAAGTTGTCATTGAGTGACTATAAGAATAAGCAGAAGAAGGTGGCGGATTCTCCTCCCGAATCAAGGACGACGCCGAAGCCGGACATCTCGCGGAAGGAGAAGGAAGCCGCCGACAATCGAATTGAGCGAGAACCAAGAAAGGTGGACGCATACAGGAATCGCGATTCCGAGGCATCAAAAGACATCAAGGCGCACAAGTCGCGTGAAATAACCCACGATGAAAGGTATGCCTTGAATTTGCGCGCCCCTCGCGCCATCACTTAGCGCGCTGACTGATTGAATGCAGGACGGGCAGGCCTGAAACCAAGCCCAGGACAGCTCAAGAAAGCAATGATACCCCAGAGAAGAGGAAACGGACCGCAGACGCCGACAACGAGTTGCGCCCTCAAAAGCGAGCGAGACCCGAGGCTAGCACCCCGTTAGACGAACGATCGCGAACACCCCGAGACGACACCCCAAGGAGGAAGGATGTGCATTCGTCGCAGGACAGGACACCGCAGAAAGATGGTAAACTGGGCACGAGCTCCTCGTCATTACCCAATGGACGATCGGCTCTAAAATCAGCACTTGGTTCAGGGTCTGGCGCCAACAAGTCACCCGTGTCGCGACCGCGAGGCGATTCTATCAACGGCAACAGGCCAACTCCTTCGGGGAGTAGAGCCAGGGCCGAGACTGCTTCGTCACGGTCAGCAGTCCCGCCCTTGCTGTCTCCTTTACATCTACCGAACGAATCCGATTCTCGCCCTAAAGAAAAAAGGCGGGATGACGTCGGCGAGCACAACAGACCACTGAAGTCCCTAAAGCCAGAACCGCCGCCACCTATCAAGAGACCGAAATCTCCCATCGACCTTCCGGAACTACTCTCTCCAACATTGCCCCCGATGGTCGAGGAGGAATTAGCCCGAATGAAGAAGACACCAACGAAGAGCGCCGCCTCTGGTCAAAGAACGCATCCTCCAGATTCTCCGACAACCAGCAAGAGACCAAATATCGCGATCAAGGAAGAGGACGAAGATCGAAAAGAAGCAAAGGAAAAGGCCAAGGACAAACCGCGCAGGTTCATGGTGACACTCAAGTACAGCAAGAAGTACAACAAGTCTGTGCAGAGACTGCTAGCACTGCCGCCGAGGAAAGAAGTCAAGCAGGAACGCTCAGTGAGTATAGAGCCTCCGGCGCCACCTCAAGCGCGGAAGCGACCCATCAGCAGTGCCGACCACATTGGCGATTCGATTGCCGTGAAGCGGCCCAGGACTTCGGATATCACGAGTTCATCGAAGCTGGTCACGCCTTCAACGCCTTCAAAGGCAGCCACAACGATGTCCCGGGTAGCGTCGAGCAACTCGGTCAATACCCCTGGAGAGGGTAGCAGCCTTACCCCCGCTGCGCCGCCTTCGTCCGACCGCGACCGGCCACAAACGAGAGACGAAAGCAGAGAAGCCGCAAACCCGTCCAAGGTTCAATCGTTGCGCGATCGCTGGGGCCGGTTCAGCAAGCTCGGTACCAAGTTGAAGCACGAGCGCGATATGCTTCTGGAGCGTAAAAACAGTGACCGTGGTGCTCCTATATCCGACTCGGACAGCAAGCTCAGTATGATTTTGGGGCTGGAAACGGCGCTGGCATTCATGGTCGGCTTCAGGGCGCTGGTCGAATCACGACGAATGGAGAACAAGGCGCAAGACCCCAAGCAATGGGGTAGCATTCTGCCACTGCTCAACGTCATGCGCCACGACATACGGAAGAGCAAGCCGCTGGAGGCGCTGTTTTGGCAGCTGCAGGGCGTGATCCACGAGGAGCTCATCAAGTGCTACTGGTCGCTGGACCCCGCATCCCACGCAGTGCATATTATCGGTGCGGAACGAGGCCGATCGACTGTGTGGAAGTCGGCCTTTGACGCCGTGGAGCGCGTCGAGGCTTCGGCGATGCGCACCAACATGGGTCCGTGGACGAGCGTGGAGGATGCCGTGGCGTCGGCGCTGAGGATCATGCGCCGGTGGACGCAAGAGGAAAACGTTTCGTGGCGCGCCGAGGTCACTGTATCAGCCGCCAACGGTACGTCGTCATAGGTTGTCGACGGAAGCAAGACGCCGGCAAAGGGCCAGGTCGTCGACGACGACAGTTCCTTTACTGTAACAGAGAACGCATCGCCCCATACTACTTGATGGCAATATCGCGGCCTGCGGGTCAAGAGAAGGGCTACCTTTACGGATTGTATCATGGACACAGTACCCTGTTATCTTGCCTGTTGCAAACAATGGCTGGTAAGAAAGATGGCAGTGATACCGCCGGCGGCCGCCAAACGTAGCGTCGGGGTTAATCGAGAGACAGTTGGGGGTGGGATATACAAACCAAAACAGGATTGCGTGAAAAGACATCATCGTTGTACGAGAAGACCAAACCTTTCGGGTGAGACGAGAGAGGCACGCACGAGGTCCACTCTTGCGTGTATGTGTGTTCATCAATCTCGGGAACTCGAGAGCTCTTTTTTCTTTTTCATATCCGACTTTCAAGCTTGGCGTTTGATGGGATTAAACAAGGGTTCTCTATCTCTCTGTCTCTCTCTCTCTATGTGTGTGTGTGTGTGTGTCTGTGTGTGTTTGGACTATTTGCTCGGTATATCAAGAAGATATCCCTTGTACTCCGTGTGTGTATATGTTGTCTTTGTTTACGTCTATGCGTCGCTGCCGCGTTCCCTCATCTACTTCTGCATCCCGCATTGTCATGACATGTAGAGAGGCTAAGGAGGGATCGGGAGGTACCGGGTGGGAAACGGGTTGTCTGGTTGGATCCTTCCTTTCGAGGCCGGCGAGAGGGACGGGCCCGGCCGGGGTGATGAGGGTTGGGGCCGCCGTACAAGCCGTCGTCCAGTGCTGACGGCGGGAGAAGGAGGAGGACGAAGATAAGCGAGACACCAATCTGGTTAGACGTCTTGTTCACGAGAAGAAAAAGGGTAGAGGAAACTGTGACCGAAGAAGCTCGCCCAAACGTTTTTATTTCTTTACCGCCGCCCCCTCCCCCCCCCTGATTTTCTTGTCGATTCCATGTGACGCTGTGGTGCGTACGGGTACGGCCTGGGGCTGGTCTGATGGGTGATCTCAAGTTGGGGCAAGATGGAGACAGAGAGACAGAGAGAGAGGGTGGAACGACCCCGCACCCGCAACCCCTCACACAGCAGCTTTGAGCACCAACCAGCCCCCCAGGTGATAGTTTGCGGGACAATTGAACCTCCACAGCGTAATGCCGATAAGGGAACCGGCGCTTCAGTATTTTTCACCTTGTTTCACTCGGCAAATGGGCACAAGGCGTGGACTGCGATGGGTAGGCATAATCTATTTCATAGACGTCATACGGACATGTAATCTGGGAGGTTTTTTTTTTTTTTTGTAGGAAAGACACAACCATCATCCTCCCCGGCCCTGGAGACTCGTCGTCTTCATCGCCCTCCCATCTGAAAGACTGCCCATCATCATTTTACTGCTTTTATTGGTCGTTGCTTTATCTCATTAAAAGGACCCGCTGGGTCCTGGTTTCTCTCCACGACGTCCTTGTGTGTTTCGCACATTTATTTGGAGGCGTCAACCTTGGCAACGTGGGCAAGGAGGTCAAGGACACGGCGGGAGTAGCCCCACTCGTTGTCGTACCAGGAGACCAGCTTGACGAAGTTGTTGTTCAGGGAGATACCGGCCTGGGCATCGAAGATGGAGGAGTTGGGGTTGCCGATCATGTCGGTGGAGACGACGTCGTCCTCAGTGTAGGCCAAGACGCCTATGTCAAGTTAGCTCGTGTTCAAGAGAGTCGGTAACGACACCGGTAGCGGGTGGTTGAAGCTTACCCTTGAGGGGACCGTCAGCGGCCTCCTTGACGGCCTTCTTGATCTCGTCGTAGCTGGCGCCCTTCTCAATGCGGACAGTCAGGTCAACAACGGAGACGTTGGCAGTGGGCACACGCATGGACATGCCGGTGAGCTTGCCGTTGAGCTCAGGAATGACCTTGCCGACAGCCTTGGCGGCACCGGTGCTGCTGGGAATGATGTTCTGAGCAGCAGTGCGGCCACCACGCCAGTCCTTGGCGGAGGGACCGTCGACGGTCTTCTGGGTGGCGGTGTAGGAGTGAACGGTGGTCATGAGACCCTCGATGATGGTGAACTTGTCGTTGATGACCTTGGCGAGGGGAGCCAAGCAGTTGGTGGTGCAAGAAGCGTTGGAGATGACGTCGGCGCTGCCGTCGTAGGACTTCTCGTTGACACCCATCACGTACATGGGGGCGTCGGCAGAGGGGGCAGAGATGATGACCTTCTTGGCACCGCCCTGGAGATGGGCCTTGGCCTTGTCGATGGTGGTGAAGACACCAGTGGACTCGACGACGTAGTCGGCGCCGGTCTCCTTCCAGGGGATGGCGGCGGGGTCACGCTCAGTGTAGAACTTGACCTTCTTGCCGTTGATGACAAGGTCGTTGCCCTCCTGCTTGATCTCACCGTTGAAGATGCCGTGGGTGGAGTCGTACTTGAGCATGTAGGCCTGAAGCATGACGAGTCAGTACGGGGAAACTTGGTCATTGCGTCTGGTGGTCATGGAAGCCATGTCGTGCCATTCAAAACACCAGGCGTCAGGCCATGGAGTCCGAGACGGCGAATCGACAACGGCTTTCTTTGTGCCAAGTGCACCGATGGTGCGAGGGTAGCAGAGAGGCCGCGGTGTCACAGGCGTGATATCATGATGATATTGTTGGAGGGGTAAGGTGGAGTGGAGTGGTGGTACTCACAGCGTACTTGGTCTCAATGAAAGGGTCGTTGACGGCGACGATCTCGACCTCGGGGTGCTCAACGGCGTTGCGGAAGACAATGCGACCGATACGACCGAAGCCGTTGATGCCGACCTTGATGGGAGCCATGTTGTCTGTTGTTGTTTGTATTTAGGGTGTTTCTGAGGGTTGCGAATTGCGTTAGTCGAGTTTTCTCAGGAGTGACGCTCAGTGATGGAGGGGGGGGGATCCGACGTGTAGGCGGGGTAGTTATATGGACGGCTGCGAGGTGGGGTGATGGGAATGTGTTGTGCAAGCAAAGCAGACGAAGCTTGGAGGGGAAGCTATCAGGAGCCAGGTCTTCATACCTTGAAAAGTTATCACGTCGGAGGGTTCGACGAGATCAAAGGGTGAGTGATGTGTGGGAGAGTTTTCAATGGCAAGAGAAGAGAGAGAGAGAAGGAGGGACGAAACGGAGGGGAGGTGGTGGAAGGGCGCGCGAGATATAGTAAATTTGGTTGAGGGAAAGCTGGTGGTGGGGTGGTCTTTCCTGGCCGGCCGGCCGACCTCCCTCACCTACCTAAAGTACAGTACCTCTTCTTACCCATCCATCCATCCAACGCAGCCGCCCACCCACGGCCGTGGGAGGAGCAGAGCTGGAGCAGGAGTTGGCCGGGAGCCGGGAGCAAGGTACAGTAGCGAGAGAGAGAGAGAGGTGTGGGAAACTGTCCCAAGAAAGACTTGGCGCAGGCAGGTTAGGGAGGTACCAGGTACGCCCACGTCCACGCCCGCCCACGCCCACTCGGCAGGGGTGGTTCCAGACGCCAGTGAGCCCCGAGAACGGGTGAGGTGAGGTGACTCGGTGATTTGAGGCGATGAACGGGTGATTGCCTGGTCGACGCCAGGTGGGTGGTGAGCGGTGGGTGAGCGAATGATTGACACACACTTTTCCCGGCTCAGCAGTGTATGTACGATGTACGATGTACGATGTACAATAATACATACACACACACATACATACATACATACTGCGTGGCATCTCAGACCGCAAAGCTGCTCTTGCCTTGACGCGGGCTTCGTACGCTACCTACCTGGGTACACTACCTCTTTCTTCCATGCCGTACCATGCCATGCCATCCATGCCATGCCATGCCATCCATGCCATGCCATGCCATCCATGCCTGTCCGTTGCCTGTCCGTTGCGTTGCCTCTCATCCACTCGGTCGAAGCAGGTGCGTCTTTTTACGGACGAGGCGGGGCGTCAAGCGGGAAGTTGCTGCCGCCAATTCCAGCGTTGTGGCGTTAGTAATTACCTACTGTACTGTACAGTAGGTAGGTACGATAGATACCTACCTACCCTCCGGGTTCTTGGACTGGGTAGGTAGGTAGGTAGGTAGGTAGGTAGTGTAGAGGAGAATCCAGAGCAAGGATGGATGGGTGGGTGGGATCTTGCTGTTCTGAATTTCGAGTATGGAATTGCCCATCCTGGACAGTCCGATGATTGCTTTAGTACATCATACCACCACCTACCTAGGTAAGGACTGATCACGGTAGTTGTGCAGCAGCACCTCAGAATATTGATTGACAATGATGGGGTTGTGGCGTCAACGTCCCCTTCTTTCTCACTGCTTTTTTCCCTGACACCTCAACTCTGTCTGTGCTCATTCCCTGCCATCTCGTATCTTACGACGAACTACTCTCCTACTACTTACTATGTACACTACTGTAGTCCTTGCGACGCGCTGAGCTCATTCTTGTGCATTTCCCGGCGGCGCTTGATGGCGGTGTCACTTTTCACTAGACTCTAAACTCTAGACCGACAACGACTCAAGCAGTGCAAGCAAGCATTGTTAAGGCCAGGAATGGTGAGGTGAGGTGAGGTACATCGTAAACTAGGTAGGTAGGTATGGAGGGGCATGGAGGGGCAGCTCACTTGGTGGTTACTAGCGGGAGAAAAAAAAAGTCAGCTACGGCACCTTATCCCTGGCCTACTTGCTCCTGTTGCTTGCTGGCTTGCCCCTCGTTACATCACACTCGCAGCTACCCCCCGGTCCAACATCAGGTCCAATACCCCCCCGGTGGACTCGCTCACTGCCACCACCACCACCACCTCCCCCATGATCCACGCCAAAAAAAAAGCTCTGGCACCTTCGATGCTCCAACTTATCGCTCACCGTTTCCAGTTTATTTTTGTCGATGCTGTCAATTGTAATTATTATTATCCGTTTCAACCGGACCCAAGACACGATATGCCACAGGCTTACCTGGTTCAAACAGCTCGTTTGCACCTCTCACCATCTATTCATCCATCCATCCCGCCATCCCGTGCCAAAGCTCTCCTTCTCCGCCGCCCCCCCCTCCAAGGGTCCGATCTTAACACCCCCCTGCCACCGCATTCTCTTTCTCTCACAGTCTGACTCCAGTCTGGCTTAGCTACCTATGAATATCGACAACAACGCCCCGGCTCCATAAATCACTCATCAATGCTCCATTATCCAACCCGCCAAGCTCGACTGAGCACAGCTAATGAAACACTCTGCCTAGTGCATGAGGCACTTCCAGCCTCGACTCGTCCGCTTTTAGCCCCAAAGAGTCAAATGGTCGAGAAGGGCCGTTTACGACTCCGTTCTCGGTTACCCCCATAACGACCGCGCCATATTTGGCTCTACCGCCTTTCTACGTTGGAAGCCTAAGGTTCGTACACGAGCGAAAGAGAAAAGAACCACACCCGTTCATGCTCATCCAACCCCTCCCTTCCATACAACTGATTGATACGTATGCACAAGCGTCTTCGGTCAGACTATCAAGGGTGTTGGCAGTTGTGTATCCGTACATACACCACCTGTTCTGTCATTTTGGGGGTCCTGGCCTGCTGCTTGAACTGACTGCAAACCCTGGTCCATCAAAACAAGGCTGGTGCATTCCGGCCATCGGTGGGGCCCGATAGGTATCTGCCTTTCGACTCACCCAACCCAATGACGAGTCCGGTTAGCCCGATATGCCGGAGCATCACGGCTTCGTCGGCCCCAAGAGCTCCTGGCTTCGCCTATATCGTCTCTGGAACTCCCGAGTGCTTCGGAACCGACGATATGGCTACCGAAGATACCCGTCAATCCCAATGCCGCGGCCTATGTCTTTATCGTCGGAGACCTACGTATCTATTGTTGCCAGCCGCCCGACGTGGCCAAAGCCGGATCTGTCTCTATAGTCACAGCATCCATCAGCCTGGCATGATATGACACTGCCGTCATTTGCCGCTCCTTTTTAGCAAGGCGCGACCCCCTTGAATGGTATTCTGGCCGTACCACGGCCGAATAAAAGTGAATGAGCTGTCACTCGGTGAAATCCTACGGTCCAATCAAACAGGCTGGAATCTAACTGCCAAAATTTGCCAGGTCATGAGACCTAAAAACGCTGCCATTCGCCTCCGGATTACCAATCTAACATTCAAAGGGCGCACATTACATACCAGCCGTGTCATCAGCCTTGTGGCTAGGAGGATGTCACGGGCGCGCTCGTCCCCTTCGGAAGCCCACATCATCACAGCTGGCCGTTTCTTACATACCTATGCCCAGAGCCCACCCTTAAATGGGTACTCGCGACTTACATGGACCACGGCAGCAGGCGTGGCTTCTTGGGGATCGAAAAGGCTCTCCGACAGGCCCCGTTTGCCGCCAGCCGCCCCGGAATGGTGCGCCCTCGTCGAGGTTCAACCCGACCTACCCCAGATTTCCGCTCCGGTTCCTCCCGACCGCTGCCCCGATGCCGTACATGAGCTACGGTTTGCCGAGCCGGGGTGCAGGACCTCGTGCCTGGAGATCTGGGACTCGTCTCACCTAGCAGCCATTAGCCTCAGAGGTTCTTCTTCAAGACCTGGGGTTCGTGTCCGCGCCGGTGGGGCCACTTGCCAGCCCATGTCACGATTCAGCTAGCTGCGGGTTGGGTTGCGGGCGTGTAAGTTGGGGTCACACAAAGCATTCTGACTCCTAGCGAGTCGCCGTCCACTCTTGATCTTGCATGACCTGTGGGTTCTGTCTCTTGCGGCTACCGCACTGAAGCCAGCGTTCGTGACCAACAGCGTGAGGTTGGGCTTCGTGAGATGTCGCGACCTAGAGACGAATGTGCCAACGAATTATTCATCTCCTATAGCAGAGCCATGATCCAGTGATGGGTGTATGCTTTTCCCGTTTGCTAACGGCATGTTGGCCCCGTCCACAGACCCCATCCTCCAACTTGGATGGGGGAAGAACAAACCCGTAGCGTTGCCGTTGGGTTTGAAGTATCCTCGGCTTTATGCTGCCGGTGAACATTCTTCACCTCGGTGAATTGTATCCTACACCGAATCGACCTGCCCCACCGGCCCTTGACGTCGGCTCAAGTTCGGCACAGCAGCTTCTCAACGCATTATTAATCAGATGTACAATTGTGATATTGTGCAGACGTCATGCTGCTGTCTGTCATCTCGAGTAGATGTAAGCCGCACCCCCACGGTGTCCCCCACGACTCACCTTATCGCCGCGTTTTCACATTGCTCGGGAGTTATCGGCGAAAGGAGTTTCCCTCATCACTTGGACTGATCGCCGAAACTGGACATCGGCGCAATCATTTGAGATTCATAATGTTCCCGTCGACACGGCTTCTACCCAGATCGTCTGCTTGCCCCAGATGATGTCACTGTCGGTATTGGTGAACCTTGCGAGATAATTTGCAGGCGCGAGCGCCGTCGGCGATTAGCATGTCGCGTGTGGTGTAAGTGACTGTTCCGACGACATACCCCGATCCCCGATGTCTTCTCCAGGATTTGAAATCCGAGTTGCCTCAGATTTGACTACACAATGAAGGCACTCGCAGTTGGGCTCGTTCGTAAGTATAAAGGAAGGCAGGCTTGTCGGGGCCGTTCGGTTGAGGTCGAAAGCATCAGTGACAACAAAATCAGAAACACACATCAACCAAGCATCTCCTGAGTCAACCACGAATCACACCACTGAACTCACCTTCCAGGAGTTTCACCTCACTTCAGGCAAAAGCACAAGAATCAACGCAAACACCATGACGTCTAACCAAACCCTTCTCGTCACCGGCGCCAACGGCTACATCGGCACCCACGTCGTCAGCTATGCTCTTGAACGGGGCTACAATGTCCGCGCAACAGCTCGTTCCGAGTCCTCCTTTGCCAACCTCCGCGCCCTCTTCCCCAACTCCTCGGACCGCCTCTCCTTCGCCATCGTCCCGGACATCACGGAGCATGAATCTTACCGGGAAGCCCTCGCCGGCGTCACGGGCATCGTCCACACCGCATCTCCCTTCATCCTGAACCCCAAGGACAACGAGGCCGACCTCCTACGGCCCGCCATCAACGGCTCCATCGCTGTTCTCGAGGCGGCGAGGCAGTATGGGCCCGGCGTGAAGCGCATCGTCAACGTCTCGTCCTTTGCCTCCATCGTCGACGTTTCTCAGGGCTACCGCCCGGGCTACACGTACACGGAGGCGGACTGGAATCCGATGAGCTACGAGGAGGCGTCCGAGACGGAGAGCGGCGCCGCGGCGTACTGCGCCTCCAAGGCCCTCGCCGAGAAGGCCATGTGGCGCTGGATGGGCGAGAACCAGGCCGTGGCGTTCACGCTGGCCAACGTCTGCCCGCCCTGGGTGTTCGGCCCGTACATCGGCACGCCCGACCTCGACCGCCTGAGCGAGTCGATGGCTGCGCTCTGGAAGCTGGTCGGCGCGAAGGAGGTTCCGCCAACCGACTTTGCCGCCTGCGCCGACGTCCGAGACGTCGCGCGGGCGCTGGTCGGCGCGATCGAGACGCAGGCGGCCGGCGGCGAGCGGTTCCTCGTCGGCGGCGGCTTCGACTGGCAGACCGCGGCCGATATCATCCGCCAGGAGGTCCCCGAGGCGAAGAGCAGGGTCCCCGAGGGACGACCGGGATACGGCAAGACGGAGGAGCGGTACTCTGTCGACGGGGGCAAGGCCGAACGGGTTCTTGGGCTGGAGTACACGCCCCTGAGTGTAACCTTGGGCGACTCCATCAGGCAGCTGTTGGAGGCGGAGAAGGCCCCCAAGTCCTCTTGAGACAAAGGCAGGCCTTCTAAGTTGACAAGTTTTGTTTACCCGGTTCCCGGTTCTCGCAGCAAGGAGTTCGTGTAGAGGTATTGAAATAATCAGACAGACTCTAAACTCAACGGTCCTCTCGACCATGTAATCATCTCAAGTCCGCTCCAACTTTGGTGTAGCTCCTTCTCTCGAGAGAAAAAAAAGACATCGCCATGTCATTCACTTGATATGCACCTTTCTCTCGTAGCAGAACGCCAAAATCCTTTGTCTTTTTGACTTCCCTCCCTCTTGTAAGTTCACCTTTCAGTAGCGGCCCGTGGGCTCGACGCCATTGACCTCGGCGAATGGGTCCCACTCGGCGTCGTTGGGGATGTATTCCATGATCCTGCTGACCTTGGCGGCCATCTCCTCGCCGTAGACCTGGCAAATGAAGGCGATAGTCAAGTCCAGGCCGGAAGTGATCTAGAGAAATTTTTTTGTTGAAAATTCAGCCCGTCTTCAGCCACACGGGACCGCTCTGAACTTCAAAGCAATACGAGAAAGCAGATGCGAGGAGACAATACTTACACCGGACGAGGTCCAGACTTTGCCGTCATTCACGTACCGCGCCGGCGAAACCCACTTCACCTTCGGGCCCATGTCCGTGATCAGCTTCCAAGCCGCCTTGTTCGTGGTGGCCCTCTTGCCGTCCAGGACCCCCGCGCGGGCGGCGAAGCTGGTGCCCGTGCAGATGGTGATGAGATGCTTCACCCGGGGGTAGTACCGCTTGACGTACTCGACGATGGGCTCCAGGCCGGGGGCGCGGATGCCGGGCCCGCCGGGCACGATGAGGACGTCGAGGTCGAGGTCGTCGTCGAAGGTGGCGGTGGGCTGGATCGTGGGCCAGAAGGACGAGTTGAAGGGGTTCATGCCGGCGGCTTGCGGGGCGGTGGTGACGGGGTCGAGGTTCGCGGCGACGAGGTGGAGGTTGAGCTGGCGGTTTTTCGCGACGAGCTGGAGGGCGTCGAGGGGGCCGAAGATGTCGAGCATGTCCATGGCCCGGAAGACGATGGTGCCTATGTTGACGGGGGGCGAGGTGGTGTTCGGGAATTTCAAGGGGCGGTGGGTGGGGTGTATAGGGGGGAAGGGGTTCCCGGCGACGAGGAACGTGAGAGTTGTCGCCATTATTAGGAGGGAGACGCGCATTTTGCTTGTCTGAGGGGCGGTATGGACGCCTTTTCTGAGCGGTTTTAATGAGGAAGACGAGTGAGAAACTCGAAGGTGAGGTGAGACTCGAAGGCCTCAAAGTTGAAGAGAGAGAAAGAGAGAGAGCGAAACTGGAAATCACGGGAGGAAAGAACCGGACGGAACAGGAGAATTGTGAGCAAATGTCACTACCCTGGACTGTAGCTATGTTCAGACGGAGCCGGCACACCAAGAAGTATATATACGGCTTCCATCTGTCGCATGCGCAGCCGAGCAAACCCGGTGTGAAAAACGGTAAATGGACCCAGAACAACCGGGTGATCCATGCCAATCACACCGAAGTGTTTGTTTTACAGCCAAGCCCACGAGGATGCTAGGGGTTCAGGACGGCATCAACGACCCCGGAGGAACGCCACCGCGTGGTCCCAACGTGAAGGGGGGTCTGCAATAAAGGCGCGGCACAGTACCAAGCCAAAAAGCTCGATATGTCAGCTTGGCAGCAAACCGGAGGAAAGTCCACCAAGGACTGACAGCCGTGTATTGGGAGAGGCGCTTTATCACTTTGAGCCGGTTCCGGCATGTTTCTTGGCGTTTCCTCTGCGCTCCCCTCCCACTTTTCTTTTTCTCTTTTATCTCTCGTTTCCGTGCCCCCGACCCTCGTCTGCGCGCGCAGGCGAGTAAGTTGGCAACGTGTTTGAAAGCCCGTGGCACCTGTCATCCGCTTCGATTGAACAAAGCCGCGGCTTAATGCGTGGCCTTGATTGAAGGGAAAGAGACGGTAGAGCGTCAGAAACTCGCAACGGACATTGTTCCAAGGGTGTGTATGTGTGTGTGACACCGCGGCGGATGAGGTTCCGGGTTTCCTGGTGGGATCATTTGCCGAGTTTTCCTTGTCTAGTATCGCGCCAGGGCGCTCATTGGCCGCTTTGCGACGAATCCCCTTCCAAGAGCATCGAGTACCGGGATGAGCGGAACATCGGCGGCTAAGAAGTGGTTGCCAGGAAGGGATGTTGGGGTGACAATAAACGCCATCGATGCTGCATTGCTTGTCCACTGGGGATGCCCAGACAATCAAACCCTGGAGAAGTTCCGACTAGCTTGACGAGAGGTGTTGAAGAGGCTCGCAGCCAGCAGGTTAGGATACGTCGTTGAAATGCCAGGGAAGGACCGACCCGGAGGCTCGAATCGAGGTTGATGACAGGTGGGGGCAAGCGCCACCCGGCCCGGGCCGGCGGTCAATCAACGGCTCCCGGATGCTCCACACCGGACAGCCACTCCGTACGTTGAAGTCCGGGCCGAACATGGACGGTCACTTTCTGGTTTCTGCGGGAAGGGGCGCTTCCGGTAAGTTATCGGTTCGTACGACATATTTCCAAAGCATGAGGGACAGGAACCTCAGGGAAAGGGCCGTCGGCACGCCAAGTTGCCTAGATGTTCAAGCCTTCGGGAGCTAAGGGCCGGTATATCCGGGCTCTTTGCTTCCATACGGATCGACCTCTTGAAGCTCCACGGCATTTGCGATGGAACCTCGCAAACCGTTTAAAGGTCATGCTGATCTAGGTGCATCTGCTAGATCAAAATGTACCGTCAATAGGCAGCGAGAAGCAACAAGCTTTATTCCAAGTATGGCATACGGACAGCCTCCCTCACTACCCTTAACGTAGTTTCTGGATCAGCAAGGAGGGCCAGCTAAACGTTTGTCTAACATTCAGATGGCTCGCTTTGGACTCCGTCTGCATCTTTGCCATGCTGGAGATTTGCACGCAATTCAGCAGCGAGACTTCCAGTGATTTGGGTGATCGCCCCAGCCATTAAACCTTACTGGTGCTGGGATCATGTCTCTGTAGAATCGAAACGAGAATGTCCAAGATCCGGCATCGACCGCGGTATATCCGTAGTTCGTTACGGCGCTTGAACCTCAAAAAGGCTTGGCTATTCCGGACCGCGTGTGCGACTTGTTTCGATTTTCTGGATCTTCCTTGTCCCCCCCTGTTGCGACAAACCTTTTGTTTCTCCAAACCGCAGAACCAGATTGCACTATCAAGCCAAGTAGTACAGCATCCAACCGTGGCCGCCCATGCATCGTCTCGTACTCTATGCAAGGTTCAGATACTTCTAGCCATCGAATCCTTACTCCAGCACCGCCCTGCAACGTACAACAATGTCGATTCGTGTATATTTCCGAAAGCGTTCATCTATCTAGTAAGACAAGACTGTCCCCAAAATACCTCCCAGTACGCCTCGAACGCGAGACTGGTTCTCGTGGATGCAGGTAAATACGATCGCCGTGCTGGTGGCAAACACCAGTGTCTCCCTCCACTGCTTGTCCATGCCGTATCGCCTAGGCAACACGGTCGCCATGGCTCGCGGCGCGACGAAGAGCGCCATGTCCTTGCGGCGGCTGGCTGTCTCAACAAGGACACTCCAGCCACACAAGCAGCACCCGGTACGGACGCAGATACCCGTGTCCATCTTCTGACGCGCCGCTATGTCCGTACCAATGAGATGAGGCCCGATCCTCGTGCGTGCGAGACAGACGCCATAGTAAAAGAGCGTGATGTAGGCGCCGAGGAACGCCGACGACCGCGACGCCGAGAGAAGCACCCGCAAGACGTTCTTCTTGTTAATCGGGCCCCGGAGGAGGAGCGCCATGTTCAAGGGTAGGTACATAGCCATGGACCATTTCCACGACCGGTAGAAGCGGCTGATGGCGTGGAGCTCGCATGAGGGGCCGCAGCCCATATGGACCACCTCGCAGGGGATCGGGATGGACTTTGACGGGTCGCCCCAGTCCATCGGCCACTTGTACTTTTCGCACATGCCTTGCAGCAGCTCCGCCTGCTCGCTCCGGCCGTAGGCCATGTCACCGGCGCGCAGCTTCTGGAGGGCCTCGATGAGCCGCATGTCGACGTTGGCCGCGGAGCTGATCCATTTGTTGTAGGCGCTGGGGAGCCGCGATGGGTGGTAGAACCATGCCCACATGATGAAGGCGCACGAGGTGACGAATAAACAGGGGTCGGTGAACCTGCCGACAATCCACTCCGCCTGCAGAAAGTTAACAATCAGATCCTCGTAGAAGACAACAAAACAAGTGTGCTAACCTTGGTCCAGCTTCCCTCGGCAACGCGGCGTGAGCGCCTACGAGCCCAAAGCTCCCCAATGACGACATCGAGTGCCCGTGTTAGTGTGAAAAGGGTCAGGTCAAGAGTACGTCCAGCGTATCGCACTTCCTTCAATTTAGCCCCCGGAGGAACGTCAGACTTGACTGGAACATATTCCGTGAAAGCTGAGCTCTTCTTGGATTGCAGCAGCTGCAGGCTGAACCACGCAGCAATGAACGTAGCGCAGCATCTGGCCAGTCTGGCTTTGGTGTCAGTAACCAATGGCCCCTGATACATTGGGTCTACGAACCTGGTATGTGTTGCTTCGGCAAGGCCCTTGATATTGCGCTGGAACAAGTGCCGAAGAGGCTCCTATCAGGATGTGTTAGTGACCGAGGATAAGTCAAGTCATATGGGCAGACGCAGTTGGAACTTCGGGGTTTTGGTTGTTGCGAGTGGCGCAGTAGCAGAACTGTATGACAGAGGCGCAACTGTCCTTCAGCCAGTGGGGAGCTAGCGTTCCGAGCACAACCACTTGGTTGGGGTCATTGTCATTGGGACCTTGGGTCAATAGCAGCAAGCTGGAGCTGGGAAGCTTCCCTTGCTGTTGCTAATACCACTGTGTTGATAACGTCCGGTCGCAGTTGAAGACAAGGTACCCCGCATCCCTTATATAGCCGGCGTTCAACTCCGGTTCACTAGTATCGGGTAGACAAACCTCTAGTAAGGTGCTGCCGCCAACTAACACGGCGCAAAATGTTGGGAAACGCTGGGGGCCTAGACCGGCAAAGACTATTCTCCTGAACCTTGCCACAAAACCGTGGCACTGTCCATTTTCCGATGAGCCTCTACGCCGCTTCTTGGTAATGTATTGCATCAACAGTGTCAGGATCCTGGGGGCGACGGCGGAAACATAGCCAAGCAGATAGGCCCGAAGAAGGGGTCGTAGGATTGGCGGAATCCCGGGTAGCTCAATCAGGCTTTTCCGGCGAATTTGCACCTGACTCCGAGGTAGCATTGCGGGGGGGGAAGACGTAACAGAAGCCATGAGGCTTCGGTGTTAACTGCCGGACGTCGAAATCGGAACGGTCCCTGGGGTAGAGAATCAGCGATGCGCATTGAAGCCAGCAAGCAATGTGTCTGTGCACTCCGAGGAGTTATGTCGTGTGACCGTACAATAGCGTCGAGTTCTGGCTTGGTTGATTAAACTGAGTTCAATAGAATGGAGTTCGGAAAGAAAGATGTGGCTGAAGACATGGAGACATGGGTTATTGTTCTAGGTAGGTGAAGAAATCGACCGGTAAAGTGAGGCGTACCCGCGGTTGAATTGCAGTAACTCAGAACCTGTCTTAGGTAATGGGGGGAGACACAACAAGCGGGTAGCCTGCCCGCTTCGCGCGGAGAGTATAAATCATGTTGAGTTGCGAAGCCAGTGGGATGTAGACAGGCATTTGGTGAGAAGACCAAGCTCCGGCGTTGCCCCGCTGGGTTCGACTTCACTTGAAGTTGTCCAGATACCTCGGATGCAGCTAGGCACGATCTGCAGGGGAGATCTCGGCATGTATGTAGTGGGGTATTGTACAGTAACAAGACAGCATGCAAAGGAGCTTGCTTCATTGACTAGTGGGCGCGTCTTACCAGGGTGAGGTGACCAAACTGCTCAATTGGCTTGTCGAATGTCGTGAACGAACGGTCCTCCACAGCCAGCCGGCCGACGCCTAGGACAGAGCTGGAGCTGTGCTCTAGTGTCGAAAGTCTGATGTGTGCGTACCTTGCGTGGCAGTCTGGCAGGAGATGAAGAGAACATGAATTGTGGGGAAATACTGCCACGATGTGATGGAGGGTAGGATGGGCGACGTAGGTTATCCAGGAAGTGTATACCGAGGTAGGGAAGGCCAGGGTGATTGCGACAAATTACAATGTGTCCGTCGGCAACCCCCCCTGGAGAAGAGGTTGAATGTGGCAAACGTGACCTCAGTACAGGTCACTTCCAGTCAAACTGCTGTTTGATATGATTGGTCGAAGGATTGTTCCGATCAGCTGGCTTGTCACGCGGATATTTACGCCATCAACCAAGGATGACAAACAATGGCAAAATAATGAAGGACAGACTGACGCAGCCAAAGCCACAATGGGGCTTGGGCGCGGCAATTCATGCGAGTGCGACGGTGTTCAGTAAGAAGAGACTTCCATCAGGGTCAGGTCTAAAGGAGTCTGAAGGGAATTACGTTTTGCGTTGGCTCGGCAAGCGGCAGGCAGCAGGCGATGCTAAACAGGAGACGGATGGGAGGCCTTCCCTGAGTGCTGGTGAAGCGCCGAGTGCTTTGAAGAACTGATCAATGCGGTCGACTGGCCGTCGGCGAGAAGGTCGGCGATGGCTCCTTCTGCACTCTTTGAAAGGGCGAAATACCTAGCCAGATGGAGTCGAGTGTCGAGCGTCGACTGGGCTCGTGGGTGGTCAACACAGACAGACTACCTAGCTAGGACAACCAGCCGTTTCGCATCGACTGAGGCTGTGTTTGTTTCTTTGTTTGGATGTTTCCTAGCAGAGGCTGAAGACGCAGTGTCTGTGAGGCAGGTGCCTTAGCGGGATCTGTCGACGCTAGCAAAAGACGCAGGTATCGTATCGACCGGTGCGGCAGCCAAGATTCCCAAAGGCTGAAGCAGAACTGCTGCGGGCAAGGCAAGCAAGCGATCAGGGTGGACCCAGGCGAGGTGCCGGGAGAGACAGGAACAGGGCGAAGCGGTGTTACAGATGCAGTTCCAGGTAACAGTTGGAAGCAACGAGTTTGGCCGAAAGATGAGCAAAACGTGAAAGACAAAAAGTTGAGTCAAAAAGTCCTCAGTGCGGGTTGCGGGACGGATCTCGAAAGCTAGGTAGGTACCTACCCCAAGTTGAAATGCGGTACAAAAAGTGCTGGGGAAAGCTTACCTGGGAAGTGCGACAATGCGGAGCACCCACCCAGTACTACATGTGCCTAGAACGAGGATGGCGCCAAGGAATTCCTGGGGCAGCGAAGAGGGGGGATTACACTAGAACATGACTGACAGCGTGAGACAGCGGGAGGAGAAGCAGGAAGAGGAGGAGGGATTGGGATTGGGAAACCAGAGCGGGAGAGAAGCCCAAAGCTGACATGTGATGCCCCGTTAGAACAATACGCGGATAAGTAGGTACTGTAGGTAGGTAGGTCGGTCGGCCCAGCCCCAGCAGTGTCTGGTGAAATGGTTGAGGCGGGGCATTTTGAACCAATCAGAATTGTCTATGCACATCTCGGCCTGTCTGCTGACCGCCCTTTGTGCAACTCGAAGCCTGTACAGGCGGTCTTTGTCAGCACCACCGGAGTACCTTTTTTAACGATATTTATTGCTCGGCTTGTCTCGCCTTAGGTATTCGTACTGACCTATCTACCTATCTATTGTAGGTAGGTAGGTAGGTAGGTAGGTAGGTAGGTGGGCAAGTCCATTGGCTCCGACGCTGATCTTTTCTATTGCTCTCTCCCATCGGGCCTTCTGTCCCTGTCTAGAAAAACATATAGATGTTGGGGCAGGCAAGGGCAAGAATTTTAATCTAACGGCAGCTTTCCCACTTGGCGCTGACGAGCTGGCTGGGCCGATTGCAATTGCCTTTTTACGAGGTAGAGTATTCTATTCGCACACGAGAGGGAGGAGAATTAAGCACACTCGTCCGTGTCGAGACCGTGTCGAGACCGTGCCTGCCATGTCGTGTCGTGTCGTGCCTGCCATTCTAACTACCTACCTAGGAAGGCAGGTACCATACGTATCCGTACTGCTCGTGGATATATATTAGGAGCATACAAAGTATAGCACCTAGGAAGGTATGTACTTCGTACCTACCTGTTTGATGATGCAGCTGGTACCTACTAATATGCGCAGGCTTGCAGGGCGATGCAGGTGACCGTGCCGCCATCCCAGCCAACCCCACCCCTCCCTCTCGCCCCGCTGCAACCTACTTACTGCGTGTGGACGGTACCTGTCCTGCCGCCCTGCCCTGCGCGACCTTCCCTTCCCTCCCTCTTGCACTGTCTATGTCTCTGTCTCTTTCTCTTTCTAACCGTTCTGGCAGGACTGACTGGCTCTCAACCACCCCCCCCAGTCAACAACAGGGGTGGCTGTTTGGGTGTTTGACTGGCTGGTGGGTGCCCCAGACCATTTCATTCTTTTCCCAGTCGTGCTCCTTGGTTTCCTGCTTGTCATTTCCCTCCTACCTATCCGAGGTGCCTAGCTTTTACAATATAACAAAAACATGATAAAAGAATATCGGGTCGTTGTGCCCACCGTCTCCTGCTGCTGTTGCTGTTGCTGCCCTGTTGCCGCCGCCGCCGCCGCCGTGACCCCGTGCTTCTGTCACGTCCTGCTTCCAATCTGTCTTACTTGCCTAGCTTGCATATGCCCAAAGGTGATTGGGGGTGCGTCTCACTCACACCCGCCTGCCATCACTGCCTTCTGGGATTCCGATAACCGAATACGCTGTTGCTAAGCCTGGATATGCAAGTACACGGGTGAGGGAACCTCAACATCACGCATCCGCGCGCCCACGGCCGCCAGAAAGTCTGTTCGCAAAGCAGTCCAATGCTTCAAATGGGCTTCGGGCTCGCATCCCATCTTCGACATACCTATACTACTACACGTACCTTCCTCGTCTCCAAGCTCGCTCTCGCCAGAGTCGCCATAACCCTCCCGCACTCTCTGTTTCTGCTGTTGGGCCGTTCTCAAGGGTCTTTCCAGTATTCTTAGCCCTGCATGGGCCGCATAACTGTCCGCCGTACGGGGTAGACCTTGGAAACCACCTCCTCCGCGAGCTGCCCATACCATACTAACCATACCATACCCGCTCGCTATCCTACAGCTCCATCCATCCATCCATCCAGCTTTCTCACCGTGCAATTACTTCCCCAGCTTCATCTCACCGTACCTTACCTCGCCTTACCTTACACAGCACCTTATCGACCTTTCTTCCCCCCCTCATCCTCCTCAATCAACCGCCTTCTCCCTAGATCCCCGCTCGTCGGACGAGACGAGAACGAAGACATCCTTTCTCTTAGCACTAGGGAATCTAGAAGCCCGGTGTGGTGCCTAAGCGCAGCCACCACCCCACCTCCGCCTCGACGTAACCCGCCAGGCGTCCACTTCCGACTACTGCTGCTCTGCCACGGCGCGCATCTAAAGACGACCAAAAACCACCCACCAACCTCTTCGCACTCATATCAAGCAGCACCATTGCGGGCTCTGCTGCCGCAACAATAACAATCCGCCACCCCGCCAAATCACAAGACAGCCCAACGACTGCCCGCTATCTACCTACTTGACTGCCGCCGCTCCTCCGCACGTCCTCTCCCCAGCCCAGCCCAGCCCAGCCCAGCCAACCGAGCCTCTTCGTCTAGACGCGCTGCGCTGCGCTTTTGATAGACACGCTCCGTTCCTCCTGCCATGCTCCTCTAGTATATCGTCTTGCCCAGAGGAATGCGCATGCTCGCCTCCGAGTCGCTCGCATTCATTCTTTCCTCACTCTTCTCGAAGCCTCATCGCTCAACGTCTATCCCTACCTACCAGAAGCAGCACATTCGACGACTATCGTCCATTAGCCACAAGACGCACCCATGCTCGCCATACAACGTCCCAGGATGGGTTCGACGCAGCCGTCAGACCCGAATTTGCCCTTCGGCTGTAAGTCTCCCTCTCCCGCGCCCTCCCCAAAGTCAAATGTTCGCTGACAACATCGTCCCAGATGCCGTTGATCCCTCTCAAGACTTCTTCCTTGACCCCCCCGAGCCCGCCCCCGGCGCACCTCTCCTCTCCGATAATGATACCAAACTACTCAGCTCCTTCTTCGAGGACATGACGGCGGACCAGTACAACCTACCATCGTTTGGCGAAGGCCTCAACTTCAGCGATGCCTGGTTGGATCTACCACCCCAGTTCATGGGGACAGCCACGTCTTTTGGCCAGTCGCCTGCACCACCACCGCTCGCCTCCCCGGGGCATGCCATGGCCCACAACGACTTTTCCGACATGATTTCATTGAGTTCGACTTTGATGCCACCGCCTCCCCCTCCTCCGCCACAACAGCAGCAACAGCACCACCATCACCACCACCACCACCAGCAACAGCAGCAGCATCAGCCGCAGTCACACCCGTCACTCGAGCATGCCTCGGCCGACGTTCTCCAAGCTGCCAGCACATTACTACACAACGGTTCGTCGTCGAGATCGAACGCGAGCGGGTCTGGGCCGATGTTTGGCAGCAGCAGCAGGGACGTGCCGCACTCTCTTGGCCCCCCTGTCGGTCACCTTAGACACCAGCCCATGGAGGATTTCAAGCGTGCTGAGCGCGGCAGCATAGCTCAGGCTAGCCTTGTTGACGACCACGAGAGCACCTTCGCAGACATGTTTTTCGGCCCCGCTCCAGGAGAGAGGGTTTCTGCACAACGGACAAGCCAGGCTGCCAATATCGATGTCCAGTGGGGCTCGGATGCCCGCTTCAACCGCTCCAACAGTTTCGTCCCAGACCCAAAAGAAACGTACGATGCTTTGTCCAAAGTCCAGCTGAGATATATGGAGTGCCTCGAGCCAAGTCAAAGCACGGATAACACTCGCCCACCGAGTCCCAACGGAGAGCATGCGTTGGGAAAGGGACATAGTCGAAAGTCTTCAGAGATTCTGAAGAAGGAGGAAGATGTGGACGCCCCTCCACGGAAGAGGAGGAAGAGCAGAAATACAAAGGAAGACGTCGACGAAGACGAAGAGGAGAACGGCACGGCAACAAAGGCGGCGAGGAAACGCAAGACAAAGTCCGAGTCAATCCCCGCCACATCACCAGCGGAAAACGGCACAGCCGGCCGAAGACGCAAGTCGGGCACGGGGGGGGCTAAGCCTCCCCGTGAGAATCTGACGGAGGCACAGAAGCGAGAGAACCACATCAAGAGCGAGCAAAAGCGCCGAACCCTGATCAAGGAAGGCTTCGACGACCTGTGTGAACTCGTGCCAGGCTTGAAGGGAGGCGGTTTCAGCAAAAGTACCATGCTGACCATGGCAGCCGAGTGGCTCGAAGACATAATGAAGGGCAACGATGAGCTCAGGGCTCAAGAGACCGCCCTTGTGATCCGGTAACGAGAAGGCAACTATACCCTGGAAATACGGCTTTTATAATATGGGCGTACGACTGGTGCACTTCCCTGCCCGATGAGACGATGTCCGAACATCGAGTATGAAGTCTCGGTATTGCGTCGTCGCAACGCAGTCTTTATGTGGTGAGATGGAAGGGCCCATCGAAGCCGGGGTTTTCAGAAAGTGCAGCGAGTTGGATGATTATGAGAGTGATTTATGAGTATCCCGGCCTTGATGCGGGCAGCGCGTACGAGAGGCAACGATGATTTACATGCGGGACCAGATTTACCCAGATTCACCACTGTCTATCAGGGAAGGCTCTTGTAGTTGATACCCTTCACACTGCTGTTTTCATACTTATTGACTAAATGGGAAAAAAACATTTATTTACTTCATAGTGGAAGCTCCTGGAAATGAACCAGGTGTCAGTGACGAAGAACCTTTCAGCTCTTTTTCTGGTCCGGGTCAACTGTTGAGCTGATCTGCCATCTCAACTTTTTTTTCCCTTTCGCTCCCTGGACACACACAAGAATCTGCAAGGGTTGGTTGCGCCCAAACTTGGGTCACTCGGAGTCAACAGCTTATTTTTTGACATGTGAAAGCTCAGCTCGCGTGGTGCAGATGCACCCCGCAGGTTCCTCTTTTTTTTCCCCTCCCGACGTCGATCACGTATGCGTTCTTACTGGGCATTACAGCTTCCCACCACCCTTTACCCAGACAACGGGATGGCACATTGTCTCACTCGGCCCCGTGCCTGCATCCATTCCGCGATATTATCTCGGAGATGAAAGCTGAATGCTTGGATGCTAGTGTGATGCAATTCCTCACTGCATTCTACAAAAGTCTCAGTTCGGGCAGTATGTCACTGTCCCCTACCGCATCTTATCATGTGCGGTCGGTGTCTGCGATGTGAAGGTGGGGTAAGCTGATGCGGTCCCTCCCCCCCCCCCCCCCTCCCCTCTCCAGGAAGGCTAGCCTGCCGAACGAGATTCGGATAGGAAGGAATCGCGGGCGGGGAGCAGAGAGGAGAAGGGGGGGATCTGAGCGGCTGGCGGTGACGAAAGCCGGGATGATGGTTTAATAGGGTCCTGTTTAGCAGGCGATAAGGCAATGTGAGGGCGGAGGATGTACGGTGTACGTGAACGGAGGGACAAAGCGGTGATGAAACCGACAGCCTTCAGGCTGGGTGAGTGAGTGCTCTTGACGAGGAAGGCGTATGTGGGTGGGATGGCTGGCCGGCTGGCCAGGCTTTCTGATAGAGGCGAACGTATGTGAATGGCGTCTTGGTGCCGGACTACCGGCTAGTGCCCGTCGGTGTAGTAGTAGAGGGTGGGTTCTTGCACGGGTTGGGTGCTGGCCGTGTGTCTGTACTACTTTGGCGTCGTGTCTGTTGTGCCCTGGACGGGAAACGAACGGTGACTGGAACGGCGGGGTATCGTGAGGGCGGGAGCGCCGGTGGCAGGTTGGCGACATCGGGGATGAGGTGCCCGGTCAAAGGGAGGTGGGCAGGCCGGTGGTCGAAGGGGGGGGGGACGATTGGAGGAGGCGGAGAAGATGGGCGGTTGGGTCAGGCTACCTATCTAAGGGGTCTAGGATTATTCGGGTACCCGATCCCTCCCCCTTCCGTCCCGTGAGAGGGAGGGAGGCGTCGTCTCGTGCTGATGGCTGCCCATATGGAACAAACGGCCTAGTTTGCGAGCCCGCCCTTTGTGAGCGCTTTGTCTCCCTCCAACCAGGCGCTTGTTTTGTTGGGTTTCCTGATACGGCGACCCGACGGCTTGTAGAGTCCTTGGTTTTCATGCGATGTTGGCGTCGATGGCGAGAAAGTGCATCGTAAGAACCACCTGCATCAATTTATTCGGTGCATTGATAAGACCTCTTTTTCTCTATCTCTTTTGGGTTACACCTTATGTGAGGGCCATCATCGAGGTTGGTGGTGGTCTCGGGTTTCGCATGTGACACATGCCGGTAGTGTGAGCCATGATCGTGAACCTCAGTGTTGACGTCAGCACCCAACAGCCTCATGTGATGTTTGGAAGGCAAGAAACCATCAATTTGAAAGTCCACTCAAGAAAGTGCTTGCAAGGAAATGCTTGTAGGAGAAGCGCTTTCTGCCCCCGGCATTCAGTCTGCTTGAGCAAGTTACGACGCCCTTGCTGATTGGGGTGAATGGTTTGGTTCTCACCTGCTCTTCTTAGAAGTTGTCGCTTTTCCTGCCTTCTGAAAATGAAGTAGGGACGCAAATGTAAGGACCACACAGCCCGGGCATTCATGCTTGGATAAGCAGACCAGACACATGTGAAGCTGTTTGCACGTATCAATGGTTGACCTACCTCTAATGAGATCATCGTAGATAAAGTCGGGGGGCTTCTGGCGCTTGCCATGAGTTGTGGAAATCAGCCATTCCAAGTTGAAAAACTGAATGTTCATAAGCCTGAGCCGTAAACATTGTGTGGTAGGCCCGCAACATACAGTCCCTCGGGTTCGGACGTAGCCGGGGTTCTAGAGTCTTATCCTCCGGCGAGGCCGGCGAGGCCGGCGAGACTATCCCAACCGACTGTCTTGCGAGCGAGTTCTACGTCATAGTGATGGAAATTATACAGTCCCATTTTGTCTCGCCCGGGTCACTCCTTGCCCCAGCAGTTGGTGCCGCTAATGATGCCGCGCCGCTGGCATACCCTCAAGAAGCCGCCTTGAGTCCAGCACGTTGCCTCCGGACGCCGACCAATATGACCGAGCAGTCATGATTGCTGTCTCTGGACCAGCCCAGCATCGGAGAGAAGAGGGCGACAACGCGGTGAAGTGGGTGTTAATGTTCTCTATCAGTTGTGGTGACTCTTCCTATTCTGACTTCTTACCTGAAGCTGCGTCTTAATGAAATTTGAGGTACTTGCCTTGTTTGAATGTGAGATGGGTTGAGGCGGGTTTTGTTTCAATAATGAAGTATTGGGTATAGAAGCAACTGGGTTTGTTATCCGTTGATCAACATGACTTTATAATAGAAGCTGGGTGTCATATCATCTAGTTTTGCTTAATCGTGCTTCTTGTGTGATAACCGTGAATCTTGACTTGTGACTGTGCTCAATGGAAGTGAAAACGAGCAATAACATACCGTAACTATTGGAAAAGTCAAAGCTATAGATATCTTTCAGACTCACTGCTGTGGATGGCTGGAGAGGTTGTCGCGTCTCTTGAAGGAGTTTGAGACTGCATAGCTCGGCTTGGGGAGGGGGGGTAGTTTTAATCAGGCATCAGTGTCGACAACCAACTTAATAATCTTCTCAGTAGATAAATTTTTCCAGTTGCTTATGATGCCTGCGGTCCCGCGTGAATGGTTAGCTATGGCCTTTGCAGATATTCGCGCAATTAGAGGGTGACCTCCTGTTGTAATTTGCTCCAGGAACTTTTAGTCACAATGGGAAGGTTCTCTAGAGATAACTTTGTCTTGCAACTTTTTGACATACACTCTCTTCTATTCCACCGATCTCGCTCACATCTTCTATTCCAAATACAAAAGACAAGTTCCGTTCCGAAAACCCCCATTCCCACTTCACTTTCCAAGGTAAGACTCTTCTGCCCGTCATTGCGAATGAACTGTGAATCGAAATTTAATCGGCTTAAGACACTGCATCCTTGAAGTTCGGGACTTCGAAGAAAAGCCCTAGCGAAGAAAACTGCGGAAATCACTGATCCAGTCCTCGATATCGGATCTGACAAGCGGCGTGATGCGAATGTTGTTGCCGACATGCCCTCCGAGGAAGTATTCTCCTTCTTTAGGACTGAAGACATACTGAACCGCAGCTAAAAAAAAATGGGATTGAAGCTGTCGACCTTGGGAACACAGTCCAAGATGACACTCCTGTGCGACTTGATGCGCTGATAAACAGAATTCGGGCGATCAGCATTGGTTCCAATGACAAGCGCAGCCAGCTTGTACTTGCCCAGGTTTCGGGGAAAGATGCGACTCTGACGACAGTTCCAGCCGAGCTCTTTCCACTCAAGGATCGGCCAGCAGAGGCGTTGAACTTCTGGGGAATTCATCTGCTCGATGGACGAATTCGGGATGGCGATGGAAAGAATCCAGATCGACGATGTGAAGCCACTACGTTTCTCGCACGCTGCGTAGTACTTGGACACCTTGTAGTCCGGCGTGAAGTAGTGATGCTCGTCATGACCTGCTAAGCCATTGGGAGCTGAACAATCACCCCGTACCATCACTTCTCTTTCAGTCACTAGCAGTAGCCAGCGCCGACTACTAATGGGCCATACCCCAGAAATAACCCTCTTGACTTGGCCAGTATATCATTCTAACTATGCCAATCCTAGTCCCTGCTGATGAAGATATGCGTGCGTGCTTGCGTGTTGGGTGGTTTGATATTGCTCTTCAATACAAACATGACTTGAACTGCCGTTCTCTTCGTACCCAATATATGTCGATTAACGGGGCTGACTGGGGGTTCTGTCCTTCCATAGCTCTCAAGGCTGTCTGTTGAGAGCTTCTTCGGCTCTAAGATGGTCTCTTGCCTTCATCAGCGCCTTGCCTAGGCGATTTTCTCCCCAGTGTTGCCGTTGAACCATAGCATGTTTGGCCGTGAACCCGATGCCCCATACGCGGTCGTTAGAGGCGGCTTCGCATAGAAGACGGTCGCCCGTGGACAGAAGCTTGCGTCCCAGGTGTGGGTTCTGACCGAACTTTGCGATGTTGCCAGCCACGACGACGTCGCTCTTGACTTGGTCCCAGCTCTCATGGGAGAAGCCGACTGTTGCCCGTCCCAGGGCTTTCTGCTCCTTGGGGCTCTTCGTCTCAAGCACTCGAGCTTGTCTTGCGGTATCGTGGAACCTTGCGGCCTTGCAGTACATCATGAATTGCTCGGCGCAGTTGAACGTGATGGCTCCGTGCGGGTCCGCCTCGTCGACAACATGGCCAACGAGGCCCGAGATTTCTTCTTTGGTCACAGTGAAAGCGACTTTGTACCACTGGCAAAACTCCCCCCATTCTTCATTGGGCATGAAGAAGAAAAGAGGACCGTCTTCGTCCTGGTCTCGGTTCTGTTTGTATCTTTGAGTGTGGGAGCAGACAGCCATTGTGTTGAGGGGCGGGGCACGTGTCTTGATGGTGTTGATCTTTGTTTGGATGAAACTACGCCGCCAATTTGGAGCGAGCAATACACGAGAAGTGATGGATAATGGGGGAAAGAGATGTATTCTGGCTTCTAATAAGCATTGTTTCTTACTGCTGCCGCCTGGCGTGGCGTCGGAAGCTCTTTGCATATTATGGCGCACCTCCGTATAAAAAATAGATGACTGCTCAACCACTTACACGGTACGTTTAAGGTTTTCCCTTTGAGTCACGCCGGATTCAGATCAGCGCCTCTTTTTCCACAGCTTTCGTGCTTCATCACTTGCTCCCTCTATAGACACCATCAGAGAGTGTAACACTTTTGAGTTTGAAGCAGGCATCGCCTTGGGCTTACTCTTCATTTGCAATGAACTGCTCTACCGGTGAGTTGTGCAAACCTGACGATAGGTACTCCATACAAGTCTGTTCCTCTTGGTAATCAACAGGCAGCTAGGTACCTATCACAGGTGTGCCAGCTATTTGACTTAGTATTGCAATCGGTCTCTTGCAAAGACAAGTAGTTCATCAGGGGCATTGTGATTGATATTCGATTGACTGTCGACTTGCTGCCGCTACAAGTATCGGCTATTGTGGCTGCTCGTCGATTACAGGTTGTAGCAATACTCAATGTCTATAAACGCCTGTCATTGCATTTGGCCATCATTGCTGTAGTTGACCAGCCAAACTAAGACAAGACAGAGTACAGTCTTCACCAATCAACCACGTACCCACGAGGCGACACCCAAGACGAAAACACAGACAAGGATATCACTCCTGACCGTCGCGAAAATCTGTCCGTACCGCAGTAATGTCGCCGCATAGGTCTTGATGTTACCGGGCAAGAAACCAACAACGGTCCACAGCATGCCTCCGGCCGGCGCGCGGCCACGCTCGATGAAGAACCGCGTCGTGAGCAAGATGGCCTCGGTCGTTGCGAAGATCCAGAAGAAAACCTCGCGGCCCTTCTCCATGCCGTTGACGTCCGTGACCGCCTCGTCGCTACCAACGGGGTAGTTGTATGCCAGCGCCGTGCGCTCTCGCTCAAGCTTGGTGCCGGAGAAAGTTGTCGTCAGGGCGATATACAGGCCCAGGGAAATGGCGAAGACGGCGTGGAGAATGCGCCAGATGTAGGCGGACGACGAGGCCTTGGCCTGCTCGGGGGTTTGCATACCCGGCATTCCAGGCATTCCAGGGAACCCGGCAGGGAAGCCACCCTGAGCGCCGCCCGCTCCGGGGAACCCGGGAATTCCGCCGGGACCTCCTCCGCCGGTCATCATTTGCGAGAGCATCTTCATAAGGGGGTCGTCCTCGCCGCCAGGCATGCCGCCGGGACCCGCAAAAGGGTTCATGGGCGGGGCTTCGCCTGCACCGCCGGGACCAGGCCTGTCGAAGCCGAGCATCATCTGGCGGAGCTGGTCCTCGGTCATGGCGTTAGGGTCGAGGGGAGGGCCCGTAGCAGAAGGACGGGGAGTTGAGGCTGGCTCGTAGTAGTGCTGGGAGATGTCGATCTCCTCAGGGTCTGCATGTTCGGAGCTCGCGTTGGGCTTGGGGAGGCCCGATGTCGCTGAGGGAGCAGGGGATGATGTGGTCGACGGGGGAGTGGGAGCGGGATCATCTAGAATAAAAGGTTCAGTCATCTACATTTTCAAATCCCCAGGTAATATTGGTAAACGTGGCTGCGCAGCCACAACCGTCAGGGCATTGTTGGGTCGTACCTCGCTGGAATCCTCCGCCTAGACCGGTGATCTTGTTCAACCTTGACGCACCGCCAGCGCGAATCTTGGCCTCACGCTTGGCCTTACGGATTCGAGCCTGTTCTGCCGCGCGCTGGGCGGCCGCATCGTCTGGTGTTGTTTCCGTCATCTTGTGTGTGGTGGTTGACTGCTGGTGGAGAGCCAGGTTGGTGAAGAGTGAGTGACGTTTTGTGGATGATGTTGGCCTTAGCTTGCGCTTATCTTATCGGAGAATCAATCGGCAAGCTTTGGACTCACACAACCCTTCGCTTGGCATGTCACTGGTTAACACCAATTGACCTGTACAACACTTTAAACCTTAATTTTGCTGTGGTCGATTTGTCTTTTTCTTGTACCTTTTTCCGGTAGGAGATACCAAATTCAGTGTCAACATTAAATGGACATGCCTATACGATTTCAAGTGCTGTTCTTGTCTGAATCTCGGCACATCACGGTTTGGGAAACGGCTTCTTGGGCAATTCACTTTCATTTTGAACTCTAGTGTATACGTAAAAAAGCGTAACTGGCTATCATCAACTGCTCATATTCGACAACACGTCGTCTTCTCTCCTTTTGCAAAGTTCTCATGGAGTGGCCTTGCTCATGCTGATCAACCGCTTAACACCAACCTGAGAAGTGTTAGTAGTCAAAATCAAGTGGACGACTGGGGACATAAACTTACCATCCAGTTGCCGCACTCATCTGTCTTGTCCCGCTGAATCTCAACCTGGATCTTTTGGGCCACCTCATAGTTCTTCTGCTCAATGGCCTCACCCAGTGCGCAGAGCTGATCGATAGTATCGGGCTTGACTAGCTCCTCATTGTTCAAGTGGTCGAACAGCAGGTTGAGACGTTTTTGAGTGTCTTTGACCTGAGCGGCAAAGGACGAAGGCGCGCGAGAGGCTACCCGCTGCATGTCCGAGCTGAGCACGTCAACCAAGCGCTGGGCATGGGCCGGAATGTGCGATCGGTCGCCAGCGGGGTGCCTCGGTTTGGACGGAGCGGCTGCAGCCTTGGGAGGAGGCGTAGGCTGAGCTCTAGCTGCAGGCGGGGGTCCGCTCGAGGGAGGGGGTCCAGTAGGCGGTCGGGAGGTTGCGGCGGGCGGAGCTCCATACGGCGAAGGCGCATACTGGCTTTGTGGCGTACCCGACTGGGGCGGCGGCGCGTAGGGGTTCCTTGGCGGCGGCTGGCTTCCAGGAGGCGGCATGGAAGAGCCCATAGGCGGCTGGCTAGCCTGCGGCTGCGCTGAGGGGGCAGGCGCGTAGCGGTTCGAAGGCGGAGCGCCAGATGGAGGAGGATTGTACGGCGATGCGGTGCGAGGCATGGAAGGAGGCGCCATGGAAGGAGCTGCACCAGGCTGGGGAGGAGGCGGAGCATATGCGTTCGAGGCAGCCGATGTTGGCCTAGGCGGCCCCTGGAAGCTCTGAGGAGGTCCAGCCAGGGGAGACGTGACACGGGGCGGTGCCGGACCCTTGGGGGGAGGTGGGGGAGGCGTCGAGCCAGTGCGTCCGTAAGGGCTTTGAGGGGGTCCTGGCTGGTTTCCCTGGTTGGGGAAGGGCGAGGTAATGGTGGCAACTTTGGGAGTGGACTTCCTAGGGGGTGCCCTGGTGGTAACCACCGACGACGGTAAGTCGTTCCAACTCTCCTTGGGGCGGAAGGTCGAAGTGTCAGTAGAGTTGCGGTGAGGCGGCGGCACGGTACCGAAGTTGCTGGGAGGCGGTCTGTAGCCCGAAGGCGCTTGATAGGACGACTGGGCGGCTGGAGGCTGGTAGCCTTGCCCCGGAGCATAAGGGGACCGAGTAGCAGCAGGGGTGTAACCACCGATGGCCGGGGCGGCAGGAGCATAGGGGTTTGATGCAGCTGCAGGCGCAGGCGGAGCAACGAGGGACGGGGCTGCCGGTGCGTACGGATTGGAGGTGCCAGAGGGCGGGGTGGGGACCGTGGGCTGGTACGCCGGAGTGGCTCGCGGGTTGTTGATCTCTGTGGGCTGTCCAGGTCGACGAACAGGCTTGGTAGTAACTTGGGCGCCTGCACCCTTCTGGGTGGCACGACTCAAGCGGCTTCTCGCCAATTCGGCCTCGGGGTAGGCCTTGGGCAACAGATCCAGATACTTCTGCGCAACCGCCAGCTGACCGTGAGCGGCAATGATATCGGCGTACTCCGTGTACTTCTCGTACAAGGCTGACAGCTTCCAGTCGGCACTCTGATCCTTTCCGGAGTCCTGGAACTTGGTAACTTGGCGGAAGATAGTAACCTTCTCAATGAAGTGCTGCAGCGAACGGGCATGAACGGAGAACGTCGAGTCGTCGCTGGGCTCCTGCACGCCTGCTTGCTCCGCCTCTTCAAGTTCCGTAATCCAGATGGAGACGACCTTCTCAAGTTTCGATCCAACCAGATAGCAGAAGGAGGCATCCTTACGGGAGCCGCTCTCAAGGATGCGATCTCCGAGAGCATCACATAGGTCAGGGAAATCCTTGGGGTCTGAGAACGTGCACAAGATGGCCATGGACTCCTTCCAGTTCTCGAGGTCGGCGTTGTACACCACATCCCACAAGTTCTTGGCGATGACAGAGCCGAGAAGACGGATATAGCTGGGAACTCCGTCCTTGCTAGCCAGGTAGGCAGCCTGCACCTTATCCACCAGTTCTTGCCCACCGCAGTTGGCAATGAGGAAAGCATCTGCCCAGCGCTCTTCCTTGAGGGAGATATCGGTGGCCTTGGCGAAGTTCCCGAGCATCAACGCCTTGGTGATGGACTTCTCGACAGCGGTGTCGGTATCCGCGAGCAAATGGAAGGGGCTGTCTGTCTTGGCCCCTTTGTTTGCTGAGAGGTTGGACAGGAAGTCTTCGTCGCCTTCGCCATCACCTTCGCCCCACATGTTGTCAGACTTGTCGCCCTCCTTGGGCTCCTCTTTCTTGTCATCCGAGGTTTCCTCGGCCTTGTCCTCGCCTTTGCTCGAGACCCCATTGGCGATCTCCTCTTCGTTGAATCCGAGATACTCGATGATACGCTTTCGCGGGTTCTCGCTGGTGAGCGTCTCCATGACAAGCCAGTCCGCCTTCTCCTCCTCACTCTTGGCCTGCTCCTTACGAGACTCGCAGAGGTCGACAATATCGCCAGACTGCAGAGCTTCTTCGAACTTCTCCGTTGCGGCACCGATCGACGGGTCCACAGAGAACTGCGAAATCGAGACCTTGGTGGACCGTTGCTGAGCATTCTGCTTGAAAATGACCAGCTTTCCACCAAATCCGAAAGAGGCGCCAATGGGGCGCTCGAGCCACTTAGGCGCCTTGTTCAGCGAGAAAGATGCGCCCTGAGGCTGCGTTTGGGCACTGGTGAAGAAATCCTCGCCGTCCAGATTGTTCGTGGTGGAGGCCTGAGTGTTGGAAGGGTTGGTGTTCTGGAGGGTCTGGATGGTAATCTTGCCATCGAAGCCAGCGGTCGCTGAGAGATTGGGGTTGGAGGGGTTGAATCGAGTGAGGAAGGTCCAGTTCGTGACTTCGGGGAACTCTCCGTAACGCTCGCCCGTCTGGGGGTTCCAGACCAGGGTTCTGTTGTCCTTACCACATGAAAGCAGCAAGTCGCTGTCCTCCTGGCACCAGGACAGCGACAGAATGCCCTGCTCGTGCCCCTGAAGCGTCCTTTCCGGCGCATTAGAGTTTCTGAGATCCCAAAGGAAGATAACGGGGGCGGTATCGTCATATGTGGCGGTCAGGAGCTTGGTCGAGTTGTTGGGATCCCAGGCGATGGCGCTGACGGGTTTCCTGTTATTGTTCAACGTCAACGAAGCCTTCTTGGTCTTCAGATCCCAAACAGTGACAAAACCACCAGATCCTCCGGTAGCCAAAATGTGCGCAACCTTGCGGTTCCAAGCGACGCATTCCAGGTCGTCTGCGCGGGCGGCAGCGGTACCGAGTCGAAACGGGTTCTCGACATCGTTGACGTCGTATATGAATAGCTCCCCCTTTGCGCCGGCGGTTGCGAGAATGTTGGAACGAAGGGGGTTGAACTGAAGAGATTTGATTGCACCGGTGTGCTTCGTCGTTCGGGACATGAAGGCATCTTCGGCACCGTCAATGAGCTTCTCAGCGTCCCAAAGGTCGAGAGAGCCATTCTCCAGAGCACCGGCGATGATGCCCTTGGGGTGGTCGGAATCGGGGGGTCCCCAGGCAAGGTCATAGAATCTAAGTGCCGTAAGCGAAGATGCCCGGATTGATTTCGTGACAGCAGTAGCAGCAACAACAAAGCCTACCTCGAGTCGGTGCTGATGCTGGCTATGGGCTGCAGCTCGAGGCCTTGGTCTTGGTTGTCAAGGTTGAGGTCCCACAGCTCCAGCTTGGTCTCGTCAGAGAAGTCGGCATCGACAGCTCCAGCTCTGGTGCCGGTGATCAAAAGGGGCTTGGATGGGTCGGGGGACCAGGCGAAAGCCGCCGTCCTCGGGATCTCGCGAAGGCGAACCATAATTGCGAGAATCACTCAGTCCCCAGGACTGCACTCAGACGGAGGGGGGATGGACGTTGCTGTAAGGGAGGATCGGCCAGTAGAGACAACTCAAATGCGGCTGTAGAATAGCATTGGTTGGTAAAGATTGATGACAAAAGATCTGGCGAGGAGTGCCGCGATTCTTTGAGGGTGGGAAAAGGGCAGCCAATCTTTATGGGAGAGGTGGCTGTTCGTTACTCGAATTCCTACAGTATACGCTGGCATTCGGGAAATATGATGCCAGATTGCAGCCCACATCCAGGTTCGAGCTCAAGGCCTAAGGTGACTGCAGTCCACCCCCCACCCCCAGTCAGGACAGTGGACCGTGCACTAGACATTAAGCAGCAAAGGCGGCGGCGTCACGTGCAGCATTGCAGACAGCTTAGCTCCCTTGTGGCTCCAGCCAATGGAGAGTTGCGAGGAGCTCTTGGACAGAAACCCCACTACCCGAAAGATTCACTCTCAGAGTGTCACCCACCTGCGCCGCCTCTCATATAAATCACGGAGTGCGACTAGACAATAGCAGACCACCCATATTCGAGTCAAAATGACTGACGCTGCGCGCTGGAAGGCGACCGTGTTCGTGGGCGGCTTGGCTTCCATCGTTACGGCTTCCAACGTCCACGACGCCTTCATCCCCTTTGGCGAAATTGCCGATGTGTCGCTGCCAAAGAACGACAAGCCGAATTCGACCGATCCCCACAGGGGCTTTGCCTACGTTGAGTACGAGGACGCGGAAGATGCCAAAGAAGCCATCGACAACATGGACCAGTCTGAATTCTTCGGACGAGTCATCAAAGTTTCAGCGGCCAAGGTGCCCAAGAGCGCAGACGAAGGCCTAGGAAGCAAAAAGGCTGTCTGGGAACAGGTGAGCCATTCCTGCGTTAAATTCCACGTGTGTTTCATATTGACTAGTTCTTTAGGAGGGTTGGCTGGCAGAACATGCGGGTGGTGATGAGGACGGCGTCGCGGGAGCGCAAACCACGGAGATCGAAGTGCGCGGAGACGATCCCATGCAAGGTCTGGAAGGGCTTGACGTCGCAGGTCCCAGGCCAGAATGAGAATGAAGCAATTCGGAGGGTGGATTTGGTCTTGTTGAACCGGCATAGCGGCGGCGTTCACGTGATTTACTGATTGTACAAATGGACATGGCTTTTCTCTAACACTTGAAGGCGAGATGCATATTGAGAAAGGAAACCGAAAGCGGCAGCGTCTCTGGTGCCTCTTCATCTGTCTGTCGCTGTCATGTACAAACTGATCATCCCTAATAACACATTGGCGCCATTGGTCAAACTGTCTCCCGCAATTCTCCAAACTTCCGCTCAGTGTCCTTCTCCGTGGCTGGACTCGGCGGCAGCAGACTTGCCCTGGCGCTTGAGTCGGATGGTCTTGTCGGTCATGAAGTGACGTCCGACCGAGTAGGTGGCAGCAGCCAGAGCGAAGCCAACGACGACACCTGTTCTTCATCAATCACAATCCAGCATGACTTTTGATGTCATGTGACGTACCGAGGGGGATCAACTCGGGGGGGATCTGGCGGAGCTTGCGCAGTCTCTGGGAGACGGTGTGGCCTACAATCATGCATGTCAGCTGCTGCTCGTCAATTCGCACTCTCTCGGTTTGTCGTCGAGGTCGAAGCCCCTTGTCGCGGGAAGCCTCAATGGCTGGAAGTAGGTTGTCGACGTACCGACTTGGTCCTCGGCCTAAGGGTTGAGCGTCAGAATTAGCGATTGCGCCCGTCCGGACCAGCGAAGTTTCAACGTACGGGAACGGGGGACATCTTGCGCATAGTCGGGCGGAAAGCGCGGAGGGCGAGGGAAGGACGCATTTTGACGGTATTTTGATTTCTCGGAAGAGGGGAGATTTTACGGTCCTTTCGGTGCAGATGAAGTTGGATCTCGAAATGAGTGGAAGTTGGTCGGCACGCCCATCTCTGGTCTGATGTCGGAGCTAGGGTCCACCTTTTCAATGCCTGAGGCCTGATTGGCCGTCTCAGGCATCGAGCCGTTCTTGCCCGTCACCACCTGATTCTCGGTGCAGAAACGACCATTCAATTGCTCTCCAAGCAACAACACCAATCGCACGCCGCTGCCCACTCTAACCCATCACCCGAACCGACTCCCCGTCAATTGAACTCGCACGCAGTCAAAATGGCCGACGATCAGGAACTCGTTACCAAGCCCTTCAAGTTCGTCACTGGTATGTCGCGAAAGAAATATCCCTCTCCAAAGTATGCATGATCATTTTCCAAGGCTGACTCTTGACTTCCAGCCGGTATGATATGACCCTCCACCCGAGCCTCCGAAACCTGCGACAGCGTCACCTCAATTTATGCCGGGGATCTTGAAACTGTGATTTTAACTTGCGCTTGACTAGGCACCGATGCCCGCTACCCGAACATGAACCAGACCAAGCACTGCTGGCAGAACTACGTCGACTACCACAAGTGCATCAACGCTAAGGGCGAGGACTTCGCCCCTTGCCGCCAGGTCCGGACTATTCGTGATGAATCTTCACGGGCAACTTGGAACTAATGAGACGCAGTTCTGGCTCGGCTACCGCTCCCTGTGCCCCTCCGGCTGGTACACCCGCTGGGACGAGCAGCGAGGTCAGCATTTCGCCCGTATGCTGAAGACGCGCATGCTGACAAAGAACAGAGGCTGGCACCTTCCCCGTCAAACTCGACGCATAAGCGATGTTGGACTAGGCTGCGAGCAGATGAGGCAGAGGAGCCGGGCGTCTGTATTACTTCAAGATGGATCGAGACCTCAAATAGAGCATCGGAGGGTTTGTCGTGCGATGAAGCCGAAGGCGCTCGCGGGCGCCGAATACGATTTTGTGAAAACTATCTGTAGTGTCCGCCCATATGATCATTTTGTACAATTCTCTAACCTTTGATACCGCCCCCATTGACCCGGTTGTCCGGAAACTCCGTGCGCTATACCCACCAATCCCCCAAACTCCATGCGCAAAACCAAGATGTTGATAAGACTGAAAAGGTTGGCAGGAAGGAACCCTCGGGCTCACTTCTTCTTCCCGTCGACCTCGTCATCATCAGAGCTCATGAACTCATCGTCCTCATCGAACCCGAAAAAAGTCCTCGGCTTGTCCTTGAATCCCTTTGCCGGTTCTGACGGAGGGGTGGATTCCTTGGAGCTGCCTCCCTCCTCGTTCTCATCATCACTCGACATGGCGTCATCTGTTTCTTCTGATGAGCCGGTCGATGCATGAGAGGTACCGAGCAAGTTGTCCTTGTACTTTCCGGCCTTCATAGCGGCAAGTACGGCTTCACGAGTTCTCTCGTTGGACTCTTCTTTGTCCTCGACCCACTTGCCATCAAGACGGCCCTTGCCGCCGTTCTTGATCTCGTCCTCGCGCTTCTCTGCAAGCTCGACGATCTGCTCCCAGCGTTCGCGGCGCTTCTCCTTCTCCCTCTTCTCCATCTCAGGCTTGATGGCTAGGTACTCGGCCAGGGCCTTGGCCTCGGTAACGGTGCGCAGACGCCTGCCGTCGAGATTCCTGCTAGAGTTGTTTGCGTCTCCTTGATTGCGTTTCTTCTTGGAGGACATGCGGCCACCAGCAGCTCGCAGTTGAGATCCGAAACCACCCTTGCCACCGCAAAGCGGTACCGACAGTCGCAGAGAGACAAAATCATCGTTGGCGGATGACAGGAGGTCCGAGACCGGTTTTGTGGACGATGCTGAAAGCTCCTTGTTGGATACCGTCGTCAAGATCAGTCGGCTGTCCGTTGCGGGCAGACGTTCGTCAAGTTTGTGTCGCAAGTCGGATAGAGTCGTTGTCGAGGGGACTGGCAGGACCAGAGTGGATGGCAGTCCCAATCCCGCAAAAGTGCTGATAAAAATGTTGACGTTCCTAACAGCCATTTCGATTGTTTTGATCTTGTTCTGTTAGAGAGATGAGTTTCGAAAAACCTCCAAGGGCGGCGGCGTTCTCGCGTTTGGAAGTAACGACGGCGAGGTGGGTAGGTAGGTTGCGACTGCTGCTGATGAGACGTGTAAGCAGAACGGCTACACCACCCAACTGTTTATTATTTCCCGGGGGGTCACTCGCCCCATCGGAGATAGCAGCTAGGTAGGAGTCACAGCACAGCCACGCAGTCAGCCACCCACAATGACACTCCGGATAAGGGGATTGGACAAGTGTGGCTACCGCTGGCTGGCGGTACGTACTCGTACAGACTCCTCCCCGTAGCAAGCCTGCACGGACCATCCGCCTGCCGAGAAAATAGGTTTCAAGACCACACCGGCTAGGGTTGGTCGCACCTACCTCAACCCACCAAAAAAGAATTCGTCCGTTTTGTCGAACGCTCTTGACGCAAGCCGAACTCGACAATCCCCAACATCGACCTTGAGCAAGCGACCAGCGACAACCGCCACGATGTTGATTCCCAAGGCCGACCGCAAGAAGATCCACGAGGTTAGATTTACAATTCGCAGGCGTTCGGCGCAGACAATGGGAGGAGTGACAGTTTGCTGACGACGAAAATAATCACAGTACCTCTTCCGTGAGGGTGTCCTCGTCGCGAAGAAGGACTTCAACCTCCCCAAGCACCCCGACATCGACACCAAGAACCTCTTCGTCATCAAGGCCCTGCAGTCGCTCAACTCCCGCGGCTATGTCAAGACCCAGTTCTCGTGGCAATACTACTACTACACCCTGACCCCCGAGGGTCTTGACTACCTCCGCGAGTGGCTTCACCTTCCCGCCGAGATCGTCCCCGCCACCCACATCAAGCAGCAGCGCTCCCACGCTCCCCCCCGCGGCATGCTCGGCGAGGGCGAGCGCGAGAGAAGACCCTTTGGCGGCCGTGGCCGTGGCGGCGACCGTGGTGACCGTGAGGGTGGCTACCGCCGCCGTGATGCTGGCGAGGGCGGCAAGGAGGGTGGTGCGCCTGGTGGATTCGAGCCCCAATTGTGAGCCTCACTCAACCCCTTCTTCCCGTCGGTGCGGCGCGAAGCCGTTCCGCCGTAGAATGAATTTCGGGATGGGATTACGGGACATACCTGCTAACAGTTTTGCAGCCGTGGTGGCTTTGGCCGTGGCCGTGGTGCCGCTCCCCCTTCGTAAGAAGGTCCTTTCCTATCGGCTTTTACTCTCGAGACGCATTGGCAGAAACAAAAAGGCACCGACATGTACTCTAAAAAGTGGATGGCCGGAACAGTCGCGCGTCTGTTAACGTCACAGACTACGGGGGAAACATCGTGGGAGTTTGGAGGTTAGATCCTCGGAAATCGTTTGCATCAAAAGGTCATGAATTGCAGCATGCAGCTTGTGCTGCTTCCTCCAACCTGTGAAACGTCCTTTTTCTGTCTTCTCTTCTCTGCCACGCCGTGATGCGCACGCAGTCTGTGTCTGCCGGCTAGCACGTGGAGGAGCGGTACTCACATCTTGAGAGGTCATGTTCGAGACTCTCCCCCGCATGTTGGGATCAACCGAAGAAAACATAGAAGAAGAAAAGAAGAAAAAAGAAACGAGGACGTCCGTGGATGTGCTTCCTGGATTGTCGAGGGCGGACGAGAAAAGGGGTCCGTCTATGAGGGAATGTTGAGAGCCTGGGGTAAGCGCCGACACACGTAGGATAGCTTCAGCAGGATTCGCACGAATAACGTATGGTTCTAGACTTTGTGTTGCATCCAGGTGTGTGCGTGGGTGCGTGTGTCCGTACGATCTTACTATGAGCTTGCAGCTTCCCCTGGCGAAGAAGCGACGCCTCGTGTCCCCGTGCCTTGATGAACATGCGTGTTAGTCTCAAACATTGTTCAGAACGGCAAGTTGGAAGGGACGCCGAGGAGGTGCGGTCGTATGTAAGACGACCGAGTGAGAAGTGGCGGTGACTGCGCAAAGCTCATGACCATCAGATTTCTCGGCCTGTATCAGTCTTATTCGTGCCCCGCGCAAGTCGGATCCCAGGAATGCTCTCCGCACTATATGTGTTCTATTGTGTGTGTGTCTCTCTTTCTCTCGTCTCAGCGAGTCGGATGTGGCAGCTTGGCTTGGTAGGGGGTCGCCTTCCTCAACGATCTACCCTGCCTTCCTGCACTTAGACCGGTTTCCGGATGCAGTTTGCTCGAGGTTTCCGAGCCACGGGATGGGAAGGAGGGAGAGATTCCTGGGCAGCGAGCGTTATGTTGTGCGGCCACCTTCTCCATGCATCTTCCAATACAACATCCCCTTGCTGCACCGAGAGATCCGGATCCTAAAAGCGACAGAATTCAAAAGGAAGCTGCCAGCCACCGTCACCTCCGCTGGCCACACGAAAAGAGTCGAATCGCCTGCATTGCCGGTACCGCATCATGTCGGACAACGGACAAGAAGACATTTAAGCTCATGGGCCACCAAGACACAAGACAAGCCAGACCTGGCCGTGGCAGGATCATAAATTGCCAGAGTAGGTATCGAGCCGCCGTCCCTGCCTTCCCACGCCAAGCCAGTACGTAAAGCCAACTCCATGCGGGATGGCGACATCTCCGCGTCAAGGGCCGACGCCAGTGAGGCCAGCAAACCGGGGAACGAACGGGTAGAATGGCACGCCCGGGGTAGCGCATGGAGGAGAGAATCGCGGGCGCGGGCGCGGGCGCGGTCGAGGCCAGGAGACTAGTGTTAACTCATGTCATGTGCCGTGAGGTGTCACCACATTTCTCACTCTCCCTCGGCCTGCCTTGGAAAGGGTCGTTTTGTTGAGGCGATGCACGTTGGCGAGGAGAATGTCGGATGTGCGAGATAAGCACCGCGGCCCTCCAAGTGGACCTCACCTCTCGGCAGCTAGAAGGGAGTGGAAGAAAGGAGAGGGAGGTGGTGGTTATCAGGAAGACCACTGTTCAGGTTCTGTCATTTGCGGTTTCAGTCCAAAGCCCACCCGTCCTTCTTCCCCTTCCTTCCATTTCGTTTGCATCTCAAGATGTTCGCTTCCCTGTCGCTTCTGAATGGCCCGATCAGAGATCATCGACCCCGTACCATGGGATGAGCTAAAGTAGTGAACAGGCTGACTGGCAGTAGTCCGACGGTCGAGAGGGATGAGCGCATTGCGTACCTTTGCCCCTCTGTTCAATTCCTCCCTGCAGCCTGGTTGCTCCCCGCCATGTATGTATGTATCGGTATCCCACCCCAATTTTTCCACGCCAGAAAGTCTAGCTGCTAGTGGCAGCCATGTGTGATGACGCCCGGTGTGCAGTCAAAGCCGGCAGGGGAGGAGTTCTCAGGCGGGGCACCTCCAGGTTGGACAGGGGGGGCCTGGGTGACATGGTGATGGGACTCTGCTCAGCTTCGCCGTTTCGTCTACAGCTCCGCTCGTTCCTCGGGTGCTTCCCCCCTCTCACCGATCAGCCTTTTTGGCCAGAACATCCCAAGTCTTATCCACGGTGTAGTAGTGGTATGCTGTCTCGTGTATGTACCGTCATTATGCTGGCGTCCATGCATGTCGACGAAGCCGCAGATGTGAGTGCGGGATGCGGGATGCAGTTACACCAACACACTGTCCACGTTCTTGCGTCTTATACCGTACGGGGAAAGAGGTGCGCACATTCGGCGTAGCCATAGAAGCTCGCCGATTTGGGCGTACAATGCAAGTCCCAGGGAGGGTTTAGATGTAGGTACCTTGACCTCAGACATGCCAGCCAACGCCGCCTTGGACCCTGGTCCCCATCTCCATCCCAAGATGCGCTCATCCCCCCGCGCTGGTCGAGCATGACCTTGTTTACGAGGAGGTATATATAAAGCTGCCGTCTCCTCCTCCTGATCCTCGATCTACAGTCCAAACCAAGCTACTCCTCACCTCCTCTCCTCGTCCGTGAGCTTTTGTTTTGTTGTACGTCACCGAGCCCCGTGTCCAACCGAACTTATGTCACTTATACGGGGAAGATCCACTGACTTGGCTTCCATAAGCTACGATAGTACCCTATTCAATATCTCAACTCGAAGTTAATAGTAAAACATCATGGCGGACCTGTCGAACCTCCCCAAGCAGATGAAGGCTCTCCGGTATGAACCCCCCTTGTGTCGGGACCCAGCTTTCCAAATTCCTGAGACGAGTTCCCGCTGAACTATGTTCCCGGATCGGATGTCCCCTCCATTGGCAACAGGCTGACCCCTCACTTAGATACGAGAAGCCCGAGGACTGGTCAATCGTCCAGGTTCCTCTTCCAGAGCTGCGGGAGAATGACGTCCTCGTCAAGGTTCGAGCTTGTGGTGTTTGCGGCACTGGTGAGTAAACGTCTGCATCACTGTTTGCGCCGTTGTACCACACATGCGGTGCAAGCGGGGGGGGAACAAACAACTTGGATCATGTACGACTAACAGGAATGCCACAGACTTGGTAAAGCATAATTGCTAAATGTGCTGTACGGGGCCATGTCGCTGACACTTGTTGACAGCACATCCACGAGGGAGAGTTCATCGCCAAGTTTCCCCTTATCCCCGGCCACGAGACCGTCGGTGTCGTTGCCGCCGTAGGACCCGTACGCATACGCCCACTTGATCAATGACAGGGGGCCGGCGCAACGTGCTGACAGCGGGTACAGAAAGTCAAAGACTTCAAGGTGGGCGACCGTGTCGCCGCCGACAACAGCGAGCTCTGCAATGAATGCTTCTACTGCCGTCGTGGAGAGCTTTTGCTGTGCGAGCACGTACGATCTCCAGCTCCACCTTGTGACTTACATGATGAGTTCGAGGAACGAGATACACTGACGTCCTCTGCAGTTCGAGGCTCACGGTGTCACCATGAACGGCGGTTTCGCCGAGTACTGCGCTTACCCGGCCGGCAAGGTCTTCAAGATCAACAACCTCAACGACGTCGACGCCACTCTCCTCGAGCCCGCCTCTTGCGCCTGCCACGGACTGGACAAGATCCGCCCCCGTCTCGGCTCCAGTGTCCTCATGTTCGGCGCCGGCCCCACCGGTCTTGTAAGTTCTCCCTGAAGACCTGGAGGAGGAGAGACGACAGTGTCTAATCATTGGACGTTCATCGAAGATGCTCGCCCAGCTCATGCGCCACAACGGCGGCTGCAATGTCACCATCGCCGCGCCCAAGGGACTCAAGATGGACCTCGCCCGCAGCCTGGACGCCGCCGACAACTACATCGAGCTCTCCCGCTCCGACCCCGAGGTCCAGTTCTCCCAGCTCAAGAACGACAACCCGTACGGCTTCGACGTCGTCGTCGAGGCCACCGGCTCCGTCAAGATCCTCGAGGACGCCATCAACTACGTCCGCCGCGGCGGAAAGCTCGTCGTCTACGGGTAAGGCAACCGTGGCCCAGGCCTTTGTCTAGGAACTCGGCCGTCAGCTAACCCGCCCTCGTTCAGTGTCTACAGCAGCTCCGCACGCGTCTCATGGCCCCCCTCCAAGATCTTTGGCGACGAGATCACCATCCTCGGATCCTTCTCCGAGACCTACATGTTCCGTATGTTCCACCCTGATCAATCTCGAGGCTTTTTGCCAAGTCGTTTTTGCTTCGACCCTGATACTGACCGCTCCCTTTTGTTTTACGCAGCCGCCACCATCGACTACCTCGATTCCGGCAAGGTCAAGACCAAGGGCATCGTCAACAAGACCTTCAAACTGGAGCAGTTCGGCGAGGCTCTCGAGTCCATCAAGAACAAGAGTGCCATCAAGGCCGCCATCGTCTTTGACGATGCCACCGGAGTGTAAGGGCTCTCTGTGCGTATCAGTATGACAGAAAGCGTTCCCTCTCATACAAAGTACTCATGAGCGAACATTTTCCCCTCGGCCTTCGCAAAGAAGGCTTGTAGCTGTCTTGCGCTGCGCAATTGTCGTTGTTTGGTGTTGTTCACACATAAGAAAAAGTATCTGCTTGGGCTCATCTCATTTCGTAACTTTGTTCCCAGACAAGCATCGAATCGGAGTCGGAGGTTGGCAGGGCGGTTGTAGGGAGAAACGGCTGTGGCTGTTTTGTCGGGTGGGTTGGTGTTCAATGGCGAGCAGCTGGGGCTCTACCAGGAGGCGGACATAGAGAAGATGTTTCTGAACGGTTGATGAATGATGGCCATAGGAGTCTGGTCTGAGGCGATATCTTCTACGTCCGTGGTTGCGGGTGAAAAAGGGAACGTGAAGGCTCGAAAAGCTGTTCTTTCGGCCTTCCCTCTATCTCTCTCGCTCTCTCTCTCTCTTGGGTAGGCAATCGAGAAGAAAGCGCCGTAGTCAAAAGCAAATGATTGCAAGAGCGAACACTTGAGTCCAGAAGACCGAATCTTGCTGAATCTGCCTCGCTCAAAGTCAACGATTCCCCTGGTTCGGAGCTGTTTCCTGTCTCACATGTGGCAGATAGCGACGGTCGCCACGGGCTAGACATCCTTTTCCGGGCTGCCCAAAAATACGTGGCCACCGGGACACGAAGTGCCTGGGTTAGATCAAAACGCGAAGCGTTGCGTACGTCGATTCCGCATCACCGACACATGGATGGCGAAGCCAAGCTTTGCCAAATATCCCCGGGCCTGTCACACCTGTTGACATGATATAACCTCAGGCGAAACCATGCTCCTCCGAGAAATACCTCCATTTTGCATTTTTCTTTTCCTTTTTTAAACGAGGGCTACGTTGGCTTGCTGCCGTGATATCGCCAATCCCAACGCCATGCCTCAACCCCCGCACTCTCCTCCCTTTCGGAAGAGACCGACGAGCAAGCCGAGTCTGAAGCACGTGTCAAAGGGCATTCTTTATCCCTTGACGGTGGCATGCCGGAATTAAACATGCCCCCCCCCCCGCAAAAACTTGCGTCACTGCAAGGCAGAAGGTCGACAGGTTTCAACCCTCTCATCCGCCTCGGGAAACCCCACACAACCTTTCGACTCAGCCTTGGTCGAGATCGGCAGGCTGCACTCACGGCGTGACCCAGGGTCACCTCCTGGAACCCGAAGAGACGGCCTTCCGGCGCCGCTGACACGCGGTTGGGGAACCGGAGGGCACATATAACGATACTACGCAGGTTCCGGGTAAACTGAACTAGACCGCTTGTGGGGGTTTCAGAGCGACTATATCCATCGATGCAGCCTGATACTTGTTGCCAGCTGAGGCGCGGGTACCCAGAGGTTAGCTGGAGCTGGGGTCGCAACTGCACAATGCTTTCCCGAAACGGATGTCAAAGCGAGCTTTGGGGGGGCATTGAGATGGGTTGAGCAGGACAACAGTGGGTAGTTGCTGTGAGAAGTGCGAATGCGGGTGCGGGTGCATTGTCCGGTTGGTTGCGTAGCCCTTGTTTCTGTGCTCTGATGGTGTTTCAATGTATAGGAAGTTACCGTTTGAGGGGAGGGACCGATGGGTGACTAATATGACATGCAAGGAGGGTTCACCGAGCGGACGAGGATCTTTCGTCCGATAGAGCCCTGACCGGAAACAATCAATCAGGAGGGCCTTGTCAACATGGACGGCGTGCGGCAGGGAAGCAAGCTATGCGAAGAGCTATGCGAACTGTGGTGGAGCTGGGCTTGTTGCAGACAAGACTCGAGTTCCGAGGCAAAAAACCATCGCAGCTGAAGTTCTGCATGTGTCTTGAAAACAATGATCGTGGCACGGGGATGACTAGCATATTATTAGAATGACATGAGATGGGAAGCGTGTATAAAGGCTGCTGCTCCTCACCTCCTTGGCCAAGCCAACCAGTCAGTCAAGTCAATCCCTCAACGAGACTCAGCCGCATTCAACTCTTCACTTGAACAACACATCAACTCAGTCAACGTCATCACTTTTCTAGCGCTCCACAAATCAGCACACTAGTCAATATGGAGGCAATCACTCAGGCCATTCTGAACCGATCCAAGCTGGAGGTGGAAACGATCCAGATCTCCAATCCCACGGCGGAGTGAGTGGTCGCAGACTGAGCATCTCTCCGAGTCGATGCGGTGCTGTACTGACTTTTGCAACCTACAGCTCCTTCGTCATGACCATCGTGAGCAGGGTCACGGGCACCGGACCGATGGGCGCGACCATGGCGCCAATGACGGTCGATATGATGTTTAACGGCAGCTGCTTTGGCAAGCTGGACCTCCCCGAAGTCAAGACCAAGTCGGGCGGAACGGAGGTGATTGTTCGTGATCAAGTCATCAAGATTGTCGACCGCAACGCCTTCAAGGCGTTCGTTAAGGCCATCATGTGTGACCAACAGCTGGTGCTGCATCTCGACAACGGAGACTGCACAATCAAGGCGCTCGGCTTGTCAGCCAAAGTAAAGTACGCCAAGGACGTTCAAATCATTGGCATGGGCGGCCCCAAGATCGCACAGGTCAATTCCCAAGAGCGAGGTGGCAGGTTTGTCAACACGATGAAGGTGTACAACCCCAGCCCGTTGGAGATTGATCACGGTGTCAGCATATTTGAGATCCGCAACGAGAGCGGTGAAGTTTTGGCCGAGTTGAAGGGCGACCTGAAGATTGTGAAGGGCGAGTTTGAGACCACGTTCCAGGGCAGCATCAACAAGGGCGCCAAGGCGTCGGATAAGGCGAAGCTGGTGGGTGTTGGTACCCAGGAGTCGAACTGGTGCAATGAGACGATCAAGTTCATCGACACGTCCTTCTCCGTGTCGCCTCAGTTTGCCAGTATGCTGTAGGGCATCGGAAACTGCTGACAGGCAGCCATCTGTCCATACATTATGAGAAATGAGAATACAAACAAGTTTGCATCGACTCGGGCGTTGCGTTCCTCTTTAATGTATGATGCTTAGATCTGGTTCCATCAGTATTGCGACGATAAGCGAGCGGTGGCTGGCCAATGAGCAAGCAGCAGCTTTCTGCATCCACGTTTTCCGTCAAGAAGCCATTCGAGCCCTGATTGGCATGGCCCTCATCAATAAATCAGGCTTGTAGTCATCTGCTCGGTTATGCGTTTTCGTTCTTGTTCGTCTTCGCAACACCTACAAGGGCAATGATCAATTGACGTCGCAGAGCTGGCCCGCCAGGAGCTTTCTAGCTACACCAAGCAAGAATAGGCTTGCGGGCCAGCCCAGGAACCCCTGTTGTCCGAAGACGACGAGGGTGTTGAGAAGCCAGATGTGCACGACTCGGAAGTATAATTCAAGAATGAAGAGAACAAGCTGAAACAGCCGAGGCAACTGGTTTGTTGTAACTCGTGTGCGTGTCTTGTCCGCGAAGCCTGTACATAGGTAGGTAGGTAGGTAGGTAGGTAGGTAGGTAGGTAGGTAGGTAGTGTACGGAGTAGTTGAAGATGAAAGTGTCACAAGAAGAGACGGAAGAGGAGATCCAATCGCAGTGCCCGACAAGGACCAAAATGGGGGATGCACGATGGACTTCTTTCCCCCGTTTGTGGGTGGATTTAGCCGAGCTTGGCGCAGATTGGCATTGGCACTGGCGGAACTCGGAAGGGAGACGGGGGAAGGAACAAACATACGGTAGGTAGGTATGTACCGTCCATCCGCCGGATGCCGGGGGCGGGGAAGTGCGACCTTGGACCGCTGGCTGCAGCGCGCTGAGAGCGTGCTGAGGCAGGGTGAGGCAAGGCAAGGCAATAGCGGGAGGCAAGGCACGCCGGAGCGGCGCCCCTGCAGGTCGGTAGGTAGGTACCTACTATGTAGGTAGATAGGTACCTACCTAGTTAGGGGGGTTATTCGTACCTATGTGTACCTACCTGTAGGTAAGGGGTTTACGTTACACTGAAAAGCGAAAACGACCCCTGCCCCGAATGGATGGTCTTCGTAGACCCTGATCTCCGGAAAAGACTGGTTAAAGCTGAGCTGAAAATGGCTGGTCGGCCATCCATCCGTATTGACATTGCAACATGATATCCACTTCACAGGGTCCAGACTTGTGTTCTTTGGGTTAGCACCTCAATCGTTGCTGGGGACGATTGGTGGTTCCGACAGGCAGCAGGCTCTTCAGCAGTTCATGCGGCAAGGTATAAGAAAGTTATCCGCGCTGGCAACAGCAATGGGCCTCGCTGGGTCTTCACAAAGATGGGTGGTTTCTTTTTAAGAGTCAATTTGGGACTACGAATACATCGCGCCAGGGAGACGAGACAGACCCTCTTTGAATTAAAATGAAACGAGGGATGGATGGCGCCGGCCTGCAGCCACGGTGCGTTGCGGGTATCGATCGTTTAATGTGGTATTAATACCTAGGTACTGAGTATTCGTAGGAATGTCGGGCTTGTTTGTAGGTACCTAATAACCAGCCAACCGCGTGCCCAGCGTTGAATACGAGCCGAGTCTGATGTGAGAATATGGCCCGAGGCGATTGTTTTTCTGGGTCGGGCGACTGTTGCCGGTCCATTGTTGATGCCCCTCGGCCGAGTCCGACTCGCGTCTCCATCTCAAGGAACGGACCTGCATGGGCGATGGACGATCTGGAGGCCCGGACACGTCGCGCTCAGGTCCAAGACAGACAGACGTGACATCCGAATTGTACTTGGGATGTCCATCTCGACGTCCAGTGTCATCGCGCGCACGGCGCAAATTGCTGGCTTGGGCACTAGATACGGAATAGAAGCGGTCAATTCCCTACCTCGACCCGGCCTAACCAACGGCGCCATAACAAAAACAACCCACGACGTTGCGCTTCCTCGTCCACGCCTCAGTCGACGACTCTCAGCCACTTGGTGGTTAGGTAGTTAGTTCCCCGGCCTCGCAGCGAGACCCGACCACCACCACTGCTGCTGCTGCTGCTGCTGCTGCTGCTGCGGCTGCTACGTATTCCTGCAATCGGCGCATCCCGAGCAATCCTCCTTGTGCATCGACACCCGCATCATTGTGCATCGTGACCCTGTCCCCTGCAGCGCTGTCTTGTCTCTCTTGTCCTTGACTTAGATGCTTCCCGCATTCACTCGCCTATCGAAAGAGAGACAAAGACACGGGCACAGGCACAGGCACAGGCACACAGGCACATACGCATACACAAGAGTCCCGGTCTCCCTTCGTTTCCCACCTGCTCCTCCCCCCTCGTTTCCATCATAATTACCACCTTTGTGCTTCAAAACGCCTTCCTCGGCCACGGTAGTACGCTTCTGAGAAAGCTTAAACTCGCCCTTCCTGCATCATCTTTCACTCTCCTGCTCAATTTGCTGCTTGCCGAGGAAGCTGCCTCCATGCCCCTGCTACTACCGTTGTCGCAGACATTAGACGACGTCGCTCGCAAACATGGCCCCATGGTCGCAACGTCATGCTCCACCTCTTCGCCCTCCTACTCTCCGTCAAACTTCCGCCGACCTGATCTCCCGAGTACACACTCCTTCGCTCACTGCACCACCTGGCCAACTGGGAAGACTGCCCGACTATGCGATTTTGGATAGCCCGCACCTCCAAGACGACTCGAGCTCTTCCGAATCCGATTTCCACCCAAGACGCCCGCGCCGACCGACCCATTCCCGCTCCATGAGCCACCCGTTTCCCTCGCTGTTCTCAAGTAAGAAGAAGCGCCCCGGCGCTGCCCCTGACACCGACTCAGACGACGATGCGCCAGTCATGACGAAGCCCCCCGGGAACAGTACACACAAAAGAGGAGGTACCAATGGCGGCAGTAGGGACTTTGCCACCGGCAACTGCATGACTTGCGGCTCACTAGTGCGTTGGCCGCGAGAGCTGAAGGTCTTCAAGTGCACCGTCTGTGTAACTATCAACGACATCCATCCGGATCAGCAAGGCACAAGAGTCAACAGCGGCCCGAAGTGGCTTCAGCGCCCCTCCCAAGACTCACCATCACCTCAAAAACATCCGACTCCCCTAACCGAACGATACGACGCCAGGCCCATTTCTCTCGAGCAGACTAAAAGACTGATTCGACAATGTATCCACGCACATCTTGTGCGCGCGCTCAGGAGGTCTTCAAGCTCCGAAGATGAATACCGCGAAAATTTCGAAACGCATGCGTCTTCCAGCCCTTTGAGAGAACAGAATGGTCGCCCATGCACTGCGAGGACTACGGGTATGCCGCAACACAAGCGAGAGAAAAGCCAGGGCAACGGACCGGCATACGTCTTTCCTGAGCAGCCAACTCTTCGCCCCGGGACCCTTCGCGCACCCCCGACGGCAAGATCCTTCTCATCTTCGTATCCCGAAAGGCCCTCTATGCGGCAGCTCACGGCAGAAGGCAGTGTGCCCCGGCCGGCGGACCCTGCAAACTGGAATGTTGACGACCCGAAAAGGATCTTCAAACCGCTAGAAGACTATATCACGACCTGCTTCAGCTCATTTCATTGCATAAATTCGTCATTCTTATCTCGGCGACCTGCCATGCCTCCTCGATCAGGAAGCGAGTCTACTTCCCGGCGGCCCGTCCTCGCTAAACCTGAGGCGAAATATGCAGAGTATCACACCGAATCCCCTATCTGCGACCTCGACCCCAAGCTTTTGTTGCTCGGCGATTTCGCTGAGAATGGCACGTGGTGGACCGGCAACCAAGGACCAGATAGGGCACGTCACAAGCGATCGGCTTCACAACGGACCGAAGAGACGCCCTCGTTCATCACCCAGCGCTCGCCACAGGTGGAATGGAACGATGTTGTAGAATGGTACAGATCCGTGATCAACGCGGCTGAATCTTGGATGTCCATCTATGAAGAGCTGACTCGGGAATCGGGGGCCGAGCCCCTTTCGTCCACAGAACTTCGAGCTTTGGAATCACAGCTGTTGTTTGGTCAGGATCATGCCCATAGGACCTTGCTTAAGGCTACCGAGACATTACTGAAGCGACCGGGCCGTCCTATGACCGACCCGGAAGATCTGAGGTACCTCCTCATCATTTTGGACAACCCCTTGCTCCACGGCGAGTCAAATACTTTCCAGGGGAGACGGGTTGTTAACAGACGTCCGTCGCTAGCAAGCGATGAGGCATTGAGAGCGGATAGACCGGCTTTGAAAACAGGTCCCGTGTCTGGCCAGCATTCCGTCGTCATCAAGCGAATTCTGGGCCTCATCTCCAACTCATCTAGTTCCTGTCAGAACTATTTGACCACATGGTTCGCTCGATTTTCAGAACAACGGTTTATCAAGATCAAGGACATCGCGGCCGGATTCTTGACATATAGACTTGTTCGTCAAAACGAAAAGAAGCACGAAGTCAAAGTTGACATCACAGCCGGGCTGATTCCGAATATGAGTGCGGGGCACTCGACAGCTTCGCTGCATGCTGCGCTAGGCACACAACGTGGCCCCTCAAAGAAGCAGAGGGAGCAACCGAGAAAGATGGTGTACAGTGACGATTGGCAGATCCGTGCGGCTGCGCGAGTGTTATCTCTGGTGTTCGCGGCAAACAATATGACGCACATTCGACGTCCGGATCAAACATCGAGAAACATGAGCAGCAGTACCCACAGAGGCGGCATCCAAACTCATGGGCAGATCATTCCGACAAGCGATTTTTACAATACCATGATCGATTATACAGACCTGGTGGCCGAGTTTGAGGCTTGGGAATCGAAACGGGGCAGGTTCTCATTCTGCCAGTACCCATTTTTGCTGAGCATATGGGCCAAGTCACAGATACTAGAGCACGACGCGCGTAGGCAACAAATGACCAAAGCGCGAGACGCCTTCTTTGACAGCATCATGACGCGAAGGACTGTCACCCAATTCCTGGTACTCGACGTGAGGCGAGAGTGTTTGGTAGACGACAGTCTGAAGGCTGTTAGTGAAGTCATCGGAAGCGGGAGCGAAGACATCAAGAAGGGGTTGCGCATTGTCTTCAAGGGCGAAGAGGGACTTGACGCAGGAGGACTCAAAAAGGAATGGTTTCTTCTCCTCGTCCGTGAAGTGTTCAATCCAGAGCATGGTACGTTATTAGCCTCGGTCGATCCTGAAACCCTTTCTAACAGAGCAGTAGGCATGTTCATCTACGATGAAGACTCCCAGTTCTGCTACTTTAACCCCAACTCGTTTGAGACATCTGACCAGTTCTTCCTTGTCGGCGTTGTTCTTGGTTTGGCCATTTACAACTCCACCATCTTGGATGTGGCATTGCCTCCGTTCGCCTTCCGAAAGCTGCTGGCATCGGCCCCTACAGCATCGGCTGGGTCATCCGCACACCCTCGTCCAACCGTGACCTATACGCTGGAGGATCTTGCAGAATACCGACCGCGGCTGGCGGCTGGCCTCAGACAGCTTCTGGAGTATGACGGCGATGTCGAAACGACCTTTCAACTCGATTTCGTCGTTGATGTTGAAAAGTACGGGACTGTGGTACAAGTTCCGCTTTGTCCGGGTGGCGAGACAAAGCCAGTCACCAACGCAAACAGGGGTGAATATGTCAGTCTGCACGTCAGATACCTCCTCGAAACGGCAGTCGCTCGGCAGTTCGAGCCCTTCAAGCGCGGCTTCTACACCGTGTGTGGCGGCAACGCCCTGTCACTATTCCGGCCTGAAGAGATTGAGTTGCTTGTTCGAGGGTCTGATACAGCGCTTGATGTGGATGCCCTAAGGGGAGTGGCCGAGTATGATAATTGGGGAACAAGAAACCCGGATGGTGTAGAACCCGTCGTTGGATGGTTCTGGGACACCTTCAAGGAGGCTCCCCCAGACGAACAGAGAAAACTGCTGTCCTTCATCACTGGTACTGACAGAGTTCCGGCTATGGGCGCCGCTCTCCTCCCGATCAAAATCACCTGCTTGGGCGACGACGAAGACAGATACCCTATCGCCCGAACTTGCTTCAACATGCTCTCATTGCGACGCTATGAGACGAGGCAGAGGCTGGAGCACATGCTATGGACCGCAGTACACGAAAGCGAAGGCTTTGGGTTAAAATAAACGTTTCATGTGTCGATGAACTCAGCGAGTATTACTATTGGAGTTACATAAAAATAATGGCCTCACTGGCCTGGTCAAGGTATCAACATGCGTCAATGACGGCGGGTCAACTTGACACCGACTTGCAGAGCGTCTGGTTTTCTGTTGGACAACGGCGGCGAATGAGGGTTTGTTCTTTTTGGATGCATATGGTCATCAAGTCTTTTCGGGTGGTCTATAATGGACAACACTTTATTTTTATTTCCATTTGCCAAGAAGTCTCTCATAATCTCAATGTTCTGGTCTGTTGGCACAGCTGATATGGCCGCGCTACGCACCTTCGTCACACCTTTCAAGCGATGCCTGTCAGATTCCCTTTAATGCCAGTCCGTGTAGAGGTTCTTTTTGGTACATTTTGTACAGGATATTCATACACTTTTTTTTCATTCCCGCCCACGCCCACCTGGTACATGTCTTCCCTCGCTCCTACGACGAGCCAACCTCAGCACGCGCCCTAGCCAACATGGCCTTCTCCTTCTTTTCCTCCTCACGGATCTTGAAATTGCGCTGACGGTCCTTATCAGCCTTGATCTTGAGCTCCTCAGCGGCCTTCATCTCCCTCTCGTCCTCGGGCCCGGGCAGGATGGCTTCGGCCTTGGTCTCGGCGATGAAATGCTGGAGGATCTCCTGGGAGTGCTTGTCCTTCATATCGATCTTGACAACGCGCTCGACGCCCTCGAGAGGAGGCTGGGCCTTGCTGTTGTCCATGCCCGAGGAGGGGGGCTGCGGGAGGGTCGACGGGTCGACGGGCGCGCCGGTGGCGGAGAAGTAGACGGACATGACGGCGGCGCCGTCGGTGTTGGCCTTGCGGTTGACAATCATGGGGACGGCAGGGTTGTAGTACTTTAGACGGGGGAGCATCTCGCGCCAGAACTTTCTGTACATTCAGAACGGGTCAGTCGCCTGTATTTTCCTCTTATGTTGCGCTCGAGGGGGCGGCGAGTTAGGTAGGGGGCAGGGTGGACGGACTTGGGGCCGACGTGACCGTTTACTGCGTTCTTGGCGAATTCCATGTGTATCCTCGTTACATTGGGAGGAAGTGTTGCGGCGCCAGGGCCGAAGCGCATGGCTAGAATCTGGCGGGTGTCTCTTGTGTCAATTGAAGCTGTCCCAGTAGCTACGTCGTCGGGGTGTGTTATCGAGCGATCCTATGTACCTTCTAATGAGAGGTGTCAGCTGCGAATCCGGACTGATACAGAGACAAGCGGTAGCGTTTGTCAAGCGACTTACATATCTTAGAGCATGCCATCTTTGGCCTACGCGAGCCATCTTGTCGAAAAGGTCCAGATGTATCACAACCTGGAGGGTATCACCTTCAAAGTCCACCTCCGAATGCTGCCAGTATCAGTGTCGCGTGGTTGAGATTCTGAAAATTGCCCGCGACCCTTGCTTTTTCGGGGGTCGGGGGTTGGTTTGTCCGCCGTTTAATAGAGCTGTCAGGCTTATCTTATCGCTCTACAGAAGCTTCGAAGATCTGAAATTTTGGAAAGCTCACCCCCAAAAAGTTGCAAGAATTTCGGATTCCTGCCCAACTTTCCCCGGGGGTTTTGTTCATTTTAACTATTCATTTCTTTCGCAAATATGCACCGCGCGCTGTCTTCGAGATGGCTTAGGAGCGCTCTGAGTATTGGCGACCTAGCCGCGCTGGGCGAGGTGCCGGTCTACCTCTGTCCCTCCTTGAGCGCCACGTCCGCTCGACACTCATTCGCGCCGGCCGAGGCGCATCGGAAACTCCCTTTCCGACAACGACGGTGCGTACACGTCGAGGCCAATATAGCGACACATGCGCCGCCGTCACCTCCAACGACCGAAACAACGCAAAAACTCTCGACAAAGAAGCTCCCGTTGCAGTGCAGCGGTTGCGGCGCGCTGACCCAAACGACGCACGCCGGGCAAGCTGGTTACTACGACCTGAGCAGGAAGACCGTCAAGGAGTTCCTTGCGTCCGAAAGCGAAAAGGACGCTGACAAGGAGCTTCGCGAGGAGGACAAGGTCGTCGACGAGGCTCTCAAGAACCTGGGCGAGGAGCAGCTTGCGCAACTAGGCTTGGACCCGAAGACGTTACGCTACGGCGAGGAGCTAGACACGGACCGAATCGGTATGTATCGTGGGCTAGCAGTGGCAGTTGTAGTTACTGACCTACAGATAGCTTCCCGCCCCCCGACCAAAAGAAAACCGCTCTGCGACCGATGCCACACACTGGTTCACCACCACTCTGGAAAGCCGATCTACCATCCCACCGTCGATACCTTGCGCGAGACGATCGAGGAGTCACCGTTTAAGAACAACCATATCTACCATGTCATCGACGCCGCCGATTTTCCGATGTCTTTCATGCCGAAATTGCACCAGGTCCTCGACGCCAACCTGAAACACCGTAACCGCAGGAACAGAGCTGGCCGTTATTTCAAGGATCGTAAGTTCGACATGAGCTTCATCATCACCAGATCAGACCTTCTGGCGCCGAAGAAGGAGCAGGTTGACGCCATGATGCCGTACCTGAGAGAAGTGCTGCGCCGGTCGCTAGGCAAGTTTGGCCAGCTTATCAGACTGGGCAATGTCAAGTGCGTCAGCGCGCATAGGGGCTGGTGGACCAAGCCTCTCAAGGAAGAGATTTACGATCGTGGAGGCGCTGGCTGGATGGTCGGGAAGGTCAACGTTGGTAAGAGCCAGCTGTTCGAGGCTGTGTTTCCCAAGGGCACGACGGCCAGCCTCCCTATCAAGCACAACATCGAGGTCTCCATGTTCGCGAGGGAGGAAGACGACGATGGCACGACGTACTTGACAGGGAACGAGTTCGAGAGCGAGGCGGATCGCCTAGACGTCGACGCGCTGCTGCCGCCCGCCCGGAACGAAACCAACTACCCAGAGATGCCCACGGTGTCTTCCCTTCCAGGCACCACGGCCTCCCCTATCCGGATCCCGTTCGGCAACGGCAAGGGAGAGCTCATTGACCTTCCCGGAGTTGCTCGATCGGATCTGGAGAAGTATGTTAAGCCGGAGCACCGAGAAGAACTAATTATGCACCATCGGATCAAGCCCGAGCAGCATACTCTCAAGCCTGGTCAGTCCCTCCTGTTAGGCAGCCTGATCCGTATCACCCCCTGCACTCCAGATCTGATCTTCCTTGCCTACAACTTCACGCCCATTGCGGAACATGTAACGGCCACAGAGAAGGCTATCGAGTTCCAGGAGCAGAAAAGAGAATCCCACAACGTGCCGAACATCGCCACGCCTGATATCGCCGAAAAGATCAAGCTCGCCGGAAAGTTCCAGTTGCGCTACGACGTGACAAAGGAGCGGGCCGGTCCGCTCACACGCAAGGATGTCGGGGGCATGCAGGTCGAAAATCTGCCCTGGCGCGTCCTGGCGATCGACATCCTCATCGAGGGCTGCGGTTGGGTCGAGATTGTAGCGCAGGTGCGAACCAAGAACCTCTTCGCCGGCTGTGCGCCGTTCCTTCATGAGCAATCCACGGTTGAGGCCGAGACCGAGGCCGAGCCGGCCGACCCCTTTGCCAAGATGGAGAGGGCGGCGGAGAGTCATTCCCTTCCCAAGGTCGAGAAGAAGAAGCCCGATCCGAAGGCTGACGAGCCGCACTGGCCCGTCGTCGAGGTCTGGTCTCCCGAGGGAAGGTTTGTTGGCTCCCGCCTGCCAATGAACGCATGGTTGATCAACAAATCGCCGAAACCGAAAATCAAGAGCCGTCCTCGTAAGAGCATGAAGGGGGCGAAGAAGGCTGCCAGAGGGACCAAGAAGGCCGCCGAGGCAGCCGCGTAGCTGTCTTTCTTTACCAGACTCCACATTCTGTATACTATTCAAACCACATGTAAAACTATCGTAATCATGTAAACATCATCTGTACTACTATATTACCATATGAATATATGAACGAGGAACGTCATCGGCATCAATCCGTCGTTGACTGAAAACAACTAGAGAGCAATGACATCAACTTATTCTGTAAACCACTTTACACGTGAAATGCGCGGCGCGTCACTAGCCAGCGCTGCATGCGAACCGATTTTCAAAGGAGTTTGGCCGTTGCCAGACCGGCCCGGACCGTTGCAAGCAAGCGGAATAGACCGAACTCGGAACCTGTGATAGCACCAGCGTTCTTTGAGATGGCTGGGTTCTGACCGCTGGATCGGCCGTCCTGTCACGCCTGTGGGGCCCAGGGAATGACGTGGGGTAACAAGGAATGTACCTGGTTATGCCCAGAACCCGCCCCTCCAAGAAAACAAAAAAACAAAAAGCATGCTACCCTTTCCTTCCCGCTCCAACTCATAAATCAGCAACCAACCCCGTACGACCCCTGAATATCGTCGATCCGCCTGCCGTCTGACAGATCCCCACGACTCGAAGCAGCCTGAGCTAACGCTGTCGACTACATTTTCGTACCACGACGTCTACATCAGAATAATTGTTCGAGAACTTTCGGCAAACCGCTGTGATTTAAGAATTCACCGTCTGACAAACCGCCTCTACTTCCTGAGAGGGGCGCTCCGCAGTCGACAACCCACCAACGAACCATCTTTGGGGGAAAAGGATTGTATACCACAGATAAAACACCATTGCGATGGCGGCTGTACAAGAACGATCCCCGCAGCGCCTTGCTCCTGGTCTCTCTCAGACGCAGACGGAGACGCAGAGCAGGACGGGCACGCAAGCGATCCTCCGGCTGAGGGGCGCGCACGCGCCGTCACGGCAATCGGTGCGCTGGGCCGAGGATGTGGTGGACAACGAGGGCCTGGGCCGCAAGAGCTCAAAAGGTATGCCGCAGTCGTGCTCATTCTGATTATTGATTTCTTTCTTTTCCTGAACTGATTGGTCGGTCACATAGTCTGCTGTATCTACCACCGCCCAAAGGCCGTCGACGAATCCAGTGACGATTCTTCATCCGATTCATCCTCGGACTCGTCCGACTCGGAAGCAGACGACGTTGGCAGACGGAGAATACCCTCGGGCGACCACAAGGGCAAGGGGAAAGGCACCAAGCGGGACCATGATCACGACTGCGGGGATCATGACCACGAAGGCCACAGGCACGGCAGGCAGGGTGGTCGAGGCGGTAAGGACAAGAAGACGAGGAGGCCTAGCCCGAATGCATACGAGAGAGTGCCGAAGCCGCCCAAGCCCAAGGATGGAGCGGGCGAGGGTAGCAAAGGCTCCGGGGCCACGGCTTGAGTAGGAAGGTTGTCTTTGCATTCGTTGGCGTTGGAAAGGGGGCTCATTTTGGTCATGTTTATCGACACGTTCTTACGGCCCCTGGCATAGGGCTTAGCGGGAAACAAGGGTGAATGCTAGAAGCATAAGGTAGAGGAGGATTTCCTAGGGCAACATTACTTTTCGTATGGCACTGCAGACTTATGGGTGCGATTTGGCATCCGAAAGATGCAATTTTAGAGTCCTCAAGCATCTTGCTCTGTCATGGTGGAATTTGGCAATCACTCATGGTGATCGAACGCGGGGGTGTTGGCATCCCGCGTGCGCCGGCGGCGGCCGTGGGGGAGGGGCCACCTCTTATCGCGTCGATAAGCTGTCGAACCCCCGCGATCCCATCGGCTGCTTTCTGACACAACCCCTCCATAGGTATTTTTAACAAGCTCCCTTTCACTGCAACTCAAAACTGTAACACTCGAGTGTCTAGAGGCAACTCGACAACAACTTCATACACCCACCTATTCACTGCGCGGCCAAATCCGTCTACACACACGCACAACATGTCTCATGAGCACTCCCACGACGGGCCCCACGGCCACTCACACTCCCACGAGGGCGGCTTCAACGCCCAGGAGCACGGCCACTCGCATGAGATCCTCGACGGTCCCGGCAGCTACCTCGGCCGAGAGATGCCCATTGTCGAGGGTAGGAACTGGAGTGACCGCGCTTTTACCATTGGTATCGGAGGGTGAGTTGTTTCCTTGCTACTAGCTGCCTCGGGTGGTTTGGAAAACCGCTCATCTTCCCGTCTCGGCGCCAGCACATCGCAGCTGGAACAACGGCCCGGTTCGACACCTTGAGCTCAATTGGAAGACGAAAACTTGAAGACTATGAAGGAAACAAAGAGGGGAGAAACACAGACTAACATGCCCCCCACCATCAGCCCCGTCGGCTCCGGCAAGACGGCGTTGATGCTTGCCCTCTGCCTCGCCCTGCGCGAGAAGTACTCCATCGCCGCCGTGACCAACGACATCTTCACCCGCGAGGACGCCGAATTCCTCACCCGCCACAAGGCGCTCCCCGCACCGCGCATCCGCGCCATCGAGACGGGCGGCTGCCCGCACGCCGCCGTGCGCGAGGACATCTCGGCCAACCTCGCCGCCCTCGAGGACTTGCACCGCGAGTTCGACGCCGACCTGCTCCTCATCGAGTCCGGCGGCGACAACCTGGCCGCCAACTACTCGCGCGAGCTCGCCGACTACATCATCTACGTCATCGACGTCTCGGGCGGCGACAAGATCCCGCGCAAGGGCGGCCCCGGCATCACGCAGAGCGATCTGCTGGTCGTCAACAAGACGGACCTCGCTGAGATCGTCGGCGCCGACCTCGGCGTCATGGAGAGGGACGCCCGCAAGATGCGCGAGGGCGGGCCGACCGTCTTCGCCCAGGTCAAGAAGAACGTCGCCGTCGACCACATCGTCAACCTGATGCTGAGCGCCTGGAAGGCGAGCGGCGCCGAGGAGAACCGCAGGGCGGCTGGTGGCCCGCGGCCGACAGAGGGCCTGGACAGCCTCAAGGCTTGAGGCTTGAGGCTTGAGTCTAGGTGGGGGAGGGAGTGGGAGCGGGAGGGCTGCGGGACTGCGGTCACGGCCGCACCGTGTAAAAGGGAGAGAAAGAGCGAAGCGAAGAAAAGTTGGCATTTTTATCCCTTTTTAAAACTCCGGAGGATGGCATCAGACCTGTATCTATAGCCGACGTTACTGCTAATATTCTATGCTTTCTGCTTCTACCGGGACCGCTCCCTTTTTGGCGTTTCCATCTCATCATTTCCAATGCTTTTTTTGGTATCCGTTTAATCCATCATCACATCACCCTCCTCGGCCTGGCCAGCGACGCTAGGCTCGAGCAGAGGCCCCTGAATGGGGACGGCGTTGCGCGGCCACACGCGCTTGTAGAGACTGACACCAACCGAGTCCTGCGGGTTGATGCGGGCGTCGAAGGTGGCTTTGAAGTATCCGTGTGTGCCGAGGGGCTCCTTGATGAAGCCGCTGCGGCCACGCCTGGTCCACAGAGGCAGAGCCTTGAACCACTCGACGTCCTCGCGGTTGAAGAACATGTAGCGGATTGTGACGATCTTCTTGTGGATGTGGTACGGGTGACCCGTCAGGATGGCTCGCTTGGCGATGACGCGAGAGGTTGACGACGGCAGAGCCGTACCCGTGCCGATGAGCGTCAAGCCAAGGGTAGACTCATTCTCGGCCTCCTCGGAACCCTCCGGTACAGGCGTGGAGCGCTTGAAGAAAAGCACCGGCACGGCGCCCCAGGTGACAGGACCCATAAAGGTGGCCACGGCGGTTTGGCCGGGGTGGAGATACCTGCAGAACTTGTGGACGTTGTTGGGCGTGTTGCCCGGTTGGGAGAAAATGGGGTTGATGGTGAAGCGGCGGGGGCCGCACTGCACGATGATTTCCTCCTTGGCCTTGATCGACCGGTGGTAGTCGGCGCTTAGGTTGATGAGGTAGTTGGTGGCCGTCTTCTTCTGCTCGTGGCGCAGCAGCGAGAAGAGAGTGACTGGCTTGCTGGGGTGGTACGACTTCTCGAATGACGCCGGTACGCCCTTGAGGTAGACGTGAACTCTGGTGCCGGGAGCGACGCCGCCGACGAGGGCTTCACGAGTGGCCCGGGACCGGGACGCCTGGTAGTCTGGAACCTGCAGGAGCTTGCGCCACTCCTCGGGCTCGTAGGCCCGGTCTTCGCTCTCGAGCCACTCACTCGTCCTCAAGCTCTTTAGGCCTCTGTATCTTTGCAGGCGCTCACGCGCAAGGACACCGGGGTGGAGCTCAATCTCGTCGGGGAACTCCTTGTCGTCTTGGACATCGTCCGACTTCCTCGCGCGGTAGGCTGCCAGGCCGGCAGCATCCTCCTCTTCATCTGGTTCGATAAATTTCTCGGATTTGGCGTACTCTGAAGGCGCCGCCTCGGTGGGCTCCTTTGGCGCTTGGCCCTCAAGACCGTCCTCGGGACGGGCTTCATCTTCCTCGGAGTTTTCCCGCATCTCGTAGTCCTCCATGTCAGAGCCGGAGTCTGACACGTCGTCACCGAGGTACCAAGCCGCTTGGTAGTTGGAGGTTCCCTTGGGCACTCTTGTCTTGGCCTCTGCGGCCTCGTAGTAGTCATCATCAAAGTAGTGGTGGTCATCGAGCAGCACACCCTTCTTGATCTCCGGCGGTCCGTCAGCCTCCATCTCATCATCGTCCATCGCAGCATCGGGCGCCAGCTCTGCCAGGTCGTCCTGGTCCTCATCAGGGGTATCAAGAATCTCCTCGGTCTCGGGCTCCTCAACAGCCATCTCGCCCCTTTTCAGCTTCCTGGGTAACGGGGCCGCTGTGATCTTCTCAATCTGGAACGTTCCGTAGTCGCCCAGTTGAATCAGACGATTGGCCTTCAGGCCTCGTCCTCTGACAACACCAGTGATGACCGTGGAGTCAAGCCCGGAGTTGGGGAACTTGATATCCTCGGCCAGGAGCCAACTCCTGTCCTCGCGCCACCTAACGCCCTTGGGCGTTGTGTTGCAGATCGAACGCATCAGGTTCGCGCACTCTTGCCTGTTCTCCAGTTGGTAGAGCTTCTCCTGCTCGGGGTGAAAGTGGGTGATGTATGACTTGAGAGAGCCAAGCGTTGACTGCTTGTGTTTGGCCTGCTCAATCTTGTCCAGGCCGTAGACGACAGTGAACAGGGTTGATAAACCCTGACTCTCGAGACCACGCAGCATCAACTCGCCCAACTCATCGACCTCGACGTCGGCCGAAAGCATGACGATCACAAAGTCCGCGACTCGTGTAGCGTCCAGAACAGCGTTCAGATCCCGCTTCAGGGGGATATACTGGACCTTCTGCTTGAAACGGTCGACCGAGACCCGGAACGGTGTCTCCTCGACCTCGGCTTCAATATCCACGCTGTCGTTGAGCTGCTTGACAGCGGCCGCGGCGTCGCCATCTTGACACAAGGAAACGACAGCGACAATTCTTGGGGAACCATCTTTTCCAACAAATATCGAAGCCTCCTCCAATCTCTCCTTGCGCTTGGAAATCTGGCGCTGCTTGGCCTGGTTTCGTCGGTCGAACTTGGACAGGACTTGCTGGTGGGGCGTCTTTCGCTGGCCGCGCTCTTCGCCGGGAAGCCTGCCTGTTGAGAGATGCGAGATCAGTATGTTGTGTCCGTAACTGAACAAGTCGTCTGAAGAATGGGTGGTAAGAGATTTGGGGGCGAACCTTTGGCAGCGTCCCTCAGCGCACCCTTGGTGGCATGCTTGGACTTGAAGGGCTTGTGGGTGACCTTGGTGGTCGGTCTGTGAGAGTGACTCATGGTCGCGGCGGGCGGTTTCCCGTCTCCCCCGGCCTTAAATCGAAATGGTAACGAAGCCAGGTTGAGCGAAGGCCACTTGTAAGTCGAATTCGAGAATGGGGTGTTGAGGTTATTCGAGTTTTGGCGCAATTTGGCCCTGTATTTTACTTCTCGTCGGTTTTGCGATCGCGGGGTCCCTGCTATCAAAATCTTTTTTCGTGCGTGCGCAACTGCGTATCTCTTATCGCTAAGACCGTACCCCCCCGCAGGGCCCGCAAAGAAGTCGTAGTGGCCAATTGAATGGATGTTACCGATAACCAGTCCTTTCCGTCCTAGGCGATAACAACTGGGTGAAATTTCGTAGGTCGGTCAACTTTTTTTTTTTTGCTCAGCCAGGATATTTCGGGACGGTATTCACGACAGAAAGGTTGCAACCTGACAGCGCCGCCAACCATGGAGATCGACGCCCCCGAAACGCAAACGATATCCAGAAATAACACACACTCCAATGGCGCCGTCCAGGTGAAGAGGCGCACCGACCTCATCCCGCGCGAGGAGCGGGAGAAGATCCGGAGGCTGAAGGAGGCGAACAAGTCGTACGGCCGCGGCAGGAGCATCAACGTCAAGTCGATTCGGGACAAGAAGTTGCGCACCAACCTCTCGAGGCTCGAGAACAAGTACCGCGACGCGACAATCAAGGCCAAGGATGCTGAGATCCTGCTCGAGAACTCGGGCGGCTTCCTCGAACCTGAAACGGAACTCGAGAGGACCTACAAGGTTCGCCAAGACGAAATCGTCGAGGACGTCGCCGTCACAACGGCGCAGAAGCGCTTCGAGTTGAAGCTGGAGGAGCTCGGCCCTTACGTTGGAGAGTACACTCGCAACGGCAGAGAATTGCTGTTGGCGGGACGGAAAGGTCATCTTGCGACGTTCGACTGGAGGGAAGGCAAGCTGGGGTGCGAGATTCAGCTGGGCGAGACGATCAGGGATGCGCGGTGGCTGCACAACAACCAGTTCTTCGCTGTTGCACAGAAGAAATATGTCTACATCTACGACCACAACGGTGTTGAGATTCACTGCCTGAGGAAACACATGGAGGTTACGCATATGGAGTTCCTCCCTTATCATTTCCTCCTGGGCACAGTGGTGAGTACTAACAGTGTACCCGATTTTGGGCCATTCTAACAAATGCAGGCATCGACTGGTTTTCTCAAGTATCAGGACGTTTCGACCGGTAACATTGTCTCCGAGATCCCTACCAAGCTTGGTCCCCCGACAGCTATGACCCAGAACCCCTGGAACGCCGTCTTCCATGTTGGACACCAGAACGGCACAGTAACACTATGGTCACCTAACCAGACTGACCCTCTCGTCAAGCTCTTGGCCCATAGGGGACCTGTGAGGTCATTAGCCGTCGACAGGGAGGGTCGGTACATGGTGTCGACCGGCCAAGACTGCAAGATGGCTGTCTGGGACATAAGAATGTTCAGGGAGGTGAACCAGTACTTCACGAGGCAACCCGCGTCTTCGGTAGCCATCTCCGACTCGGGTCTTACGGCCGTCGGATGGGGCACGCAGACGAGCGTCTGGAAGGACCTCTTCAACAAGAACGAGCCCGTCCAGCAGAAGGTGCAGAGTCCGTACATGGCATGGGGTGGCGAAGGCAAGCGCATCGAGCGGGTGAGATGGTGTCCCTTTGAGGATGTTCTTGGCATGGGCCACGACGAAGGTTTCTCCTCCATCATCGTCCCCGGCGCCGGAGAGGCCAACTTCGACGCTCTCGAGGTCAACCCCTTCGAGTCAGCCAAGCAGAGACAGGAGGCCGAAGTCAAGGGTCTTCTGAACAAGCTGCAGCCCGAGATGATTGCCCTGGACCCCAACTTCATCGGCAACATCGACCTGCGGTCGGACAAGCAGCGCCAGGCCGACAAGGACCTCGACGCGAAGCCGCTTTCGGTCGAGGAGGAGATCAAGAAGCGCGCGAGAGGAAAGAATGGTGCGCTCAAGAAGTACCTGCGCAAGCAGAGGAAGAAGAACGTCATCGACGAGAAGAGGATGAAGATCGACGAGATCTGGGAAAAGCAGCAGAAGGAAAAGAAGAAGAAGAACCAGGAGGTCGAGGCTGACCTCGGCCCGGCGCTGTCCAGATTCGCGCGCAAGGACTGATTTGCGGCAAGGCACATACTGTAAAGTTGACTAAAAGTTGGACCGGGGAGTTGGTTGCATGTCAGAGGCGTTTAGGCATTTTTTACCCTTAGTGACCATGGATACCCAAAGCTAAGGGTTCTTCTCTCCCTATCTCCTGATACTCCCGGGCTTGGCCCAAAAGCATGTAAAAGGAAGCTTATGATCTTTTTGCTACCCCCGTGATTCCATGGCTTATCTTTGAACATTCTTCCAAGGGGCTTGCAACACAGTTTCCTATCACCAAATATCGATTAGGAACTTCACCAGCGTTGACTTTTTATCGTCGTTGGGGACATAACTCATGTCCACACGCAAAGAAAAATACAGACTCAAGTCCATCGCCTACTTTTTTGTACCGTACGCCATTACGCTCCTTTTCGTGTATGTTCCAAGAGAGTTCTATGCTTCAATACGATTTATCCATATCCGCGCCGAGCGCAAAGACACACCACACCCGTACCATCTCTACAACAGCTTCAAGTGGCCCGTGATCTGGTCAACGAGGCTCCGGGGGGCGGGGCCGACGCCGAGCACCGTCAGGCTGCCGGCCTCGATCTGCGTCCGACCGGCATCGGCGATGACCTCGGAGGTGACGCCCAGGCTGCGCGCCTTGCCCATGAGCTCGAGCATCTCGTCCTGGTTCTTGATCTGCACCGCGATCTTGGCCTGGCCGAGGCGCTCCCAGCGCTTGAGGATGTTGGCAGCCGGGGAAGAGGGATCCTTGGCCGCAGCGCGCGAGAGAGACTTGTAGCATGCAAGGGTCGCGTGGGATGCTTGCGCTGCCATCTTGCCTGTAACGATAGTGTATTAGCTGAGATATATTTCTTAGGGAATTGGAGGTTGCGCGGAGAACAAACATACCCTTAGTCATGCCCAGATCCGTCCGGACGACGAGGACAAGCTTGCACTCCTCGTTGGAGTCGGCAAGCGGCGCGGCGCTTGGGTTGGGTTTCTTGGAGGCGGTCTTCTGAGAGGATGCAGTGTTGCGCTGGCGCAGGCCGTCGCGGCGGTCGGCGGCCTCGCCATTGGCCCAGTTCGGCGCGTGGTCAAGGACAGTATCGTCTTCGTCGATATCGGACTCGTCGCTCTCGACGGGATCGTCCGTGTTGGCGCGGGCTTCGGCGCGCAGCTCGGGGGAGATGAGGTAGCCGCGGATCGAGTATACGCCGAGCATGAAGCCCGTCAACAGGGCGACAATGGAAGTCGAGATGACGACTGTTTCCGAGGCCATCGCGGGCGGGGTCTCTTCCAGTCTTGATGAGGTTTTAGGTCGGATCAGAGAGGAAGAGTCGAGGGTCGTGGTACAATGGTGACTGCGACCTTTTTGTGGGAATGGGATTTTTGAAGAAAGGTCGGGTTTGCTTGCTTGTCTGCTCGCGTGGTGGAACAGCGCTCTACTCGGCCGGATGACGCACGTCAGGGGCTTGCCTTGGCCCGTCTGGATGTGGCTGAAACCTTCCAGGGCCGCTGTTGCCGGGGATCCTTTAGCGGACTTCGTCTCCACCATTTGACCTCTGAACCAGGGAGGGGTAAGTGGTGGGGGTTCGCTATCAACCTGGGTGAGATCTGAGCCCAGGTACTGTATGAGAATCTCAGAAGAGGACTTGGCGCTGCCTATCTCCCGCTTGCCAACATCTTGGCCAGAAAGCACGTTTATCGGACAGGATTCAGTAACATAACTACCAAAGGTATCGCCACAGTGTCATTAAAACTGCTTCCTTTTACCAAACAACGGGGAACCCGTTCGCTCACAGCAACACCTATCAGGTATTCATCGCGAGGACATATCAAGATGGCAAGTAGGAACGCCGTAGTTGTCGGGTTAAGTGGCTGCTCTTCCAGCGGGAAGACGACACTGGCTCGTCTACTTAGAGACATCTTCCCAAATACTTTCATACTGCATGAAGACGACTTCTACAAGGCAGAGTCTGAGTGAGTGTACTCATCATCCAGTTATACACGATAGTCACTCACCGCTTACCTAGGCTGCCGACGAAAAATGGCCTCGTGGACTGGGACTGCCCGGAAGCAGTTTCCATTCCAGATATGGAGAAAGCCCTCAACCACATCCGTGAAAATGGAACGTTCCCGGTACGCCACCATCGCAATCTATGCTCTTTGTCATCCCGCCACTCACATGAAGCCCCGACAGCCCTTCGTGGATTCCAAAGAAGATCAAAACTCTGTCGGTAAATGCCCAGTATCTGACGCCAAGATATCGGCCGTCAAGGCAAAGGTCGAGGCCTGGCTCCAGCCGGGAAACCCAGGGCACGCCATCTTCACCGAAGGCAAGCTCAGCGTGTGCTTATTTGACGGGTTCCTGCTTTACTGCAAGGAGATGGAGTCTACAATGAGGCTTATTGATATCAAGTTGTTCCTTCTGGTGAGCCGTGCCAAGGCGACCCAACGCCGTGAAGCGCGTGATGGTTATGTCACTCTAGAGGGGTTCTGGCAAGACCCCCCTGGATATGTGGACAAGATTGTCTGGCCCAACTATGTAGAATCCCATGCATGGCTCTTCAAGGATGGTAACGTGGAGGGCGAACTGCGTGAAGAAGTCCTCAGGGAGAAGAACATCAAGGCGCAGGTTGGCAAGGGACTCGACATTGATATGGAGACCACTTTGGAGTGGACTGTCGACACCATCATCAACGACTTAGAGAAACGGGCCTCAAAGCAGCCATGAAGATTCATGCATAAAAGACCAAATAGTTCGAAATATATATATACAAGAAATACGTGACATGTGCTCCGTCCGTTTCCACCAACTCTGCCATTGAAATAAATCTAACCAAGATAAACAACATTGGTTCTGGAAATCTTCTAAACCCCCCAAAGACTTAGCCCTGCCAAGAGTCAGACTTGGTAGCTGAGGTAGCACAGGATGACGGGACAGTGTAGCTACGATCGGGGTCGTTCTCCCAAGTAGGCGTGCCGCTGCTGGCGACGTTGATATACTTGTACTGAATGGCCTGGCCAGCCGGCAGCTCAAGGGTGACAGACCAGACTGGGTTCGCAGAAGTGTATCCAGACGCGCTCAAAGGAACAGCGTTGCTTGGGTTCCAATTCCCGAGCGAGGGAACGTTTCCAACAATCTTGATAGTCTGTCCAAACTGCGTCACAACGCGGACGTTGAAAGTTACGAGCACAGAGCTCGCAATGGGGCAGCCAGTGGCAGTCGGGGTGGCGGTATCGCGCGTGGTAGTAGGCACGCCGGTCTGGGGCGTCTGGTTGGCAGGAAACGGGGCCACTGTGGCGCTGGAGTAGGACCCAGCGATGGAGGTAGCCTGACACGTTCCAGGAACAGAGGTTGCGGAACCTACCCAACCCTTCGGGATGACATTGGCACGGCGCTGAGCAGCGGTAAGGAAGGCTGCGTAGGACCAGGTCAGGTCGGCAGCCGATAGGGGCTGGCCATTGCTGCGGGAGAACTGCTCAGCGAGCGAGCCGTTTGTCTGGGCGTAGGTGGCGACGATGTTCATAAAACCGTCGGCATAGGCGCTCACAGCGTTGATGAGAGACGTGTAGGTCGACGAGCTGGCAGCGTAGGTCCCAGGAGAGACGGAGCCGAGGTGGTCACGGAAGAAAGCAAGGGATGTCTGCGTGACGGTGATAGAACCTTGCTGCTTCCAGACATAGAGAGCGTCATAGAGTTGCTCGGCTGCGGCGAGGGTATTAAGGTACCAAGGGTTGCCGCCGTAGTAGCTGTCCTCGGGATATCTCCCCACCGCGACGGCAGCGGATTGCGCAATGCCATTGTTAATGGCATAGATCGTGCGGAAAGAATCCACGACAACTTTATGGCTGGCTAGAGCCTTGTCACTGCAGGGCTGGAAGGTTGCTGCGTCGCAAGCCGCGGCCGCATCGAAGTTGTGAATAGAGGCAAGAATGACGTTGGCATCACGGCCAGATCTTCCGTTTCCGTTTACTTTTTTAGTATTAGTGTCCGTAGCTTCCTATGGGATGTCCTATAGATTGTTGACTCACTATTGGCGATCATGAAGTTACCGGCAGGATCCCAGAATCTGCCCAAGAAACAGAGAACCTGGGGTGCAACAGCATCGCAAGCGTTGCATGACAGGCCCAGCGAGCGGGCTAATGCACTGCCCTCGACAAGTGCTACGGTTCAAGGTCAGTCTTGTCCATCGAGAGAGTTCAAAATTACGGACCGCGGTGTTGGCTGGCGATAGTGAAGAATGAGCTTCCCCGGACCTCTTCCCAGAGATCGAAGCCAGTCTGATTCCTGGCAGCATGTTAAAGATTTATATTACCAAACTCTCAGGCTTCTTACCAGTACTGGGCAACGTAGTTCAAGTCGTTGCGGATCACTGGCCACAAGACAGATGAAGCCGTGGAAGAGTAGCCGTTGGCCACCAGCCATTTGGCGTACCCAATTGTGGCAATTGCCCGCAACGCCGGGCCGTCTCTCTGAGGCCGTCCTGAAAACGCTATTAGCGCAGTCGATAACTCAAGAATGGCTATCTTACCCCAGTCACCGGTGTAAGGCCTCAAGTCTACCTCGAACTTGGGCTCTCCGAGACCTTGACCATCGCCAAGGCCTCCTGAAGGGTTCGAAACCCCCTGAAGACGGGCCTGAGAAGCGATGTAGTTCTGGATGTTGGTCTGGAGGTTCGCATCATAGCTGTTTGTGAAGATATCTACAACAGCCTTGAAAACAAGACCGGCGTCTAATTCTCTTTAGTTTCTGCCCCAAACCTCGAAAGAACTTTCTTATGATTGAGAAATACCTCTAGTCCAAGTGTAAAAGTCTACCACGTGTTAGCAATGGTTTTCGATATGACGATGCTGTTGTCCTCTGATGAACACCTAAACAGAAGCGATGCTCTTGGTGTTGATCTGACACAGAGACAGAGGCTTGACTTACACGGAGGGTCTGCCTTGCTTGGAGAAGCTATAACAATACCGGAGCTCACGCCCTGGGCATGGCAACCATTCGGTCCGATGTTGCAGAGCAACTGCTCGAGGGCAATAGGAGTTTGAGTGGCAATGAAGGAGTCGACATCTCTCTTGACCATTTGAGCACCCGGGTAGCCCAAGATCGCCTGGGTGGCGAAGGAGCCGAGCAGAAGGGCGGAGGTGAGAAGCTTCATGATGGGCTGTGTAAGACGCTCGGTGGTGTTGGGTGCCAGTGCTCCTGACATGACATGCTGGAGGTACACCATGATGGTTTATATATCCGTGAAGAGGCCTGGAAATGGGGCAGCTGTCCAAGGTAGCTCGTTATGATGTGTCTCGGCGATGTGCTCCGAAGGCCCGAATGCGAGAGTGCAACTGAGTTGTTAAGTTGGCCTGCATCAGTTCCTTGATATCTAGGATGCCCTCGTCACGCTCTGGAAACTGGGGCTATGTCGGCCCAACCGCAGTAGAACCCTTGTTGATTCGCTCAAACTGGTCCCGCAGCTTCTCCAGTCATGTTTCGATGTTCCTTCCACCTGCCTTATTGGAACTCCTCCGTCTGGCTTCTTCCTTTCAGTAGCAGCTGAACACCAGTGCCGGTGATTGCCGTGAAGAGAGGGTGGAACTGACCTCGGCTCACGCCGTGCCGTGCTGGCCGCCGTTGTTCAGTCAAGTCGTCTTTTGGGAAAGTCAGCTCCGTCAGAGGTTAAGGGTAATGACAGGGGTTGCGGTATGCCGTCGGCAAGCAGATGACACTACCTGGTTGTTCGGCCCTATCCGTTAGGAACTGTAGGTGTTATTGGCAGTGTCGAATATTGAGGGGCGCCTCAAAGTTGGGGTTGTTTGTTGCTGCGTTCCCCGCACTCCACATCCTGCGACTTATGCTGATCAAATGACCAAGACACGGCGGAGACTAAACGCGGGCTAGAACACGAAAGTGCTTGTCTTGCTGGCCTACACTACACTAGTACAATTTAGATATGGAGGAAGGGGCGGCCTTGCTAGTAATTGTTCACGAATAGTGCTTGGAGGCTTTGAGTGAATCGGGGCTCCTGACGTTAAACGTTGTTCCGTTTTGAGTAGCTTTCGATTTACTGGGAAGTAAACGAATATCACTGACTTGCCAATAACATGATTCCCAGCACCATGAAGCGGAATACACTCCAGCTGCCCAAGGCCGAGATTTACTCATTTACTCCCGCGCAGTAGCGTCAACCAAGGAGTGGTGCGTGATGGATGATGGTACGGCGGAGTCTCCTGTTGATATCGGCCCGGACAACACTCCAATAGCTACCCCAGATACACGGATGCACCCCGCACCACTCATTGCCCGCATGTACCTAGCCGTCGGAAGAATGGCGGGGAGGCCCAGAACAGGGGCTCTGCACCGAAACCGAAAAACCTTGATTCTGTTTGCAAGCGAAGCCAGGAAAGTGGTGGGCACCATTATGCAGGAGCAATATGCATCGTGGGATCGCATACATGAGATGACAGCACCAGGTACGGAATACGCCGAGAGAGGGACCGCGGAGAATTCCACGGCCTGAGGGAAACGTCCATCGAAGAATTTGCACATGCCTTGTCAGGTAAAAAGGATGCGCCGTCTTCCCCACTTGGGATGGGTTTTAAGCGCGAGAACTCTGTTGCCGCATAATGAACAGCGAGCTTATTTGCGCCAAATATACGGGTGAGCTTCGTATTATGAATCGCCAACGGACCTTCACACGACGTGGTTGCCAAACGTGGTAAGCGCGAGTGTAACGCCCTTGCCGGAATCGCCTCACAACGCTGGATGGATGACTGACAGCTTTGCGCCGATGAGGCTCAGAAAGGAAGCTGCGAATTGCTCGACAGGTTCGGCACAACAGAACCATCCAAAACAAAACAAAAACAAGAAATGATTCATCGGGCGCAAGTGTGTGGGCAAGTCATGGTTTTCCCCAACCTCATAGATCGACGATCTCGGAAAAAGGGTACGGAATATGACGTCCCCAGTACGATATTCCACCACGCTCAAGCCTACTACAGCGAACATGGCTTCCTAAAGACCGGTCTATCTTGGATCTGTCGATCGGAAGATTGACATCATGAAATTTGATGGCTCCTTGAGTGATCGAGCTGCCTCAGCGTTCGACTCTGACTCCCGTGGGAGCAGAGGATCGCTGGGCACAGACCCGTGTTTGTTGAAGAGAGAAAAAAAAACCGAAAAGAGAATTTTCGCAAGGCTGCGATATGTAGTAATTCGGGGACCCACCCTCGCTTAGCTAAGCTCGGGTCGTCGGTGGATACTAACCCTTGCACAGTGCTGATGAGCCGCATAACTTTTCTGGTTGGCCACGAAAGGATGGAGCTGCTATCGCCATTGCACCAGTGACTCCATCCAACCTTGTCTGCGCCAGCCTTTTGCCTCTCCAGCCTACCAGTCGCCATCTTCAAATCCAAACCAACTCGATACGCCTCCCTGCGAACCCCACGTCTATACCAGTAGTAGTCTATCCGGAAACTCGATATCCCGCCAAGATGGACGCCGCAACCATCGAGGAGACGAATCGCATTCGCGTTTCGCTGGGGATGAAACCGTTGCCGGTACCTGGCGCCGCCCCAGCTGAACCGCAACGCGACAACTCTGCTTCAGACGACGAGGATGAGCCGAGCACGCTGGAGAGCCGATCGGCGCAGGCATACGACAACTATAAAAAAGTCCGCGATGCGGAAGCCACGAAGCGCAAACGAGAGGAGCGAGCCGCCGCTGCGAAGAAGGAAAGAGAGGCTGCACAGCGCCATGCAATCCTCGAGGGCAAGAGTCTAGGCGAGGTCGATGATGCCGACGGTGATGCGAAGGCGTGGCTGAAGGCCCAGAAGAAGCGACAAAAGGCCATCGAGAAGGCGAGAAAGCTGGAAGAGGAACAGGCTGCCGCAGAAGCTGCCGCGCTGGCGGCGGTGGAGTACACGTCAAAGGACTTGGCCGGTGTCAAGGTTGCCCACGAACTTGATAACTTTCTCGATGGCGACGAGCAGATCTTGACCCTCAAGGACGCCACTATCGATCAAAACGAAGAAGAGGGGGACGAGCTCGAGAACATGGACCTCAAGGCCAAGGAGCAGTTGCAAGAAAGGATGGATATCAAGAAAAAGAAACCAGCATACGATGTATTTGCTACGGCAGACGGAGGGGCAGAGCAAGGAATCCTGGCTCAATACGACGATGAGATTTACGGCAAGAAGGGCAAAAAGTTCACCCTTGATGGGTCTGGTGCGATTGCAGAGTTGGCGGATATCTTGGGCGCGCCCGAGAAGTCGAAGAAGCTGCAGAACATCGATCTCGATGTCATTCGTAAGTGTTGTCCAGCCAAACCTGACGAAGAAGGAACTTTGCTAATTTCCCTGCCAGTGGATGCGCCTACTTCAGATTATCTTGATATTTCAGAGATCAAGGTCAAGAAGCCCAAGAAGAAGAAGTCCAAGTCAACCCGGCAAAAACCTGTTGATGAGGATGACATATTCCCTGTCGACACAACGCCGGCCGGTGACGACATGATGGACCTGGACTCTGGCGCAGCTGTTGCCAAGAAGCGTAAGGTTGAGGATGACACTTTTATCGATGACGAGGACTTGCAGGCTTCTTTGGCCATTCAGCGCAAAACCGCTTTGAAAAAGAGGAAGAGGGCCCGCCCAGAAGACATCGCTCGGCAACTCAGAGAGCAAGTCGACGAGCCGACCGAGGCTCAAACGGGCGGCGTTGTAATCGACGAGATCTCAGAGTTCGTATCTAACCTGAAGAAACCAGAAGAGGAGGAGGAGCGCAAGCCAAAGAGGCCAAAGTCCGCATCAGTAGAGCCCGTCACAGCTATGGATGTCGAGTCGGACGACGAAGATCATCCGATGGGCGACGATACTCACGAGATTTCAGACGACAGAGCCAGAGAAGCTTCCGCAGACATTGCGGCCACAGGAGTTGACGAGGAGAAGACCATCAGCACAGGCATGGGTTCGACCCTGGCGCTGCTGAGAGAACGTGGTATTCTCAAAGACGCTCATGGTGCCGAGCTGAACATGAGCGAGCGCCAGAAGGCCGAGTTCTTGGCAGAGAAGAGACGCATTGAGCGGGAGCAAGAAGAGCGAGCCAGATCACAGCGCGAGCGTGACAGAAACAGCGGTCGACTGGACGCCATGTCTACTAGGGATAGGGAGGAGCGCGCCCGACAGGCCAACGCCCATCGCGAACTCCAGCAGTCCCGCGTCGTCGACGAGCTCTTCAAGAAGCATTACAAGCCCAACGTGGAGCTCAAGTATGTGGACGACCACGGCCGGACTCTCGACCAGAAGGAGGCCTTCAAGCACATGAGTCATCAGTTCCACGGCAAGGGCAGCGGCAAGGGTAAGACCGACAAGCTTCTGAAGAAGATTGAGGAGGAGAAGCGACGCGAGGCCAAGCCCAGCTTTGACACGAGCGAAAACGCAAACATGAGTTCATCATCGGCAAAGCGGCAGGCCGGAGTTCGATTGCAATAAAGGATACTTGAGGTTGAAGGTCGGGTGACCAGGAAAAAGGTGCAGACCCTTTAATATGTACAATCCAAATTGATGAAGTTTCTTCCATGCTGACACAACGCACACTTCTTCAGACATCCGGTTGGTTTGGTGACGCTCTCTTTTTGATTCCCAATCCCCTCTCTCACACGTCGTACTTTAGGCTTCCTTGTGTGCTCCTTTGTGCTTCGCAGAAAGGATCGAGGCTATTCTCTCACGTTTCGACGCGTCATCTGATCAAAGCTAAGTGGCTCTCTTTCGTTGTTACGAATGGTCCAGCAGGCTCTCCCAGCTCCACCGCGGCTGTCGAGGTTCGTCTCTCCGTTGCGCCGCAAGTGACTTGCCGCTCAGGCTCTCGTATTCCTTCTGGGCTTCCTCAATCAGCTCGAATATGTCGCCCATGTCGAACGCCGACGCGGGCCGTTTCGGCGGCGCGCCGTGCTCGGGGTGCGTGCCGCTGCTCTGGATCGCATCCTTGATCTCCAGCATGAGGTCCTCCATGAGGGGCGAGACGCAGGGCGAAAAGTCGGACGAGTATTCCGACGAGAAGTCGGACGAGGTACACGACCGCGGGCTGTCGGGCTTGCTGCTGTTCTGGCTCGGCTGCCGCTTGAGGGGCGTGACGCTGCGGCTCGCCGGCGTTGGGTTTGTCGGCGTCGTGTCGTTGCTGTGCGTCCGACACCGCTGCTGCTGCAGCCGCGCACGTCTCTGGTCCCGTCGCTTCTTGATGATGTCCCGCACAATGTTCCCGTGAAGTTCGTGTTCTGCTCCTGCCGACCCGCGGGCGCCGTGTGTGAAGATGTCCGGGTGTGTAGCTTTGAAGTCGAGCATTGGGCTCGGCCTTGCTGTGCCGCTGCCGTTCATCTTGTATTGTGTGTGTGTGTGTGTGTGTGTGTGTGTGTGTGGGGGGGGGGGGGGGGGCGACTTGAGGTCTCTGATGCGAGGCCAAGAAGGCTTAGTGAAGATGAAGCCTGTTCTCGACGGCGAGGCCAATGTGTCTATAGGCCAAGAGATGTAACACTTGGTTGGCGGTAAGTTCTGCTCCTGTTGACTGATGGGACAACCGGATATGGAATGTATCTGTTCTTGCCAGTATCAGCCTGCGTTCTGGTATATCTATCTCCGTCCAAATCGTTCAAATGTCGAACGGGCAACAATGTTTCTTCTAGCCGTGTTGGGTGCCAGGCCTGTTTTTAAGGACTCCTGGGCTTTCCAGCTCTTTGGGTCGGTGGGGTGGTGGACGTCTTTTCCTACCTCTCGAACCACGCGAGGCACCGCTGAGCCGTTCGTAGCGAACTCTAACTAGTACTGGGAAACGGTGCGGTTCCGACAACGGACCCTACTTTGCCATGTGGCGTTGGCTTACGTCTGGGCGGAGCTAGAGGAGAGTGGCAAGTCAAGTAAGAGCAGGAGGATATTAAACCTATGATTGTCGGGTTCGGTCTAATCATAGGCTCTCTTGGGGGAAAAAGGAATAGTGAGCTGGTAATGTGGCGTGGAGGGAAGGGGGAAAAGAAACGAAATATTGAGTACGTGTCGATACACTATCGCATTCAAATCTCACCCTTTTTCACTCTGGCTTCGAAATACACATATTCATGTTATTTACTTGCGCAAAGAATATATGAAGAACCGTGTTCCTAATCGCGATATGCTTTGCGTTGCTCCCTTCTACTTCCGTCTCATGATCGAGGTCTAACTCTCCCTTGAATGCCAATAGAGCCTCCTGGGCGACCTTAATAAATATCCAGCAAGCCCCGTAGCTCTGCCGGCCGAGACGCATTCCAGTGCCCCCTTTATTACCCCCCTTCACAATCAACTTTCCCATACCGCAATCGATCCTCCATGTTTGAGCACAGGTTGCGGCGCCAACGTGACACAATTAGGTCCTCGTCAAGCCCCCGAGATGTGTCAAGAGGCATATCGGTTTTTTTTACTGCATGCTTCCCGACGTCACAATTGTGAACTTTTGCTGTCGGGAGGCCCGATCGATGCAACGCCACGCGCTACATCAGCATTCTCATCGCACAGATGCGTCCTGTGTCTCTTGATAGCGGCGGACCTTGCCATGATTTTCTGGACAGAGACGTGCTTCCCGGCTGTCCCAGTCGCTAAGACAACGCCAGAAAAAAGGAAAAGGGTTGAAGACAATGTGTTCAGACTCAGGCCAGGCCAGACCGGACCATCATCGCGCCATCAACTCATACGGACTGACTCATCGAGGAGGGAAACCCTCCACCCCTTCCCCATGCCCACCAAGAAAAATAAATAAATAAAAATAGAACCAGGAGACCCTGGGAATCAAGCACCAGCCTCGGGGGGGATCTCCTTGCCCTTGATAATGGCGTCGGCGAACTCCCGGTCCGCTGCCGATATGCCAGAGGAGCGCCGCGTCACGAGCCACCATGTGAGAGTCAGGACGATGAGCCAGACGGAGACCCACGTGAGGACCACAAGCGGGGAGCGGCGGCGGCGCGGGGCGTAGGGCGAGAAGCTGCCTTTGAAGCTCGGCATATTTATGTGGCGAGAGAGAATGCTCAGACGCCGGTGGGCGGGAAAAAAAGAGTGAGCGTCCGGTGATTCGATGGCACGGGCAGTGGCGAAAGCGGTAGCGACTTGCCGTGTGAGTCGGTGGACCTGAAATGGCGCGGCTTACCAAGAGCCTGTTGCTTGGCCTTTGTCGGGTGCTCTAACGGTGTTTATTGGCGAGATTTGTAGATTCCGGTCTGGAGGTGAGGTCAACGCGCAATGAAGGAGATGGGCGACTTGTCTTGAAAAGGGTGATGAGCAAGCAGGTTCCTGGCGGCAGTGGGACCTTCGATGCCAAGGGGCCACCCTGACACTGTCCCGGCGCACTGTGATCACCAGTTGAGGTACAGATTGAGATGGAACGGCATGTTTTCTGTGTCGTCTTTGGATCTGTCGGTGGTATTTTTGCTGTTTCCCTTTGTTTTCCTCATATGATGTATTAATCAGATTGAGTTGGAACCAACTGAGAATCCTCCATTCTTGGGCCCGCCCCCAATTGTCAGTCAGTACTGCAAGCACTGGTCAGGGTAACAAACCATGCATGGCATTTCCATGGATTTTGTTGATAAAGCATTGGCTTTTGCGATGATTCTGTAGAGCTTACAGGGTACATCTGGTTTCCATTTACACCTGAGTTGCTAGATAGCGACTGACAGAAATAATGACTGTCCATAGCAGCATGTAGAACCAATACTCTCAGCTAAACTCTTATTTCGCATTCCATTAACAGACAACTCGTATAACGAATTATTATTATTCAGGAGATAAAACAACTGTCAACAAACACTGGGGTTTCCCAAAGAAAGAGGAATGTGATATTTTGACGTATTAGTAGTGATCACGAAGGTATCTGTCCACAACGAGTCTATGCACATATCCATAGAGCCATGATGCCGCTCTAAACTTTGTACTCATATACAAGTTCACAGTTGTGATTTCACGTCGCTCAGCGTGCGAGAGGTTTACAACCGCCGCCCAAACCAATAACAACCAGATAACGCCGAACCCAATCAATCCTTACAAGCGAATACTGGCCCCGAGTCCCTGCCCTTCGTACCAAACCGTGTCTCTCCAGTTGCCGATCCTGACCGTAACATTCGCCCTGGCGTCAAGCTTCAAGGATCCTCCGAGCGCATTCCTTACAGCGTCGTAACCCACGGAGCCCATAGACCAGTCCACCGGCAGCTTGGGTGTGACAGATGTTCCCGGAGGTGCCTCGAAAGGCAGGTCGTAGACAATACGTCCGACCGGTTCTGTGTGGTTGTAGAAAGCTGTGGCATTAATCCAGTCGACATATATGGTATTATACCGCAACGGGGATACCAGAGTGAACGTCGCTGTGGAAGACAACAAATGAAAAGTTGCGTCTCTGATGAAGTGTCCATTATTTTCGCCTTCTCCAGGAAGTTTCAGCTTGGGAGCGGCGATACTGATATTCAGCTTCGACAGGCCCTCGCCGATGATGGGTGCAGTCGGTATGGTTCCTCGGTGGGTTTTGACATCTATCGTAATGTTGCGACCGGATAAGTATTCCGATATCATGTCGCTAGCAACCTTCCGACTAGCTTCTCCCCCTGCTGCGGGATTCCATGTTGCGGTGACGACAAGATTTGTGTTCATGCCCCTGACAACTCTCATGTTCTCGGCGGTTGCACTACCAAGTACAAAGCCGTCTCGAACGATGTGGACATTGACATACGGCACAACGGCTGTGTACGGTGTCGGGTTCGTGACGTTGACCAATGCCTCAATCGTCATTGAGGAGGAGGATGTACTGATGATCTTGACATCTCCGACTTGCGGGTGGACGTTTCCCACAGTGTTGTCAGGCAATGCTGCAACAGTGTAAGCTGTTGTGATCCAATGATCCCCCATTGTGCAGGGACAAAAGAAATCAACCCACGATCAGACGAACAGTGTCGGATTTAATACGGACGTTTTACTGGGATTTTGCCCTCTGCAGGGACATCCTTCAGAACCAATACTCCAAGAGCCGTGTTAACGCGGATGGCAACACTGGCCTTGACATCCAACAAGACCTCCTTGCCGCCAAAAAGGAGCCTCTGCATTACGTCTGTTAGAACGTCACCGTCGGTGATGTTCAGGGGAGCATCGACAACTCGAGACATAATCTTCAGGAGCGGTTCGTGCTTCTCGGTGCCTTCGACCTTTGTCGAGTTCGCGGGTTGCCACTTGTCCAGGTTGAGCTCGCCAAGCTTTTTGTGCTGATACATCACATCTGCTGTAGCTCGCAGGTTTGTGACATTGATATCAAAGTTCATCTCCTTCGGCAAGCCTGCGAGTACCTCGACTGTACCAGAAACCTTGGGGGCTCTATCTGGGCCATCCGGGTCTGCCATCGGGTCAGGGAGTTGGAAATTCACATCAGTGAGAGAAAAGCTCTTGATCAGGTTGTCGAACCCCTGTCCTGGGAAGGGCACGGGAACGGTGATCTCGGAGAGAATGTCTCCAACCCAGTCAGGTGTGTCTGAATCGGGGATTTTCCGACCACGGACGTAAACGGTAGCAGCTTCGCCACGCATATACTGCCCCAGAAACTTGTCCAGAGGCGACGACTTGGAGTTGGGACAGACTCGCGTCAGGGACTTGGGAAGCTTTCGGATGATGCCCGAGACATTGACAGTGACATCGCTCCGTGGCTTGATAGCGAAAGGCTTGGTGGTGGCGTCCGCAAGAAGGATGTAAGGATCGAAGGAATTACAGTTGGGAACAAGAACCTCGAAACCAAGTTCGGGCACGTCAACGCTGACCGGGAACTCATTGTACGCCGTGATTGTAACGTCGGCGCCAACTGCGGTTCGCTTTCCGTCCCTGTCTGGTACATCTCGGAAGTTGAGCCGCGAGATGTTGTACTGCGGCAGGGCAGGGACTTGGTTCGCTATATGAGGCATTAGTGTTGGGCTTCAAACCAAAACGAGGCAAAACGGTGGATAAATAATATTCAAAGCAGTGCTTTTTCTCCAAAGTACAGGGAAGCGAAGGAACGGTAGAGTGATTGACCTTCAAAAACCAAAACTTCGCTGACCGAGTGGGTGCCAAGCGGGAAAATTCCGGACTTGAGTGGAATGTCGGCCTTCCCAAGCACTTTGAGCTGATCGATTTTCCCGTCCAGCCACTCGTTAGCAATCCTGCGATAGGCTTCGGGGTCGCCAGGTGACAGTTCAGCAATGAAGTCAATCGTAGTGGTCTGTCCATCGACGACGCTGATGGTAAGTGGTGGCACCACAGCGGTGCCAAGCAATGCGCCGTCGTACTCGGGCAAATAGACGCCGACCGTGGTTTTCTCCGTTCCCAATTGCCTCGCAATCCAAGTCGTGAATTTTCCGATTCTTCGAGAGGTCGTGTCGTGGACCCGCGAGCCGTCGAGTCTGAAGTTCGCCTGCACGCGGGCTCGTACGCCGTCGGCCGTGATGGATTCCAAGGCTAAATTTGTCGGCTCCACGACGGCAGCCTGTTTGGCGTACTCCTGAACCGCCGAGGGTACGAAGAAGCAGCCAGCCATGATACCGATGACCAGTAGGATCAACACAGATATCGAAATGATAGACGCCCATCGTCTAGAACTCTTGGTCTGTGGGCGGTTCGAGGCTAGAGAGGGCGCGCGAGAGGTCTCAGGGTCGTCTTGTTCACCATCGTATCGGGGAGTCGCAGACGAGCTGGAGAGCAGAGGCGCGGACTCGGATAGAGAGGAATCATCTTCCACCCTTCCTTTGACCTTCGGTGCCAGCAATGGCGACCTTTCTTCGTCTTCGGCCATGGTGGAATGGAGGGGCAGGTGTCGTGATCGCAATTGGCGGGGTGGGTGGTTGGACTAGAGTAGGAAGAAGTCCGTCATCGCCAGTTGAGAACGAAGACAGTTGTGAAACGTAGAAAAGCGTACGGAAGGAAATGATGCTGAGAGAAAGTGGACAAGTTTCCGACGGTGCTCCGAGAAGCCAAAATGGTCGGGATTCGTGTTTGTGATGATGTCAAGAAACCTGGTCCATCCCAGGACGGGCTGTGCAGTTGAGGGTGCTGGAGTGGAGGTCAGCTGAAACCAGTAAGGCGAGATCCGGTCAGCAGGGCCGACTTGCACCGAGTGTGGATGGCTGGGGAAGTTGACTGCCTGCACGGGCCATCTCTATTCCGCATATCCGTATTCGTACTGTGTACGGAGTATCCGTATTGTGTACGGAGTACCTAGTAACGTAGGCAGATACCTAGGTAGGTAGGTAGTTAGGTTTCTTCGGCGTTGGTGCATGCATAGATAGCACCGGCTCCTGCAGATGGGCCCCGCCTCTGGCATCCTCCGGACCTTGCATTCAATTCAATGCCCTGCAGCGCGCTGAAGTTACAGGTCCATCTGTGTCAACTCTGAAATTTTTCGGTGTAAAGCGGTGAGTGAGGCGAGCGAGCGACCGTTGAGTTTGCTCCGTCTCAATTGAAGCTCATCTGTGACACAACCCAGCTTTCACCAACACATCCATTGACCACCAACGTGACTCATTGCCCCTTGCGATTCGCTCACACCCCTTTTCAGTTAAAGTCAAAGCCTTCAAGCACTCAATTGAGCAGCCCATTCCCTTCTGACAGCAGTCTCAACTTGCAACTCTTGTTCCCCCGAACCCCGGACCATTGAGTTGCCCATCATGAAGCAGACGGCTTTCCGAGTTACTCGTCAAGCTCTCAACGGCGTCCAGAGCCGCGCCTATTCACAGTCAGCCGGCCCGCGCCATCTGATGTCCATTGCGGACCTGACTCCCGCCGAGTTCGCTACCCTTGTCCGCAATGCCGCGTCCAACAAATCCGCCGTCAAGTCCGGCAACGTTCCCCCAGCGCTCGCCGCAGGCCTCACTGGCAAGACTGTTGCCATGATGTTCAGCAAGCGGAGCACCCGCACCCGTGTTTCGACGGAGGCTGCTGTGGCTCTGATGGGTGGCCACCCCATGTTTCTGGGCAAGGACGACATTCAGCTTGGGGTTTGTGGACCAAAGCTCTCAACACGCAAGATACATCTGACTAAAACATACCCAGGTCAACGAGTCTCTGTACGATACCTCAAAAGTCATCTCTTCCATGACTTCTTGCATGGTTGCTCGTGTTGGCCCTCACTCTGATGTCGCAGGGCTGGCTAAGGAATCGAGCGTGCCCGTAATTAACGCTCTGTCCGATGACTATCACCCTTTGCAAATCATTGCCGACTTCTTGACCCTTCACGAAGCTTTCCCATCCTCCGCCACCTCGGACAAGGCCGACCTTGGCCTGAAGGGACTCAAGGTTGCCTGGATTGGTGACTCGAACAATGTCCTGTTCGACTTGGCCATCGGTTGCGTCAAGATGGGTGTTGACATCGCCGTGGCCTCACCTACTGGCTATGGCATTCCCGACGCCATGAAGGCTGTCATCGCCTCTGCGGCCCAGGGTGTTGCCTCCCCCGGCAAGCTCAGCGAGACCACAGTGCCCGAGGACGCTATCAAAAATGCCGACATCTTGGTAACCGACACCTGGGTGTCTATGGGCCAGGAGGCCGAATCACAGAAGCGTCTCAAGGCCTTTGCCGGCTACCAGATCACCAACGAACTGGCCAAGCGCGGCGGGGCGAAGGAGAACTGGAAGTTTATGCATTGTCTGCCTCGTCACCCCGAGGAGGTTGCCGACGAGGTCTTTTACAGTCCTCGCTCCCTAGTTTTCCCCGAGGCGGAAAACCGTCTGTGGGCTGCTGTCTGTAAGTTTGTTCTCGTTGACTCAACAGGTACATCGACGCTAACGATCAAAAAGCCGCCCTCGAGGGCTTCGTTGTTAACAAGGGCAAGATCTAGAGGCACATGTATCGGCGTTTAAAAGTATCACAACCAAATAAAACAAAAGGCGGGGCGTTGCTTTCTTGGCAAACAAATGGTACAGATTCAATAGCAACTTGATAGCATTGAAAGATGGCAATACTCATATTTTACCAACGCCGAATATTCCTTAATACAAAACCGCCTAACCAGGAGGAAGCTGGCTGGCGTCAACAACCTCATCCGCCTCCTTCAGAATTGTCTCCTCGTTAGGTCCGTACAACGGCGACCGGGGCAGGGCCATGAGACCGGTACGGGCGGACTCGAGAATACCAAAAGGTCCGATGAGCTTAAGGAAAGAGTCGATTCTGGACGGCTTGGCGGAGCTACACACGAGTCAGTACATGAATGGGTTCAGTCGCCAAAGAGCCCGACTTACACTTCAACAATGCAGCTGTTGGTGCTGATATCCAGAACCTTTCCGCCAAACTGGTGAGCGAAGTAGGTGATGGACTTGAGATGCTCGTGCTTGTGGCGCAGGGCCTCGCTGATAGCAAGCTTGCTGGGGTGGAAGTCCTTGGCAACATCCTCCAACGACTGCTGCTCGGCGTCAAAGGCGCCTTCGCTCTCAGGGTCGGCGGCCGTCATCTCGCGGTGGTGAGCGAGCAGCTCCTCAAAGTACTCGGGTCCCAGAATGTTGATCTTGGCCAGCAGGAGCTCGCGCTGGACCAAAGCGGCGTTGGTGTAGTCAAGCACGGCCCAAACAGGGACGAGGTCCTCCAATTGGCGCCTGGCCTGCTCGACGACGCCATCTTGACCGGTCAGGACGATGGTCATGCGCGACAGGTCATCAACCTCAGTGCTGCAAACAACAAGAGAGTCGATGTTGAAGCCTCGGGCAGCGAGAATGCCGGAAACGCGGGACAGCACACCGGGCTCGTTCTGGACGAGGCAGTTGAGAATGTGACGCTTCGGGGGCTGCGACGACGGGGAGGGCATGTCGTAGAGGATGTTGGAGACAGCGGCTTGGGCGGACCAGGCGGGCGGGCTGTCGCTCACGGGCAGAGGCGCCGAACGGCGTCGAAGAGCCTTGTAGGCGATGGCAGAGGTCGAGCTCGCGGTTGAGCTCCATCGTGTGGCGGCGGAGAGCGATGTCGCTTGGGCCGGGACAGCGGTTGCCCGCCATAGCGAGGTGGAAACGAGGCGGCGAGACGCCATCTTTCCTGATCAATTGCGAGAACAACCAATTGCTCTCTTGACCGGATGAAGGACGGATCTCGGAACCTAAAGATGTATAATGAGCTCGAGGGACAACAGTCGGAAAGATGTGAACCAACTGACTCACCGTCTGCGGAAGTTCCACCGGGAAAATTTGAGGAGATTGGGGGATGATTGTTCGGAGGCAAGTCGGAGGCAGGGGAGGCGGCCGTTCGCAGGGGTGGTGGGGCACGGATCAGCTCCCGACAAGGATTATCACCGAGTATGTGGGCTCCCATTGACTCTCCATCGCGGGGTCGGAATTGGAGGGTGCGGGGCTGCATATCACACTGTGTAGCATTTGCGTACTGTAACAACTCCTTACGAAGGTTCTATTCCCAAGGTGATTGAAGCTCCATTCCCAGTCTTGCTGATTTAAAGGCTCAGGAGTACTTTGGCCCGATGAAAACCCTCCCAGAAGTGACAAAATTGAGTATGTAAGCTGTTCAACGGCTATCATCTGTTGCTCGGTAACCGTTCAGCTACTGTTCGTGGCAATAGATTCAAGTGCATCGTATAACATACGGTAGCCTGAAGCCATTTAGTGCAGCAATCACTCCTTGGCCTACATGAATGTACCGGATAACCCGTAGTCAGTACCTTTCTCGGTAATGTTGACTCCCGTCGAACGTTCTCCAGACGACTGACTCACTGCGAAAAGCTTGCGAAAGAGCAGGGCAGCCAACGCTTGATGCAATGACTCTGGGGACGGCAGACATCTAAATAGACTGAACACTGTGATAAAGAGAACTCGTGTCTCGGGGTGCTTCCATCTCAGTTTCTCGCACTCAAAGGAGGCCGCCGTCAATCATAAGGCAAGGAAGATACCGTACAATGGCACGTATTGCATCATCACAAACCTTGTCGGGGAATGGACAATATTCGAGTTCAGGCTCGATGTCGATTGGGCGACATTGGAAAGGTAGGTACATGGTCCATGAGACTGCCGTGGCAGCTTCCTGCCGATATTCGCCCCGAGGCAACAAAAGCGGCTAGTGTTGCAGGCTACCTAGGTACCTAAAGAATCAGCTAGGCAATGTCCAAGGCGCTAGGTCCGTGATGGATGTGCACAGACCAAGCAGCCATATTCTTGCCCGGCCATTCCAGAGGCTCCACTTGCGTAGAGCTTCAAGCCTCGTAAAATTTACCCTACATCCTTTGCTTTTCATAAGCATATCCGCAGTCGCCTGTGCAGTTTCCAGACGCACACCGACATCCAACCCCAGTCTTCCGGCGACGATACTTTACAGATTCACTGCCACTCGTGCGCAGCCGCAATGGACGATACCGAGCGACGGTCTGCGAAGCGCTCGCGCTTCGACCAAACCGAACCCGAGCCGCGCAAGGCGTCGAGATTCGATCGCCGCTCCCGTTCGCCGCCTTCGAGGCGCTCGGAATCCGCGCGAGAGCGTAGCCCTTTGGTAACCGAAGGCGCGCCTGAGCCGAAGAAGTCGCCCGTGGATGCCGCTGCTGCGGCCGGTACGGATTGTCCCGTGTCCTCTTCGCAGGGTACCTAGATCAATGGCTAACTGTAGACTCTCAGCCGCCGCTGCCGCTCGAATCAACGCGCAACTGCAGGCGAAGAAAGGCATCCAGCACGTCGATGTTCCCCCGATCAAAACCGCGACTCCGCCGGTCGGCGGTGCCCAGTCGCCCGATCCGGCCAACACCATCAATGGCGAGATGTACATTGCCGATGGCGACTACATCAAAGACATTGAAGTGAACGACCTTCGCAACAGATACCTCCTGACCAAAGGATCGACCCAGAAGATGGTAAATACTCCTGTGTAAAACCACTGATTATTTTTCCCTCCCAGGCCTCGCCTCGGGCGCATTCCGCTTTCCTACATATCCATAGATTTGTGTCGAGATCATCCTGCTTACTTGGCACGATAGCTCGCACAGATCGCCCCTCTTTGGCACCTGCTGACTCCATTTGCTTGATTTAGATCAAAGAAGAGACTGGTGCTGGTACGCAACATCTCCCATAACTACGTCGTGTTAGAAACCAAGGTTGACTTTGCAAGATGTTACTACCCGAGGAAACTACTATCCCGACAAGAGCATGGCTACCGCCGCGGTATGTTTATGTGTATCCACTCTTTAGAATACGCACTTACCTGTCTTTGCAGAATCCGCCGTTGTACCTACACGTTACGAGCACATCGAAGAAGGGCCTTGAGCAAGCCGTTGCTAAGATAGAGGAACTAATGAAACAGGAGCTCCCTGCACTGGTTGACGAGCGCCGTTTCCGTCGCCGCGATCAAGAGCAAGTCGAGAGAGATGAATACGGCCGAGTATGTGCCAGACTGAAGCCACCCCTTTTCTTTTCTTTTCTTTTCTTTGTATCTTCTAACAGTCTGTAGCGCAAATGGCCCGAGGAGAAGATCCCCATCGGACTGGAATCCGTCCCGGGGTTCAACCTTCGCGCCCAGGTCGTTGGTCATGGTGGTGCCTACGTCAAACACATCCAGCAGGAAACTCAATGCCGCGTCCAAATCAAGGGACGTGGTTCGGGATACCTGGAGGCTGCTACCAACCAAGAGAGCGACGAAGACATGTTCCTTCACGTTGCGTGAGTGCAGTTCATACGGCCGACATACCCAATGTCCCTTTGCTGACAAGAGGTAGTGGACCTGATCCTAAGATGGTTGAAAAGGCCAAGGAACTTTGCGAGGACTTGATTGCCAACGTCAAGGAGCAATACGAGGAGTTCAAGAGCAGACCGCCTCGTAGCTACGGTGGTGGTGGTGGCTATGGCGATCGATCCCGCAGTCACGACGGTGGCCACGGCGGCGGCCACGGCGGTTACCAAGGCCACGGCGGCCATGGCGGTGGCGGCTACAACTCTGGACACGGAGGTCACGGTGGTCAAGGGGGCCACGGCGGCTATGGCGGTCACAGTGCTCAATCTGCCAGCCCGGCCCCTCCCGGTGGTTCTAACAGCCCCGCTGCCGGAGCCGACTACGCTGCCCAGTATGCACAGTACTACGGCGGACAGGACCCGTATGCTGCCTACGGCGGTTACGCTGCTTACGTTCAGATGTACCAGCAGTACTACGCCGCTGCGCAAGCACAGCAGCAGGGCTCGCCCGCACCCCCTGGGGCATCTGCATCGCCTCCTCCTCCGCCGCCCAGCGAGGCCGCGCCGCCACCACCTCCCCCGAGCTCTGCTCCCCCGCCACCCCCGTCGGGCTCGCCCCCCGGTACCGGAGCATATGGCTCAGTAAGTGTCTAGGGAAAATGAAGGCAACAGATCATCAAGCCTAACATGCATGACAGGTACCGCCCCCGCCCGGTCTTTAGAGAGGAATCAACGAAAACTATAGCCGTTATCACAAGACAACTTGGTGAGGAGAAGAGGTGGCAGAGACGTACTGGAGAACACATGAGACGTCACAGACGGCGGTCATAGACATAGTGGGACAGAGGAGCGACCGTGGTTGTACATGATGAAACATAGTAATACGAGCTTACTCAAAGCCTTAGACATTGCACCCGATACTCTAGAGCACGGGTTTTCTGCGTACTTTCACAACGATCTGTGACATGTTCATGACGCAGAAAGGGGGCGTATTGGTTTGGGCACAATGCAGCCGCTCCCGAGTTGAATCATGCTGTCTTGACTGTCATGTCGCCTGTCGTTTGGACTAAGCAGATCACGGCGGCCTCGACAAGTACATTGTCGCGACCGATACCAAGAATCTCAAGCTAGCTTAGGATATATGACACATTCGTTAGTAATGAAACGACAGCTGACAACCCCCTTTCGGTGCAGGAAGAGGAATCCTCATTCAGTGGCTAGTTTGGTCTTTACCGGTTACCATTCTTAGGACCAAATTGAATCTTGAATCTATGATAGACGATACGACTAAGAAGCTCCCCTTCCCTGGAATGATCCTTTGGCTAGCCGTCGTCAAGGGCTGTCTTTGGGAAAGGGGGGCGGCAAGACTGTCTACAAGGGCATTTTAGACTTGGCGGATGCGATGTTGAGCATATGCTTGCTGGCAATCCCATTTCTGGTCTGAGGTACAGAAAGACTAATCCGGCGGATTATTTACACAAACACACGCAAAGCCAACAGCCCGCCCTGTTGTTCGGTCATGGGTTTGGTATGGACTCGATTCCACTGCAACATGCCGCTTGGGGGAGGGACTTCGCAGGCTTCGGGCGACTGTATGGTGAACAAGTTCCAATAAGGTTGAGGTCATTTGTATTTCCTCTTCCGCTAGATGATCGTGTTCCACATCCGGATTTTCGGCATCGGGTCTCTTCCAGAATCAGCGCCCCATACATCTCCACAGCCACCACGAGGTTGAGCAGCAAAAGAAAATGGCCAGCCGTCCGAAAGCCTGCAGGAGACTCGAGCCAAGCCCGCATGGCTCGTTATGGCGCAGTGTTCTTCAGCATCTCGGAAAAAGACATAAGTTCAGAGTGGGACAAGGCCAGATCCTACGCGGCCATTGACTAGAACGCTAGATTCCTGAAGCGTCATGGGATTCTCACTGGTACGATATGTGCAACTAGCCTCTGGTTTGTTACCAAATTAGGGTGGAAAAAGGATCGTTGGGCTTTTCCGATATGATGCCAACCCGAAGGTACATTTGTATCAAGTTTCAGTGTCCGGGACCACGCCGGAACCGACAATTGAAACAAAATTGCCCCTCTGTAATGTTAAGTAACAGTAAGAAATTCGATGTTGGGGAATCTTTCCAATCCGCCTCCGATCCCGACGCCACAGACTGCTGACCCGGAAGGCGGTCCATGGGGAGATGATGTGGGGAAGAGCTCCGCCGGGCCTTTGCTGCCAAGCGAAATGCTTATCGATAATGCCCGTATCCACTACAGCTAAAGGCTCCATCGTCATTTCGTCCCGCCGAAGATCTACCAAAACTCCCTCCCAACGGTCACGTCCATCGTCCTCCACCGTCCCGAGTCCCGACAACTGCTCCAATCCCGCACGCTCTTTGGCTCTCCTGCCATCCCCGGGGAAACGAGGGGACTCGTACACGATGAGCCACCAAAGATACCCTTCCCACGACCCCCTAAAGGAGCCACACTCCGTCTCCCTCAAAGTCCTCAGGTAGCTATCCGCCTGCCAACCCCCCCTCCCGCACCCGTGGCCCCATCCCTCTTCCGCTCTCTCGTAGACAAACAGTGCCCGTAATCTGACCCGTGGCCCCTTTGTGAAAAACCAGGCTCTCCCGTCCCTCTCTTGTGAGCCAGCATCCGATCCGCGCCCCCCTGACCCCCTCCACCGTCCCCGCCGACGCGACCCCAGCCTCCCTCGCCTACGACACGAACGGCGCCACGAACCCCGCTCCGTTCATCCTCTCCCCGATCCTCAACCTCCCGCTGAGCTTCGGCTCCGCCTACGTCGGCGAGGTCTTTAGCTGCACCCTCTGCGCGAACCACGATGTCCCCGACCCCGCACCCACAGCCGGTCCGGGGGGAGCCGCCGCCGCCGCCCCGAAGCGCAAGAGCATCCGCGATGTCCGCATCGAGGCAGAGATGAAGACCCCCGGCGCGAACTCGGTTCAGAAGCTCGAGCTCTCCCCGCCCGACCCTGCCGCCGCCGACGGAGGCGACGCCAAGGGGACAGACCTCGGCCCGGGCGACACGTTGCAGCGCATCGTCGACTTCGACCTCAAGGAGGAGGGGAACCACGTCCTCGCCGTGACAGTGAGCTACTACGAGGCGACCGAGACCTCGGGCAAGACCCGCACGTTCCGCAAGCTGTACCAGTTCATCTGCAAGTCCTCGCTCATCGTCCGCACCAAGATCGGCCCGCTCGCCGCCGGCGCGCGGCACGGGGGCCGCCGGCGGTGGGCCATGGAGGCGCAGCTCGAGAACTGCTCCGAGGACGTCATCCAGCTCGAGAAGGTCGTCCTCGACCTCGTCGACGGGCTGAGTTACACGGACTGCAACTGGGAGTCCGGGGGCGGCGCGCGGCCGGTGCTGCACCCGGGGGAGGTCGAGCAGGTGTGCTTCGTCGTGGAGGAGGCCGAGGGGTCCCCCCGGGCCCAGCCGGGCGAGGACGGCCGGATCATCTTTGGCGTCCTCGGCATCGGGTGGAGGGGGGAGATGGGTAACAGGGGCTTCCTTTCCACCGGCAAGCTTGGCGCACGGCACGTCGCCTGAGCGCGGTCTTGACAGGCGAGCACTTTTTTTTTTTCAAAGACCACAACCATTCGAGGAGGCTTTCCCAAAGGGTCAATGGGGGGTTCAAGGGGTCAAGGGGTCCGTTGGCTGAGCGGCTGTGGCATACCGGTGTCAGGAGAAACGTCTGAGCAGGCCGCGCCGCTGTCGGGCTTTAGTTCGATCGGGCAAGGGACCCGGAGCCGTGCTCGAGCCCGAGATCTCTGAGTATGTAGCGGAGGCTGAATCCGCACAGTTTGAAGGCTGGCCATACCGTCAATGGCCCGCAGCTGACTGCCGCATCACGGAGCGGGCGGGGCGCGGGGCAGATCCTTCGTGGTTTGGGGATAAGGTAGCCACCGATTAACGAAACCTCCGAGAAAAAGGGAGGCGCAACAGTGTTCAGGGGGGATAGGAACCGCGCCGTGGGCGGCGTCGCGTTCATCCTCAGCTCGAGTATGGTCTAGGCCCTGAAGATGTCGAGCCAGAACCGTGGCGCAAGTTCCTCTCCGCCATCGCGCTCGGGCTGCGTCACTACATAACGCTTTAACCCAAAGTTGTCACGTCAGAACTTTTGAATATATCCCCTGAGTCCCCTCCCCTCTCCGGTCCCAGCTCCCGACAGTGGTTGGTGTAGACAAAGCGCAAACAGTCCGTCGCGCGTCTAGGTATGGCGTCCTGATGCTGCAGGCCGACTGATCTATACTCGCCCCATGCCCCCTACCTCTGTTTCCAGAAGACCGCCCCCCCGACGTCTCTGTGCTTTCTTCGGAAGTTAATAGGGGTCGACGCTATAACAGCATGAGTTTTTCGCCGTTGATGAAGAGGTCTTTGTTTTGGGTACTCGGAGTGACATGCTGGGTTACACCACGGCAGGCGAGCAGGGGTTCCGCCGCTCTGGCTGCTCTGCTTCCGTTATGTACTTGTCCGTTCGGGAAGAACCTGCTTTTGCGTTCTGCATCCAAATGGGCTTGGACCGACATGTGGCTTCACCGTATCTGAGCATCTTCCCTGTTCTGAACAGGCCGATGTTGGAGATTAATTGAGGTGTGAAATGAGACATTAATCAACCGCTTTGGGCGCCTTGCGGCTAATGTAATGAGGGGAAGTACCATTGGGCTTCATCTCTTCGGCCTACCTAACACGGGGGCCTTCAAGGCACGACCACAAGAAAGGGCAATTTTGGGGAGGCAGCTCAATCTTCGTGCATCGGCCGTGGGCAATGACCCCAAACCCAGTTCTGAATACAGGATGCTAGCGCCCACAATGGGAGCGACGACTGGGGTTGGCTGACTCGATCTGGCATGTCTTCTTCTGTCACATGTGTTGGCTGACCGAAAATAGAGAGCGACGGTGTGTGTGTCGGCAGCGATCCCAAGCTGAGAATTCTGGGTACCACAGCCCGCTTGAGGAGTTGAATCGTGTTGACGAGCGTGGGAAGCTGGAGGCTCCATACCGCATGCCTTGTTAGGCGCAAGCAATTCTTTTTCTTAGATAAAAAAAATCGGTTTTTAGGATCATCCAAATCCGGCGTGATGACGAGTCACTATCGCGTGCAAGGGGCCAGAGGCGGCAGGCCAGGCCATGAAGTACCAGGCAATATGTTTTCTGTACGCCATAAAATGCCTAGTGCGCAGGTTTACTCGGTATGCAGGCGAGATCTGAAACAAAGACTTCTTCACGCTTTGGCTCGCTGCAGCAAATAGGAGTCTGCAGTGGCTGGCCTTCCCGTCGAGCCGTCCTTGTTTCTGTACCACCGCGGTGTTGTTTATGTACAATGTGTCGAAAGTCTGGTGGTCTCGGGGGCAGGTCTTGCGGGACCAACCTTCACAGGGTGACCTAGGTTCAAGGGTTGCGCGGCCGTCGGCATATCACATGGCTCGCATCCCTACAGAACATTCCAAGAGATGGCCTGGGGCTCCTCGACGCGGCGAGTGAGTAGAGTGCCATTGAGGCTGTTTGCCCCATCGACCGATAGGAAGGGATTCATGATGGACTGGCTCTACGAAGGATTGCAGTCAGTGAGCACCAATCAGGAACTTGAATCACCCACAGACAATTGAAGCTGTGCGCCAACCCTTGCCCGCCATGTTCAGAATCTCGGGTCTACGGTCGGGCATAAACCGTAGTCCTCAGCCTACTAGGGAGGAGATGATCTTGTCCTCTGTGCGCGTACAAAAGCGCTGTGTTGGGGGGACGGTCTGAGCCGCCGTGGCCGATTCTGGCAGCCATCGACGGGCATGTCCGACCTACGGCGGGTGAAGACCCATTCAGGGTAACGGGGCAAGGACACATGTCCATCAACTCCTTTTCGAAGGGACATAGTGTATGTAATATAGTGTATTTCCGTGGTATAATTGTTAACGAGACCTCCCTGCCAACCGGCCCCCGCACTGTTCGCC